>WOXC01005443.1:600000-777324 GCA_011680675.1 Gymnobelideus leadbeateri
ATTTGAACTCAGGTCCTCCTGATTCCAGGGCTGGTTCTCTATTCACTGTGCCACTTAGCTACCCCTCAGAAAATTTAGAAAAAATTTCAGCATTTTTTTAGACAAGGTTAAAAATGAAGTATCTAAATGAGATAGGAAATGATACTGGACTCAAAACACTCTCCTAAAAGATTCTTATGCATATACTGGGCCCCTCACCTAAAATTCATGTTTTCATTTTTCTAGCCTATCCAAGTCTTACCCATCATTCAAGGTCTACCTCAATTTCCATCTTCTTTATGAAGACATTCCCTTTAACTTAACCCACAACCATTTTTAACACTTACTATTTCTAACATTCATTTTGGCACTTAATCATTTCATGTGATATAAACACATCAAATGTACAAATCTTACCTCTTGATTTGTGAGTTCAAGGGCAGGAACTATATTTTATATTTCCTTTGTAACTCTACATGGCACAGTGCTCTACGAACACAGTAAATGCTCAACAAAAACCTACTGGATATTACTTGACACACTATCTCTTTTCAAAGATCAACCATTCCCCCCACTAAAAAGACAGTAATAATATCTTATATTTATGCAGTGATTCAAACTAGAGCAACATGTTTTTCACATTTTATTTGCTCATTTAAATGTCATAGCAAGTCTGTATATAGGCAAGGAAAATATTATCATCCCCATTTTTTTTAATAGCTAAGGAAACTAAGAAAGGTTAAATGATTTGCCCAAGTAGCTAGGGCAGAGCTGGGAAAGAATTCAGATCTTCTGATTCATAATCTAATGTTTTTCATACTATGCCATGCTGTCTCTGCAAAACAAACAAACAAAAACCAACAAAAAACCTGCCTTCTTGGAGGCATGAATTGAGATGTATGTTGCCTATTGTGCTAAAAAGGCATATAACTTAAAGAAGCAGGGGTAAGAAAAGAAAAAATGATTAAAACATTTACCATTAAGGGTATTTTCTTTCTCCTAAGAGCATAAACCATATCAATTTACTGTATAAACACATAATGGGCAGGTTCCAAAACAAAGAAGTTTGAAATAATCACAATGAAAACTTAAGGTTTCTGGGCTCTATATGGATCATCATAACCATCTTATAGCATTCTTATTTCAGTTGGCACAATAATGTACTGACATTTTACATGTAAATAAAACATACATGACCCCTTTCCCCAAGAAGATTATCACTTACAATAGGAAACACAGAAGGCACATAGAAATTTATACAACAGACCTAGAAATGTCACAACAGTGAGAACAGACATATCAAAGTAAATTCACATTAGGCAAAGAGTTTAATATGTACTGCTCATGCATCAAAGGAGTGTATGGGTATCATACAGGCATACATAGAACCTGTTTGATAAACACCTTGGACTAGTGGCAAGAGGAACAATGAAGTCTATTTAGCATTCATATTTCAATAACAAGTCAAATCACTTTAAAAAGTTAATAGTTTAACATTGCTTTCACCATTGCACCAATGGTAACTTCTTCCTTGTAACTGCTTCCTTTCTCACACTTCCATGAAGTCAGGATCTGGCAGTGTCTACCAAGCAATGACTTACAAACTTGTCAATTTTAACTTCTGACTAGAATAAAATATAGAGCAAGTAAGCTAGAATCTGCAATCTCATTTCTCAATAGTGTTTTATCAAAATGGAATATAATGCTCACCAACAAAAAAGATCCAACTCTCATTTCCCAGAAGGTCTGTGAATATGAGGCAGAAGAAAATCGACTTCCCACTCTCATGTAGGAAGAACTTCCTAAGAATGTATGCTAATTATTGCTGGTATATTTCAAAGGTACTCCTAAATAACTCCCTGACTTATGTTTTGTGATTCCAAGTAGAATCTAAATGTGAGAAACTCATAGGACAAAGAAATGACTGATCTGAAAGCCCAGAATCCACAAAAAGTAAAGACTCTTTTGAGTCCCATGGGAATAACTGCTGGCCCCTTCCTTAGTGGAACATCTCACCTTAAGTGGCTCATAAGCAGCAAATGTGGCACTGCTCTCAAAGTTTTCTTCATGTACAATCACACTCACTGTCACTAGGGTGTGGCCCAAGGACTTGGCTGCTATGTGGGTACTAGAACAGAACACTGGTCCTGATTTTTGGGTACCTGTGGATCAAAAGGCATCATCAGAATGAAGTAAATAAGCATGAATTTACATAGGTCCAGGGATTGGGAAAATCAAGAAAATTTAAAATTTAATAGACATTAAAAATAACTCATCTTAGACACTGACTCAGCACTATCTGATGTGTCATACTTAGGACACTGGTCAGTGTAGAGAACAAACAAAATATTTAACCAGTTAGCAAGTTATAACCATGTGGCTTAAAGGAAAAAGGATTAGCTTGGGAAATGGAAGGACTGGGTTCTGGCTCAACATGGAACCCTGGACAAGTCACTTAATCTCTGTTTCCCTACCTACAAAAGAATATTGAGAAATATCACTATAATTTCTTCTTTCTGACCTCCTGGTTACAGGAAAGACACAAATAAAAAATCTTATTTCCTTACCTTCTTTGAGAAGAGTAAAGACCCCTTGCTTATCCATGCTTACATCCAGAGATAAGAGAGAGCAGTCTGTGAATGCCATGGCACCCCCAGTCTCCTTGTTTATGTGGTACATGGCAATAGGAATCTCTATAATTTGGCCAATCTCCACATCAGCATGAAAGGGTAAGAGTTTCATTTTGTTCAGCTTCAGAACATATACCTGGAAGGAAAAATGGTCATGAAATGAAAGCCAAGCACAGAAAGCTCTTGGAAAGATAAGAAAATGAATTTTCTTAGAACAGGAAGATCTGCAAGTAGGACAGACTTAAAAAAAGAACAAGCAGTTCTATTCCCAAGAGTCTAGAAAACTCAACTCTATGTTTCTTTAGCCTTCTAACCACAGAAATAGCCTTTCAGCTGATGTCATAAGCAGCAAATGTGACTGTTTCTCATAAACTTCCCTTACTTTCAGTCACTATGCAAATTAGAGGATGGGAGACAAATTCTGGATGGGGGTGGGACAGGGCAAGAGTCAGGGAACATACCAAGACAAAGGATGTGAGTAAAGGAGGCTGACTTCTTTCCTACATAGTCAGGTTCCCTTAGAAATAAACATGGTCTGAACAACATACATGAGTCTAGAGCAAATAAGTTCCTTATTGAGGAAGGGAGTAGATACAATGCCTCAACCCCTTCATCCAGCAGCAATTCATTAATGTCAAGACTTTTATTCACTTATAAAAAGCAGTTGTTTTATCTACTCATGAAAAACTATAAAATGTCAAATACATAATAATAGAATAATGATTTGTCCTAGGGCCATTTCTATCTAAATCTCATTGAAAAATATGAGAATGAATGAGATGATAATAAAATAACTTGGAATAAATGTCAAGTAAAGTTTGTGCAATAAAATATAATGAATGACAGATATTTACATCAAGAGAAGCGACAAACACTAGCTTCTTTGCAAAACTAGAAAGTAGCAAGCCAGGATAAGATGCACAATTATTGGCTCAAACAGTGTAAATTGGCACATCATTTACCTAGCAAAGCATTTTATCAGCTTCCTCTTTGACCCAAACCTAAAGCCCATTTCTTTTTTTTTTTAACAGTATTTTATTTTTTCCAATTACATGTAAAAACAATTTTTAAAATTCATTTTTACAAAATTTTGAGTTCCAAATTTTCTCCCTTTCTCCTTCTCCTACCTCCTCCCCCTCCCTAAGTCAGTAAGCAATTTGATTTAGGTTATATATGTGCAATCATATAAAATGTATTTCCATATTAGTCTTGTTGTGAAAGAAGAAACAGAACAAAAAAGAAAAAAAATACCTTCAAATCCAGACTCAGACACTTAACACTAGCTGTGTGACCTTGGGCAAGTCACTTAACCCCAACTGCCCTGCCTTCCAGCAAAAAAAAAAAAAAGAAAGAAAAGAAATGAGGCCTTTATCAGAGATACTGGCTATAAAAATTGTTTCCCAGCTCTCTGCTCTACTTCTAATCTTGGTTGCATGGGCTTTGTGCAAAAAAATTTTAACATACTATAATAAAAATTATTCATTTCATATCTCATAATTCTATCTTTTGTTTTGTCATAAATTCTTCCCTTTCCCATAGATCTGATAGGTAAACTATTCCTTGCTCTCCCAAATTATTTATGCCATCATCCTTTATGCCTAAATCATGTATCCATTTTGACCTATTCTTGGTATATGGTATAAGATGTGGTTGGTTTATACCTAGTTTCTGCCATACTGTTTTACAGTTTTCTCAGTAGTTTTTATCAAATAGTGAGTTCTTATCCTAGAAGTGGGGGGGGGTCTTTGGGTTTATCAAACACTAGATTATTACGGCTGTTTAGTACTGTATCTTGTGTACCTAATTTATTCCACTGATCCACCACTTTATTTTTCAGCCAGTACAAGACAGTTTTGATGATTGTCACTTTATAATATAGATTGAGATCTGGTAAGCCATCTTCCTTTTCTTTTCTTTTTTATTAATTCCCTTGATATTTCTGACATTTTGCTCTTTCAGGTAAATTTTATTAAGATTTTTTCTCTCTGTAAAATATTTTTTGGGTAGTTTGATTGGTATGGCACTAAATAAGTAAATCAATTTAGGTAGAATTGTCATTTTTATTATATTGGCTTGGCCTACTCATAAGCTAATGATATTTTTCCAACTGTTCAGATCTGACTTTATTTGCAGGAGAAATGTTTTATAATTGTGTTCATATAGTTTCTGGGTTTGTCTTGGTAGGAAGACTCCTAAGTATTTTATATTGTCTACAGTTATTTTAAATATACTTTCCCTTTCTATCTCTTGCTACTGAGCTTTGTTCTGCTGATGATTTATGTGGGCTTATATTATATCTCACAACTCTGCTAAAATTGTTAATTATTTCAAGTAGTTTTTAGTCGATTCTCTAGGTATACCATCATATCATCTGCAAAGAGTGATGGTTTTGTCTCCTTATTGCCTATTTGAATTCCTTTGATTTCTTTTTCTTCTCTTACTGTTAAAGCTAACATTTCTAGTAAAATATCAAATAACAATGGTGATAATGGGCATCCTTGTTTCACCTCTGATTTTACTGGGAAGGCTTATAACCAGTACAGATAATACTAGTAAGACTCCTTAGCCTATTTTCCAAATAGTTTATATAGTAGTGGAATGAGTTGGTCTTAAAATATTTGGTAGAATTCACTTGTAAATCTCTCCAGCCCTGGGGACTTTTTCTTAGGGAGTTCAATAATGGCTTGTTCAATTTCTTTTTCTAAAACAGGGTTAAGCATTTTATTTCTTCTTCTGCTAATCTGGCCAATTTATATTTTTATAAATAGACATCCATTTTTACTTAGATTGTCAGATTTATTGGCATGCAATTGGGTAAAATAGCTCCTAATTACTGCTTTAATTTCCTCTTCATTGGTGGTGACTTCACATTTTCATTTTGATACTAATCATTTTTGATGCTGGCAATTTGGTTTTCTTTTTCTTTTTGACCAAATTAACCAGTGGTTTATCTGTTTTACTGTTTTTTCATAGAACCAGCTCTTAAGTTTTATTAATTAGATCAACAGTTTTCTTACTTTCAATTTTATTAATCATTTGATTTTCAGGATTTCCAACTTGGTGTTTAATTGGGAGTTTAAATTTGTTCATTTTCTAGCTTTTTTAGTTGCATGTCCAATTTATTGATCTGCTCTTTTTCCACTTTATGGATGTAAGCATTTAGAGACATAAAATTTCCCTTAAGTATTGGTTTGGCTGCATCCCATAAATTTTGTCATGTTGTGTCATTATTATCATTCTCTTCTAACAAAATTGATTGTTTCTATGATTTGTTCTTTTGTCCACTCATTCTTTAGAATTAGATTAGTTAGTTTCAATTAATTTTTTTTCTCCTTTTGGAGGGAGGAAGGCAGGGCAATTGGGGTTAAGTGACTTGCCCAAGGTCACAAAGCCAGTTAAGTGTCAAGTGTCTGAGGCCAGATCTGAACTCAGGTCCTCCTGACTCTAGTGCCAGTGCTCTATTCACTGTGCTACCTAGATACCCCTCAATTAATTTTTAATCTAGCCTTCCACTGTCACTTATGGAATGAAATTTCTACTGCATCATGATCTGAAGAGGATATACTTAATATTCTGCCTTTCTCCATTTGATTGTGAGGTTTTTATGCCTTAATACATAGTCAGTTTTTGTGTGCCATTTAATTTTCTCCAGAAGTCTATCATATCTAACTTTTCTAAAATCCTATTCACCTTCTTAACTTCTTTCTTCTTTATTTTGTGGTTAGATTTATCTAGTTCTGAAAGTAAAAGTTGAGGTTCCCTATTAGTAGAGTTTCACTATTTCCTCCTGTGACTCATTTAACTTTTCCTTTAGAAACCTGTATGCTATCTCATATGGTGCCTATACACTTGTTTGGATCTGTTTTGTATAGTCTTGATTTCTCATAAAATCATTAGCTTCCATCTGCTCCAATTTCATTTTGAAGGAATTATTCTCTTCAGTGAGCTTTTGAAATTGCTTTTCCATCTGGGCAATTTGGCTTTTTAAGGCATTCTTCTCCTCACTGGCCTTTTGGGCCTCTTTTGCTATTTGAGTTAGTCTATTTTTTAAGATATTATTTTCTTCAGTATTTTTTGGGGTCTCCTTTAGCAGGTTGTTGACTTGCTTTTCATGATTTTCTTGCATCATTCTCATTTCTCTTCCCAATTTTTCCTCCACTTCTCTTACTTAATTTTCAAAATCCTTCTTGAGCTCCTCCATGGTCTATAATCAGTTAATATTTTTCTTGGAAGCTTTTGATGCAAGAATTTTGATTTCATTGATTTCTTCTGGTTCCATGTTTTGATCCTTTTTGTCCCCAAAAAAGGATTCTATGGTCTGATTGTGCTTCCTCTGCTTGCTCATCTTGCCAGACAATTACTTGACTTTTGAGCTCTTTGCCACAAAAGAACTCTGCTCCCAGAGTGGAGAGAGCTGTGTCCCAAATCACTGGAGTTTTCAGAGATGTCAGAGGTCTGAGGAGGGCACCCTCTCTACAGCCATCACAAGCTCTGGCACACTGGTATTTCCCACCCCAGGACCACCACCCAAGGCCACAATCCAGACCCAAGCAGGTCAAAGAAGAGCGATTACTCTTTGAATGGTCATTTGGTCCCCCTACAATCTACAGGCCAGGAGCTTCAGGAGCAGCCATGTGGCAAGAGCTGCAGGTGCTGTGTCTTTGCCACCTCTCACCCAGGGGTCAGGGGCTGGACTGTGCTTTTCTGTCACCCAGTTCCAACAGAGTTCCCCACTGACATTTTACTTTCTCTTTGGTGTTTATGGGTTAAGAAGTCTGGAAATTGCTACCGCTGATGGCTATTCACTCTCCTGAAGTTTGCTCTAGCCAGTCTGTACCACTGGTCAGGACTGTCCCAGGTCTGGGACTGCAAGGTTCATGCAGGACTGTGCTTGGTTCCCAGCTTGGCTCGATAGACCCTTCCTGTTGGCCTTCCAGGCTGCCATCTATGGGAGATTTCTTTTTCTCTGTCACTTTGTGGGTTCTGTAGCTCTAAAATTTATTTAGAGTCATATTTTATAGGTATTGGAGGTTGTTGATGCGGGAGCTTAGCCTGCCTATACACTTTGTATTGATATTACTTCGTTGCTGATGTTACCTTTTAGCCAGATGTAGTTTTCCTTTCTTGTCTCTTCTTTTTTTTTTTTTTTTTTTTTACATGCCCTTCGATCCCTCAGTGTAGAAGCTGCCAGGTCCTGGGCTATTCTGATTGTGTTTCCACAATACTGAAATTGTTTCTTCCTGGCCGCTTGTAGTATTTTCTCCTTGATCTGGGGATTCTGGAACCTGGCTATAATATTTCTGGGAGTTTTCTTTTTGGGATCTTTTTCAGGAGGTGATCGGTGGATTCTTTTAACCTCTATTTTGTCCTCTGGATCTAAAACATCAGGGCAGTTTTCCTTGAGAATTTCTTGAAGGGTGATTTCTAGGTTCTTTCCTTGATCATGGCTTTCAGGTAGTCCAATAATTTTTAAATTGTCTCCTGGATCTATTTTCCAGGTCAGTGGTTTTTCCCATGAGATATTTCACATTGCCTTCTAATCTTTCATTTGTTTGTATCTGCTTAACAGCATCTTGATTTCTCATAAAGTCATTAGCTTCCATTTGCTCCAGTCTAACTCTGAAGGAATGAATCTCCTCAGTGAACTTTTGAGATTCTTTTTCCATCTGGCAAATTCGACTTTTTAAGGCATTCTTCTCCTCATTGCCCTTTTGGGCCTCCTTTGCCATTTGAGTTAGTCTATTTTTTAAGGTGTTGTTTTCCTCAGTCAGGCTGTTGACCCTCATTTCATACTTTTCCTGCATCCTTCTCATTTCTCTTTCTAATTTTTCCTCCACTTCTCTTATTTGATTTTTAAAGTCCTTCTTAAGGTCCTCTATGGCCTGCAACCCGCTCATGTTTTCCCCTGGGGCTTTTGGAGCAGGACTTCTGACCTCACAGTCCTTTTCCCGCTCTATGCCCCCAAAATAGGAGTCTAGGGTTGCATTTTTCTGTTTCCTTTGCCTTGGCATGTTGCCACTTAATTGCTTGACTTTTGGGCTTGTTGCCACACTATGGCTTTAAGGCCAGATAGAGGAATTTTCGTCCAACGTGTGGGGGGCAACTTCCGTTTCTGGCAAGCTATAAACCCACCCACAACTTCCACCCTAGATCACAATCCAGATCCAGGGAGGTTAAAGCAAGAGCGATTACCCCCCAAGACTGATCGCTGGATCTCCCCACGATTTGTAGGCTGGGAGCGGAAATGCCTCTGAAAACTACACAGTGGCGTGTCTCCTCAGCAGCTTCTAGCCCCCAGGGGAGGGAGCTGACGCATTCCCCAAATACAGGTCCCAAAGTCCATAGGACACTAACCTCTTACTTTGTCCTAGGCAAGTCTATGTTGATAATTCTGGAATCTCCACAGTTCCTGGTGTTCTGGGGTTCCTCCAGCTGGCTGCTGGCCCTGCCGCCCTGGGGCTAAAACCTCGGCTCACGTGGACCTGGGCTCGGCTCGGCTCCTGCGCTCTGCGAGCTGCCGGCTCCCAGACCACTGCGCTGGTCCTTCCTGCAGGGTGCTGGGCTGTCCTCAGCGGGAGGTTAGCTTCTCTGTGTCGTTCTGTGGGTGCTGGGGCTCCAGAAGATTTTCAGAGTCCTTTTTTACATAGTTTGTGGAGAATCTGGGGGCAGAGAGGCTTGGACGAGCTGTTTCTACTCCGCCATCTTGGCTCCGCCCCCTCTTGTCTCTTCTAAATAGATCTATTTTTGCTTTTGCTTTCTCTGAAATCATGAAAGCTACCCCTGCTTTTTTCACTTCAGTTGGAGCATAATATACTCTGTTCCAGCCTTTTACCTTTACTCTGTGTGTATCCCTCTGCTTCAAAAGTATTTCTTATAAACAAAATATTATAGGTCTCTGGTTTTTAATCCATCCTGCTATCCACTTCCATTTTATGGGAGTTCATCCCATTCACAATCACAGTTATGATTACTAACTGCATTTCCCTCCATTCTATTTTCCCATTTATACTTTCTCTCTCACTCCCCTTTCACCATGTCACTCCTCATCAATGTTTTACTTCTGACCACACCTCCCTCAATCTGTTCTCCCTTCCATCAACCTTCCCACCATTTGCCTATAGAGTAAGATAGATTTCTATACCCACCTGTGTGTGTATGGCTTTGATCTAAATCTGATGAGAGTAATGTTCAAACAATGCCAACCCCCACTCCCTTCCCTCCACTGTTAATGGGTTTTTATATCACATCTCATGTAATATAATTAACCCCATTCTGCCTCTAGCTCTCCTCTTCTCCCAGTGTAATCCTTTCTAACCCCTTATTTTTTTATATCATCCCATTAAAATCAACTTATACCTGCACCCTCTATCTAAGAATACTCCTTCTAACTGCCCTAATAGGGATACAGTTCACAAGAGTTACAAGTTATCATCTTCTCGTGCAGGGTTGTAAACAGTTTAACCTTACCGAACAACTTATGTTTTTTCTTTCCTGTGTATGTTTTTATGCTTCTCTTGAGTCTTATATTTGAAAATTGAATTTTCTGTTCAGCTCTGGAGACTTTTCATCAGGGATATGTGAAAGTCTTCTATTTCACTGAATGGCTATTTTTCCCCCCTTAAAAATTATGCTCCGTTTTGCTGGGTAATTGATTCTTGGTTATAATCCAAGTTCCTCTGCCTTCTGGAATGAATACATATGCCAAGCCCTCTGATTCTTTAACACAGACACTGCTAAATCCTGTGTAATCCTGACTGTGATTCTTCCATATTTGAATTGCTTTGTTTTCTGACTGCTTGAAGTATTTTCTCCTTGACCTGAGAGTTCTGGAATTTGGCTTTAACATATCTGGGAGTTTCCATTTTAGGATCTTTTTCAGGAGGTGATCAGTGGATTCTTTCAATTATCTTTTACCTTCTTGCTCTAGAATAGCAGGGTAGTTTTCTTTGATAATTTCCTGAAAGATGCAATCAAGGCTCTTTTTTTTTATCATGGCTTTCAGGTAGTCCAATACATCTTAAATAACCTCTCCTGGATCTATTTTCCAGGTCAACCGTTTCTCCAATGAAGTATTTTACATTTTCATCTATTTTTTCATTCTTTTGGTTTTGTTTGATTCTTGATGTCTCATAGAATCATTAGCATCCACTTGCCCAATTCTAATTTTCAGGGAATTATTTTCTTCAATTAGTTTTTGTATTTTCTTTTCCATTTGGCCAATTTTAGTTTCTAAGGACTTATTTTCTTCAGAGAATTTTTGTATATCTTCCTTTTTTTTTGTGCTTCCTTTACCAAGATATTGACTCTTATTCCATAATTTTCTATCATTTCTTTTCCCAATTTTTATTCTACCTCTCTTATCTGATTTTTAAAATCTTGTTTGAGCTCTTCCAGAATAATTTTTTGGGTTAGAGATAAATTCAAATTTTTCTTTGAGGCTTTGCAAGTAGGCAAAAGACAGTCCTTGTCCTCAAGAAATTCACAATCCAATGGAGAAAGACAATAAAAAGACGCTATGGTGGTGGTAGTGGTGGGGAGACCTTAAACTTAACAAGATACCCTTGCTACTTTTTCTTTAATTACAAAAATCTGAAATAATGCCCTCCAGTAAATCCCTTTTCTATTTATCAAGGGCTATCCACTTTCTAAGTTTAACAAGAGATTTCTAAATTCCCAGAAAATGGTAAAAGGTGGCAATCAGACTTAAATCAGGAACACCTAAATCTAATTAAGGTGATTGTCTGCCATTCACCCTGGACCAGACTGAAAGGTTTAGGAAATTTTTTCTCCAGGATTCATTAATATGTTAAGTTACTATTGTTTTGTTTGATGAATCAAAACAATTAAATCAACTTTCATCAATGGACTAAGGAAATACTCACAAAATGGTCTTACTTACCTGGGTATTCTCTATGCAAGCCACAATGAACATAAAGTTATCAAAGAGAAATCTATAGTTATATAAATCAAGAAACCTAATGGCATCCTAAAGTGACAGTTCAATGGAAAGATTCTTAGAACAAATTACACACCTTCAAAATACTAGTTAAAAGGTATACTTTTGTTTTGCTTTTTTTTTTTTTGGAGGGCAATTGGGGTTAAGTGACTTGCCCAAGGTCACAGGGCTAGTTTTTGTGTCAAGTGTCTGAGGCCAGATTTGAACTCAGGTCCTCCTGATTCCAGGGCCAGTGCTCTATTCACTGCGACACCTAGCTGCCCCCAAAATGTACACTTTTGGAAAGGAAAAATGAATTATGACATTTTTTGAAAACATCCAAACAAAAACTCATACAAGTATAAATGAAAGACAGGGCCTATCACTCCAAAATAATACAAAAAATGAGCAGTCCTTTATCAAAGGGGAGGAAAAATGATAAATATTTTCAGATCACATATGATAAGCAGCTAGAAAACTTACAAAATATTTCTGGAACAGATACCACTCTACAAAGCAATAAAAAAGCCTGACAGTAGTTATATGCTACTAGATCACTTATGACACTTACTGAATGTAATTAATACTAGTTTACCAATTCATGGAGTCTATGAAACAGATAATATCTAAGAATGTAGCCAAAAGGCTGGCCAGGGAAAACATTCACATGAGCTCAACCAATAATATATTGACAAAGGAGCTTCAAACAAATGCTATCAACCAGATTACAAGATCAAGTCATTGTCAGATTTATTGATCCACACAGATTATGTGAGGAAATGATAGAAACAACATACCAATGGAGACTGTATAGATTTAGGGTTTACCAAATATTTAAAAAGATGCAATCAAGTGGTCTTAATGCTACAGTAGAAACTCATGACCCTTTGTAAACAACAGACAACAAATCCATGTGCTACAAATCTTTGCACTACAAATATAAATCCCAACTATCTTTGAGAGGTCAACAAACAAACACTATGGGAACCAGAGTAGTAGAAAGTGTCACAAATACTAACCCACTCCTACCCCATCTCCCAGACATAACACTGACTCAAAAAAAAAAATATATATATATGAATATTATTTTTAATAGATGTTCCATACTAAATGTTTACAACTTCCAAACTAAATGGAATTTAAAGTTTTAAAAGGAAGACTAGATTAGGCAATTAAGAGATCATTAGTAACTTTGGAAAGATTTGTTGGATGATGAGGCTGAAAGCCAGACTAAAAACTTAAGAAGAAAGTGAGAGTAGGTTTTAAAAATGAATGTTAAAGGTTGTTTTTGCATGTAGCTGGGGGAAAATAAAATACAAGATTAAAAAAATGACTGAACTAAAGAAGAAGAGAGTGAGAGTAAGGGAAGTAAAAACACCTATTGTAGACTGCATAGGAGTTTTACTCCAAAAAGGAGGTGAAAATGGGATGATAGTGAAGATGGATGGATCAAATAAGGGCTTTTTGAGCATGGGATAAACGAGGGCAAGTTTGTAGGAAACTGGGAAGTAGTCAGTAGTAGGGAGAGACTGAAGATTAATGAGAGACTAGGGATGATAGAAGAAGCAATTACTGGAGAAAAGGAGATGAAATGGGATTATTTGTGCTTGTAGAGGGGTTAGTCTTGGCAAGAAGGGCCACCTCTTCAGGTGAAATGGATGAAGGAAGAGATAGTAGAGGAAGATGTCTAAGTGGTGTGAGAAGAGGAGGAAGGGAGAAGGAGCTCTCAGAGAATGGCCTTAATTTTTTTTTCAAGTAAAAATGAGGCAAAGTTTTCAGCTTAGAGGGTGGGGGGGGGAGGATCATGGGAGATCTGAGGGATGAAAAGGTTTGGGAAATGGATTGTCTTGCCATGGTGAGGAACCAGTTGAGATTATGCAATTTTTCAATGTACTCAATCAGAATTGTTTCATGATTTTTTCCAGTTTAGCTCAACAACATGTGAATAGAAGCTAAGGTAGCAAATAGTGAGAATAATCCAAGGCTGAGGTTTGGAAGGGCAAAATCTTTGATAAAAGACAGGGAGAAGGGACTCCAGAAAAGAGGGCAGTGGAACATTATGTTGTTTCACCAAGCAGTCAAGATTGGGAATGGAGGAAAGAATGTAGCCAGGGCTGACATTATGGTCTGTCTGAGGGATGAAAGGATGAGAAGTGGTGGTAAGGATGAAGAGTTTAGAATGGAAAGGCAGAGAAAGAGGTAGGAACAACAACAGATTCAGATCATATAAGGGATTTTTTTTTTCATATATGGGAATTTAAGAATTCATGAATATGCAAATGGAACAATTGTGACTGATGGCAAGATCAAGGTTATGACATATCTCTGTGTGTAGCAGGAGTAGTGGAGGAGTATACTGGTTATATGAAATGAGTAAGCTGAGGAACTGGGATGTTAGGGTATTTGAGTGATTGTCTATGTATATCAAAATATGTCTACATACATAGAAATAAGTCCCTTGGTATTAAAGTAAAAAGTGGGGCTGAGGGCCGACTGTGAGCCAGGAACTTGGTTGCCCCATAAACTGGCCTACTGGTTGTCTAGAACAAGAGAGTCTGTGTAGTATGGTGCATACTGTGGTGACCGTGGAGGTCTTGGACTAAATCCCAGGCTCAGATATCAGTTGTATGATCTTATGCCAAACAGGGATAATCATAACACAAAGATAAAATTTGCTAATCAAGCGAGGCATAAAACAAGGCATGCTCACCAAACATTGACCACTGCCCAGGAGAAGATTTGGTATAGAGTTTCAAACTGAATGAAAATTTCCCTACAGATGAGATCATCCATCCTTTAGATGCTCCTACTTGCAACTGACATGGTGTTGACTGCACCAAACTTGGAAAGCTGAGGAGCTCCCTGAGTCCACAACCAAGAGTCTGGCCTAACGAGAAACATGGGAAAAATCAAATGGATGAAGTAAGCCTGCTTTCTAGATCAGAGGTTTTTGTTTTGTTTTTGCTGGAAAACTGTTTATTGTAGTTGGAGCAGGCTATTTGGATGTAGTTTAGATGATTCCAGTTTTGTTGGTAACATCCACAGAATCATCCTGGGGCAAGTCAGACACAGGTGTTCTTCTCTCTATCAGGCTAGATTAGTGGTGACCTTGGCCACACTGATGTTACCCAGTTTCTTTACCACCTGCTTGATCTAATGCTTGTTAGCTTTGACATCCATAATGAAGACCAGGAAGTTGTCCTCAATCTTTACAGTGGACTCTGTGGTTAAGAAAAACTTGATAATGCATAGTGATCAAGCTTATTTCTCTTAGGGGTACTTTTCAGAGGGCATTTGGACTGTCTATAAAGACTTAGGATCATGGGTCAGTGGAAGGTGTGGAACATTTAGATCTTTTTGTGTCTATTTATACCTTTCTTAGGGTATCTAGGTGGTGCAATGGATAAGCCTGAAGTTAGGAATACTCCTGAGTTCAAATCTGGCCTCAGACACTAGCAGTGTCTAGGGCAAGTCACGAAAACCTGTTTGCTTCAATTCCTCATCTATAAAATGATCTGGAGAAGTAAATGGCAAATCATGCCAGTATCTTTGCCAAAAAAACAAAACAAAACAAAACAAAACCCAAATAGAGTTATGAAGAGTTAGATACAACTGAAAGACAACAACACATCCTTCTTGGTCTTTCAAGCCTTTGACTTGACTTCTGTGTTGGAGGGACACTGCTTCCTTATTCAGTTTTAGCACCATCTTGGTGGAAAAGCTAGACCAACAGTTTTATGACCTGAGATATGTGAACTTGTTTTTTAAGAAATATTTTGATAACTATGTTTCAATATAATTGGTTTCCTTTGTAATCACATATCTTTTATTCATACATATAAAAACATTATTCTGACAAGAGATCTATGCCACAAAAATGGTTGTAAATGCCTGGTCTTGGGGAGGCTAGGTGGCACAGAGAATAATAGAGCACTGGCCCTGGAGTCAGGAGGACCTGAGTTCAAATGCAGCCTCAGATACTTAACCCTTACTAACTGTGTGACCTTGGGCAAGTCACTTAACCCCAATTGCCTTGCCTTCCCCCCTCCAAAAACCAAAACCAAAACCAAGATGCCTGTTCTAGACTATGACAGACAGATGAACCAGCTATGTTTTCCATCAGTATATATATCTTGGACAGACACTAAGCAGACAATGAGTTGGGCCCAAAATTAAAGAGAAGGAGAAGAGCAATCTAGATTGCCTATGAAAAATTGTAGAGCTCATTTAATAAGCCCAAACATCTTCCTGAAATGAACACCCACATCCTAAAACCTGTATTCTTCCAGTGTTTCTGCATGGCTGTGAGTAAAAAAAAAAACACTACAGTCTCTGAAGAATTAAAATTGAATATCATCCTGAGGACAATGAGAGGTTTCGTGGAGGTTTGAGTATACTGCAGCAATTAACAAATATGGAACTGTAAATAACTAGGGTAAAAGATTTCTTATACTTTAGAGTATAATTAAAAACAAAATAGGATGAGATGATCATGTAGGAAGAGGAATAACTGAAGGAGAGCTGAAGTGTTCCACTCATATCCTTGTGATGTCAAGGAAGGATCACTGCACGTATGTAATATAATTCTCCCCTACTCCCTCCTCCATACCATTTCAGCTAAATTTTGGGAAAAAAATGGATAAGAGTCTTATAGGCTTGATAGGTAAGAATAGAATGTAACTTGCCTTGTTGGAGGGAATATCCACAATCATAAGCTGATACATACAGCTGAGTTTTGAATAACAGAACCTATATAAGGGGGTTTTAAAATTTAGATAAGGTGCTTTGCAAATCATAAGGTAGTATATGTGAGGAGTTTTGTTAGTGGCATTGCTATTCTTATTTTAAGAATCTTTTTATTTGATGGAGTTCAGATAGAAAGTCAAAGGATAAGCTTCTATTCTGCAATTATTCTTTTATATTGAATGTTCTACAGATTATTGCATTGGGAGAGAAAATGGTTTCTCTATTTACATAATTGATTAGCCATATTAAGGCGTAAGCTAGTTTTTAGTAGTCTCACTGAAAATATCTTCAGAACCATTCCTGATGGGTTGATGGAAATGGCACATGCTTCATTCTATTTCTACTTGATTATATTTCATCTACTATACCTCTTTGTTTTTAATAAGTTGTGACTGATGTCTTTTTTTAATCAACCATAATTCTCCACAGTATCTTTCTCCCTACACTTCCCAGAGAATCACCCCATATAACAAATAATATTTTTAAAGGCAAAAAGAGAAAAAATCAGTATTAACTAATCAATACATTAAAAATATGAAAATATGAGCAATGTACCACACCTGTGGCCCTCCCCCCTCCATAGAGGGTAGAATAGGGGTGTCTTCCCATACATCTTTTTTGGAGCCACGCTTCTTCTTTGTAAATTTTACAATAATCACTTTTGATTTGTGTGTGGTTCTTTCTGTTTGCGTTCTTATAGTTATTATGTATATTATTTTCTTGGTTTGGCTTATTTTATTGACATCAGTTTGTGAAGATCTTTCCATACTTCTTTGTATCCATGAGGAGATGGTGAGGACTGCTGTTTTATAATATATTTTGAGGTCTGAAAATGCTATTCCTCCTTTGTCTCTTTCTCTTTTCATCATTTCTTTTGATATTCCAGATCTTTTATTTTTCCAAATCAATTTCATAATAAAGTTTTGTCAAGGCAACTCGATAGCAGTAGCAAACACTCTTTCAACAACCTGAAAGACAACTGACTCTACACATGGATATCACTAGGTGATCAGTATAGAAACCACACTGATTCTATACTTTGCAGCTAAATGTGGAGAAGCTCTATACAGTTAGTTAAAACAAGACCAGGAACTGACTGTAGCTCAGATCATGAGCTTCTTATTGCAAAATTCAAACTTAAATTGAAGGAAGTAGGGAAAACCTAAGACAGTATAAGGAGGACCTAAATAAAATTCCTTATGAATATGAAATGGAAATGACGATAGATTTAAAGGCTTAGATCTGGTAGATAAGAGCACATGAAGAACTATGGACGGAGGTTCATACTATACAGGAGGCCACAACAAAAAACATCCCAAGGTGGCGCAGTGAGTAAGAGCGCCAGCCCCAGAGTCAGGAGGACCCAGGATCGGTTCTGGCCTCAGAAAATTAGCACCCACACATAAAATAACTAGCCGTGTAACCTTGAGCAAATTAACCCCAGTTGCTTTAAAAAAAAAATCCCAAAGAAAAAGAAGACCAAGAAATCAAAATGGTTGTTTTATAAGGCTTTACAAATAGCTGAGGAAAAAAGGAAAGAGAAAAGTAAAAAAGAAAGGGAAAGATGTACCCAAATGAAGGCAGAATTCCAGAGAACAGCAAGGAGAGATAAGGGCTTCTTAAATGATAAATGAAAAGAAATAGAAGAAAATAATAGAATGGGAAAGACAAAAAAAATCTCTTTGAGGAAATTAGAGATATCTAGGGAATTCTTCATGCAAAAATGGGCATGATAAAAGATGAAAATGGTAGGGATTTGACAGAAGTAGAAGAGATTAAGAAAAAGTGGCAAGAATAATAGAAGAACTATGTAAGAAAGATCTTAACATCACTGATAACCACAATGATGGGGTTACTATCTGCAGCCAGACATCCTACCAAATGAAGTCAAGTGGGCCTTAGGAAGCACTGCTAACAATAAGGCTAGTAGAGGTGAAGGAATTCCAGTCGAGCTATTTAAAACCCTAAAAGATGATGCTTTTTGTTAAGGTACTGCATTCAATGCTAGCAAATTTGGAAAAATTAACAGTGGATAGGAAAAGATCAGTTTACATCCCAATTCTAAAGAAGGGAAATGCCAAAGAATGTTCAAATTACCTAACAACTGCAATCATTTCACACACCAGCAAGGTTATGCTTAAGATTCTGCAAATTAGGTTTCAGCAATATGCAAGAATTACCAGAAATGCAGGCTAGTTTTTTGAAGAGGCAGAGGAACTAAATTGCCGACAGCAAGGGAGTTTCAGAAAAAAAATCTACTTCTGCTTCAACTATACTAAAATTTCTGACCATGTGGATCACAACAAAATGTGGCAAGTACTCAAAGAAATGGAAGTACAAGATCATCTTACTTGCCTCCTGAGGAACGTGTATGTGGATTAAGAAGCAACAGTTAGAACCAAACATGAAAAAACAGACTTAAGATTGGGAAAGTAGTATAGTGAGGTTGTATATTATCTCCTTACTTATTTAACTTATATGCAAAGTATATCATGCAAAATGCCAGGTTGGATGAATCAAAAGTCGAAATTAAGGTTCCCAGGAGAAATATCTCAGATATGTAGATGACATCACTCTGATGGCAGAAAGCTAAGAATTTAAAAGTCTCTTAATGGGGGTGAAAGAAGAGAATGCATAAGATGGCTTAAAGCTTAACATTAAAAAAAGACTAAAATCATGGCAACTGGCACCATCACTTCCTGGCAAACAGAGGGAGAAGAAATGGAAGCAGTGTCAGATTTTACATCTTTGGGCTCAAAGACTATTGCAAATGGCAACTGTAGCAATGAAATTAAAACATGCTTGCTCCTTGGAAAGAAAGTTATGGCAAATCTGGATAGCATACTAAAAAACAGAGATGTCACCTTGACCACAAAGGTCTATATTATCAGTTACGGTTTTTCCAGTAGTGATATATAGCTATGAAATCTGAACTATGAGGAAAACTGAGCACCACAGAATTGATGCTTTCAGATTGTGGTGCTGGAAAAGACTTCTGAGAGTCCCTTGGACAGCAAGAAGATCAAATACTTAACAAAATTGATTAAGACTAGGGGCGGCTAGGTGGCGCAGTGAATAGAGCGCCGGCCCTGGAATCAGAAGGACCTGAGTTCGGAGCCGGCCTCCGACACTTAATCCGCACAAACAAAAAAACCTAGCCGTGTAACCTTGGGCAAGTTACTTAACCCCAATTGCCCTAAAGGGGCGGCTAGGTGGCGCAGTGAGTAAGAGCTCCGGCCTCGGAGTTTGGATGACCCGAGATCAGATCCGGCCTCAGAAAATGAGCACCCACGCATAAATCAAATGACTAGCCGTGTAACCTTGAGCAAGTTACTTAACCCCAATTGCTTTAAAAAAAAAAAAAGAAAATTGATTAAGACTATTCTTTGGAAGGACAAATACTGAAAATGAAGCTTAAATACTTTGGCCACATAATGAGAAAACAAGACTCACTAGAAAAGATTCTGATGTTGGTAAAGACTGAAAGCAAACAGAAAAGGGTACAGTGGAGAATAAGATGGCTAGATAATGTCATGGAAGCAATGAACATGATTTTGGATAAACCTCAAGGGATAGTGGAAGACAGAGTGACCTAGGGTGCTATGACCATGGGGTCACCAAGCGCCAAACATGACTGAAAGACTGAACAACAACTACTATCATTTTTATAACAATGGAAAGATCTAGCAATGAGTATTGAATATTCCTCTAGCTATGATACAACATAATATGATAAACATTTATTAAGCACCTGCTATGTGCTAGGTACTATATTAAGTGCTTAAGATACAAATAAGAAAAAGAAAGACAAGTCTCTACCCTCAAGGAGCTTACACTCTAATGAGGGAAGATAATACACAAAGGGAAGGTGAAAAGGGGATAAGAGAAGCACCAGAGGGTAAGAAGACAAGAGCATGATAAAGATGATGGCAGAGTTGAAACCAAGGTCAGCTGGTGGCAAATAAAGAGAAGGCTTTCATTATAAAGGAAGGATGTGTTTTTTGTTCCTATCTCTATCCCTCTAATCTGAGGCAAAGCAATTAAGGGTACTGAGGAAGTATGAGTAAATTTAAGTTGTTTGTAAATGATTAAATCTTAATAGCTATTAAAGTTGTTCTCATTTCTCTAAAGAGCACTTTGTAACTGAACATATACATCTGTTGCTTTTGCTTCTATGCATATTGTTGAATAAAGATGGAGAAAAATCATAGAACAGTGCTGAATGAATCTACTGCAAATTTATACTACATAACCTCAACTGGACCCTCACTTTTTTTTTGTCTTTTTGGAGGGGGGGAAGGCATGGCAATTGGGGTTGACTTGCCCAAGGTCACACAACTAGTAAGTGTTAAGTGTTGAGGCCAGATTTGAACTCAGGTCCTTCTGACTCCAGGGCCGGTGCTCTATTCACTGTTCCACCTGGCTGCTCCCGGGACCTGTACTTCTGCAAGCCAATCCTTTTAAACCTCCCTAAGCAGGTCATTATCCCCTTCACCAGAGCCAAACCTTTTCATTCTTTCCTCAAACTTTCTATGGCTCCCCTCCCCTCTTTGCTGAGAACACTATTTCTTATTTAACTGAAGAAAATTGAGGTCATTCTCTGAGAGCTCTCTCTTCTCTCTTCTACCTCATCTTGCATCACCCAGATGCCTTCTACCCCCATCCTTCGTCCCTGTCTTACATGATGAGGAGGCCCTTCTTGCCAAGGTTCTTAACATGCACAAGTGATCCCATTCCTCCTCATCTCCAAAAGATGCTTCCTCTATCATTCCTACTCTCTCACCAAGCTTCAATCTCTAACTATTGGTTGTTTACCTTGTTGCCTACAAACACACCCACGCATCTGGCATCCTCAAAAAACCTTCACTTGATCCTTCCATGTCTGCTAACTACTGTCCCATATCTCTTCTGCCTTTTGTGGCTAACCTCCTTGATAAAGCAATATACAACAGGTGCCTCAACTTTCTTTCCTCTCACTATCTTAACTCTCTATAGTCTGGCTTCTGACCTCATCAATCAACCAAAACTGCCCTCTCCAAAGTCACCACTGATCTCTTAGTTGCCAAATCCAATGGCTTTTTCTCAAGCCTCACTCTTTTGGACCTCTCTGCAGCCTCTCACACTGCTGGTCAGCCTCTTCTTGGTACTCTAGGTTTTCATGACACCACTCTCTCCTGGTATTCCTACCTATCTGACCACTCCTCATTCTCCTTTGCAGGAGGTCACACCTGTTAACCATGGGTGCAACACAAGGCTCTGTCCTGAGTCCTCTTCTCTGCTCCCTCTATATTATTTCACCTGGTGATCGCAGCTCCCATGTATTAAATTATCTCTATGCTGATGATTCTTGGATCTACTTGTCCAGTCCTAACCTCTCTGTTAACCTCCAGTCTTCTCTACTTCTCTCTTCCTCAACCTTCTCTCCTCTGACACTGCCACCACACTGGTGCAAGACCTCATCATCTCACCCTTGGACAATTCCAAGTGTCTGGCTGGTTGGTTTGACTGCCATAAGTCTCTCTCTACTCTAATTCCTCTTATACTCAGCTTTCAAAGGGCTCTTCAACCTCTGCCTCCCAACTCAATAGACTACAGTGTCTCCCTATCACAAATGTTTGTCAAATAGTATAGGCACTCACTACTGTGTCTTGGGTACCTAACCTAATTCCACTGATCTACCATTCTATTTCTTAGCCAGTACCAAGTAGTTTTGATGATTGCTGCTTCATGACACAGTTTTAGATCTGGTACAGCTAGGCTACCTTCCCTTATATTTCTTTTCATTATCTCCCTTGATATTCCAGAATAATTTTGTTATTATTTTTTTCTAGCTCTATAAAATAATTTTTGGTAGTTTCATTGGTATGGCACTGAATAAGTAAATTAATTTAGGCAGAATTGTCATTTTTATTATGTAGCTTGGCCTACCCATGAGCAACTGACATTTTCCCAATTAATTAGGTCTGATTTTGTGTAAAAAGTGTTTTGTAATTTTGTTCACATCGTTCCTGGGTTTGTCTTGGCAGGCAGACTCCCAAATATTTTATGTTGTCTACAGTTACTTTAAATGGAATTTATCTATGTTTTGCTGCTGCGCTTTGTTAGTAATATATAGAAATACTGATGATTTATGTAGATCCCCAGACATTTTGTAGATCTTATAGTTATTGGGAATGGGATGTCCCTTTCTCTGCTGGCTCCTGGATTTTGTTATTATTTAGAAATGCCGTTGTTTTATTCCTGAATGATTAACATACTTTCACTCCATTATGCCCATCTCATCCCAGTGATTCTGAACCAGTGGTTGTCATTGTTCAAATTCCATTCTCCATCCTTCACAGGCTACTCCCTAATGCTCACCCTCCTCAACCTAATCTTCCTTAACCTCCCACTCTAAAGTTACCCAACTCTTACACTGTGTTCTCTGGAATGCCTGCTCCATAGGTAATAAATTGGGTATCACCTGCAACCTTTTCTATTTTCATTTCTCCATCAACTGAGACCTGGCCCCCTCCCGATGGCATGTCTTAGTTGGTCTAGTGTTTCCAGCGCTAGTTGCATTTTTACTCTCGTTTTATTTTTCATTTAAACTCATTGGCTGGGGCAGGAGAACTGTGATATTCCTTGTTCATCATTACTACTTGCAGGTTCTTCCTCTATACCATCACACCATAATCTCTCCTTCTTTGAAGTTTACTCAAACCACATTTATCACTAACCTAGGTCCTGATAGACATTGTCCACAGGCCTCTTAGACATTCTCCTTTCTTTTTAAATGAATTCAGTGCCTGACTCCCATTCTTCCTCTCCTGTCCAACTCCTGCCCTGTTACTAGAGAACGCCAATGTTTACATTGATACTTCTTCAAATGCTCTAACATCACAATTCCTCAACTTAATAATTTCCTATGATCTCTTCCCCCATGCCACCACAGCTACACACATTTTCCCATCACACACAAGTATTCTGTATCCAAATTCATAAACTCTGAAAGTTCTATATCTGATTATCAGCTGTTGTCATTCTACCTCCTCTTCTGTCCTGCAATTCCAACCCAGTTCCTTGTCCTTGCTGAAATCTCCAGTCCCTTCAGCCCTCAATTCTTTCCCAGGCCATTGCCTCTGCACTGGCTATACTCTCTTTCCACATCTTGACCCCTTGGTGAATTAGTTTAATTTTCTACCATCTTCTTCTCTTGAGTCCCTTGTCCCTTTTCTTTCTTTTTTTGCAAGGCAATCAGGGTTAAGTGACTTGCCCAAAGTCACAAAGCTAGTTAAGGGTATGAGATTGGACTTGAACTCAAGTCCTCTTAACTGCAGGGCTAGTGCTCTATCCACTGTGCCACCTAAACTGCTCTGCTTGCCCCTTTTCTTATCAAGGATCTTGCCCTTCTAAACCTGAGCCTTGGATTATTCCCATCATTTACTGATTTCACTCCTATGCATGTGCTGCCAAACAAATTTGGAGAAAAATCACAAAACTGTGCTGACTGGTGTAAGGGGACAGACTATCCTGCTCACTATGCCAAATGTAAGGGGGCAGAACAGATCTGCCCTAATTATGCCAATTGCAGGGTAGCATAAGCTCCAAGAGAGAATATTCAGATACCAAAGAGAGAGGAGTTCATACCATCTTAATAGGTTTTGTTGCGGGGAGGGTAATAGGTTCTACCAAGGACCCTGATCACTCTCAGTGACCAGAAACCCTGCAATTCAGTCTGGAAAGAATTCACCAGGCTCAAGCAAACTTTGAAGCCGAGATTGTAAAAGTTTATTGTTACACTGCACAGCACAGTGGACAAGAGTTCTTAGGGAACCTGCAAACTTAAAAGAAAACATAGGCGCAGTTTTTAAGGAGTCATAGTAGTAAATCAGGTGTCAATTATGCTAACTAGGTGAGTAAGGGTGGGATCAGGGAGGAGTTAAGGAGTGGTCAATGCTTAAAGGAACATGCACTTTTAATATCAACTGCTCAGGAGTATTGCCCATAATTCACTGGGAAATAGCCCAAGGGGGGCTACCTGGAGGTTTTAGGCCTGAAATGTCACTAAGTCAGCCAGCGGTCAGGGCCAACTGAGGAGTGCCCAGTCTGCCACCCATCAATGTCATGTTTGACAAGATGGGTGATGGGAACCAAGGCCAACGGAGACACAGTATGGGTATAATTGGCTATAGATAGGGTACAAACATAAATTGATGGTACAAATATATATCCCAAGCACCCCATCAGGTTTTACTAGGGTTAATTAGGTTAATTGGGTTGTTTAAGGGAGTCTTCTCATAAGAGGTCAGTTTTCCTGGGCAGTAACAAGACAAAGTAACATTGTGGATCCCTGTGCCAATCACAGACCAGTTCATGTATCAGATACAAAGCACATTAAAATAGACATCAGATATAAAACAGAACAAAGAAGGCATAGCAGCAGGATGACCCAGAATCATAAGCAAGTTTTCCCATGGGATAGTTTGAGCTTCTTTTGCAGTTTACACTTATTCAAGGTAACTTACATTTTTCTGTGGAGTCACAGCTTACATGCCCATTCTGGCCTACCCCTGTACAACTGGGTCCACACATTTATACTGCATAATCTCAACTGTGGTAAGGTAATCCTTTTGTAACAATTCATGTTCCCACTGTGGTTAAAATTTCCTTGAGAAAACCATCTACACTAGGTGCCTCCACTTCCTTTCCTTCTTAACTCTCTAATCTGGCTCTCAACCTCATCATTCAACTGAAACTGCTCTCCCCAAAATTATGAATAGTCTCTTAACTGCCTAATCCAGCGGCCCTTCTCAATCCTTGTGCTTCCTGACCCCTCTCAAGCTTGTTTCTCCTCAATACTGTCTTCCCATGAGGTGTTTGTGATGATTCTCCTTGTTCTCCTTTGCTGGATTTTCATCTAGCTCATGCCTGCTACAAAACAGGAGTCCCAAGGCTCTATCCCAGGTCTTCTTCCCCTTTCCCTCTATACTATTTCATTTGATGATCTCTTCACCTCCCATAGACTCAATTATCATCTCTGTTGTAAATGATTCCCACTTTACTTAACCAGCTTTAACCTGTCTCCTGACCTCCAATCTCATGTCTCCAGCTGCTTTTTAAATACCTCAAACTAGATGTCCTGTAGACATCTTAAATTCATCATGTCTAAGACTGAACTCATCTTTTTTTTTTTTTTTGCTTTTTGGAGTGCAATTGGGGTTAAGTGACTTGCCCAAGATCACACAGCTAGTAAGTGTTAAGTGTCTGAGGTCGGATTTGAACTCAGTTCCTCTTGACTCCAGGGCCAGTGCTCTATTCACTGCACCACCTAGCCACCCCCTGAATTCATCGTTTGCCCCAAATCATCCCCTATTCCTAACTTCCCTATTACAGATTGAGGATAGCACCACCCTCAGTCACCTCGGTTCTCAACCTAGGCATCATTCTTAACTCCTCGATCTCTCTCACCCCATATGTCCAATATGTTGTTAAGTCCTGTCAATTCTACCTTCACAACAGCTCTCTTGTGTGCCCTTTTCTCTCTTTTAACTCTGCAACCTGGAGCAGACCTTCATCACTCCCTCCCAGACTATTCCAATAGGCTTTTAACTGGTCTCTCTGCCTCAAATGTCTCCACTCATCTGTCAAAATTGTTCTTTCTAAAGTACAGGCCTAACCATGTCATTCCTTTATTAAATTATCTCTAGAGGCTCCTGTAGCAGCAAGCACCCCAACATCCCCAGGGCAGCCGCCAACACAGGTTCTTAGATCTGTGTTTGTAAAGGAAAGGAACTCAAAATCAGTTAACAAGCTTACTTTAATCAAACAAACATATATTACCTAGTTCAGGGGGAAAAGGTCAGCACCCCAAACTTCAGAGTATACAGACAGATCAAATAGACAGGTTTCCAAACTGTCCAACCATTATATTAATACCAAATCACAGTTACCAGAGAGGGAAGCATCAACATCTGGGTTTTCAAAGCCGGGGGGCTCTCAACAATGGCTGCCCAGAGTCTCATCTGGTCAAATTACACAACACTTTTCAAAGTGAGCCCCAAAGCAAAGCCTCAGATCAGGAATTATATAGCCTTCTCCTGGCTCAGAGAATGTAACCACCCTCTTGACCCACTGCCCAATCACACAGCATCAAGGTGTGGTCATTCCTGAAAATCAAGCCTCCCACCACAGGCTCCAGGTGACCACATTCAGCCTATTAGGGGGGCAGAGTATATTTTCAAATTAAAGAAGGTTCTCAGAGTCTCTTAAGCCAATCAAAGGGCCTAGGGGCTGGGAAGATCTTCAAATCTGCATTTCCATTACACCTCCAAGATCAAATATAAAATCTTTTGTTTGGCATCTAAAGTCCTTTATAATCTGGTCCCCTCCTACCTTTCCAGTCTTATTAAACCTGTTGTTCGGTTGTATTTGTTATATCTGACTCTTTGTGACCCCATATGGGTTTTCTTGGCAACAGTACTGGCGTGGCTTGCCATTTCCTTCTCCAGCATACTTAAACAAAGGTTAAGCCACCTGCCTAGGGCCACAAAGCTCATGAGCGTCTGAGGCCAAATTTGAATCTGAGTCTTCCTAACTCCAGGCCCAGTGCTCTCTCCACGGAGCCACCTAGTTGCCTCTTAAAAACTTACCTTATCAGAATTTACTGCCTCATTAAATCTATTCTGCTATAAATACTTTGTTATCCAGTGACACTGGCCTCATAGTTTCATACTCAAGACATTGACATACTTTTCACCAGTTGTCCCCATGCCTGGAATTCTCTCCCTTCTCACCTCTATCTCTGGCTTCTCTATCTTCCTTCAAGTCCCAATTAAAATGCCACCTTTTGCAAGAAGCCTTTCCTGATCCCTCTTAATGAGAGTGCCTTTCCTCATTTATCACCTTCAATTTGTTCCATATCTATCTAGTTTGTATCCAGTTGTTTACATCTTCCTATCAGACTGTGAGCTCCTGGGGCAGGCACTGTTTTATTTTTTTGCCTTTCTTTGTATCTCTGGTGCTTAGCCCAGTGGCTGGCACATAGGTAACTAGTTAAGACTTGCTAACTGGCAATACCCAGCAGAATGATGTCTGGCAGGGATAATGAGGCTAGCAAGGAGCAGATACAGATGGAATAGCACTGTGACATTACAAGAAGACAGCCATGGCCCCTGTGTCAAAGGGGGAAGTTATTCCTCCTTACATGTCCCCCTATTTATCCTCTTCTCACTGATGATATGTGTATTTGTAGGAGAGGCCACCCCAAGTTTATGAGGAAAAGGTTTTGTTGCTACTTTTCTCCCTATGACATTTCATGAAAGGCTTTTGCTTTGTAATGCTTGTGTCTTCTGGCTGACTATTAGATGGGGGTAATCATGACTTATGGTTTCCTGGGATGAAAACTATACAGAGCACCTTAAATTATAAGTAGCCATTCTCTGGTACATGCCCTTGCAACCTTGGGGAGAGGGTGCCACCAGGTGCTACATAACTTTTTAAAAGTTTACTGAACAATTCCAAATCTTTTCCCAGAATGGCTGAACCACTTAACAAGCTCTCCTAACAGTGAATTAGCAAACATACCTCCAAACAGCAACTTCGACACTGAATTTTTCCAGGGACTTCTTGATTTTCCCAGTGAATTAGTGAATCCTATTTAAGTTGTTCTGTTAATGTTTGTTGTAAATCGTCTAGCCTTCACACTGATTTTGTGTAGGAAAAAAACCAATATCTTGTCCTGTACCTGCCACATCCTCTAGCTCAGGCATCAGGTTCTGAAGGAGACTTTTCCTCCCCCATTTAATTGCTAGTACTTTCCCCTTTAAGGTTACCTTGTATCTATTTTGTATGCATCTTGAATACACCTATACCTACTACAGAGGCAACACACTCACCAAGGGATCATAGAGGTTTGCAATTCATACTGCCTGTTGGGCATCCAGCCATTGCAATTTGTGAAGGTTCATTGGAGGGAAGGCTGACCTCTAACATAGGGGGATTAGCTTACGCTCGCATTCCCTGGCTTGTCAACAAGCCCCTATATTAATTACAGTAAATGCCATGGCTCATGTTTGGGTCTCCCTAAGAGATGCCTAGAGCTGTCCACTGTACTGCATATATAAGACATAGGACGGAATGATTTTCCTACAGAAAAATCAATGTTAAGCCTAGAAGAATCACAATAAACACTAAGAAAGATTTAAACAGGATTATAACTTAATTTATTACTATGGTTTTCATCTGCTAGGAGGGTATTATTTTAACCTCATCAAAAATAAAACACTGGGGACAGGGTCTGGCTGAGAGCATGTACAGCATGAAGCATTCCAGTGCCTGAAAAAAGGTTGAGATGTGGCATCACGGCAGAAAGAGATCCCAGGGAATTCCTGGATGACTGCTTGGTGAAGGAACAGTACCACCTGGCAGCCCTGCTGCCCACCACCCAGATCCAGGGAGGTGAGGATCATAGGCCCTAGCTGTGTGTATCTAATCCCAGGAAAAGAATAGCAGTAACTCTGCCTTTGCTCCCAGTATGGAAGTTGGCAGTGGAAAAACCGTGGCAGGAACCTCAGACCAAAGGGGAGCTGGGATTTAAGTCACTCTGAATCTACAGAGCTTCCCAACAGGCTTATAGCGTTAGAGTCCAACAGTCTATTGAAACTCCCAACCAAGGACAAAATGAGAGACCCAACCTGGGTCAGGAACTTGCAGCTCTCAGACTAGGAGGGCAATGAACAGACCTCACACCAGTTTGGGAAAACTGAAAGCTTGCAGGCCCCCAGTCTGAGCTGTGAAAGCAGCAGAAGGACATAAGAAGATGGATGCTCAGGCCAAATATCCTCCCCACCCCCTAGCACTCACATGAAGTCCAAAGTCAAGAAGGAGTCTGGAAGAAAAGCAAACCAAAAAAAGAACCTGGCCATAAAGAGCTCCTATGGTAAAAAGGAAGTTCAAAACACAAAGATGAGAATGCTTAAAAACATCTCTAAGCAAACACTTAAAATAAAATGCACCTTTGAAACAAGTCCAACAAGAATTTCTAAAAAGAGGGGTTTGTTTGTTTGTTTTTTTCAGAAAAAAAAGCTAAAAAATTATTTAGAAAACTGAAAGAAAGAGGCAAAAAATAAAAAAAGGAAAGCTACAGAAAGAAGACATGAAGAGATTTAACAGCCTAGAAAAAAGATACAAAACCTCACTGAAGAAACTAACGCCTTAAAAATTAGAATTGGGGCCGGCAGCGCGGAGCATGCAGAGATGGGGAGCCGAGCCCAGGTCCTCGTGAGCGGTTTTAGCCCCAGGGCGGCAGGGCCAGCAGCCGGCTGGAGGGACCCCAGAACACCAGCAGCTGTGGCTACTCCAGAATTATCAACACAGACATGCCTAGGACAAAGTGAGAGGTTAGTGTCCTATGGACTTTGGGACCAGTATTTGGGGAACGAGTCAGCTCCCTCCCCTGGGGGCTAGAAGCCACTGAGGAGACATGCCATTTTGTAGTTTTCAGAGGCAGCTCCAGCTCCTGGCCTGCGAACTGTAGGGAGATCCAGCGATCAGTCTTGGGGGGTAATCGCTCTTGCTTTAACCTCCCTGGATCTGGATTGTGATCTGGGGTGGAAGTTGTGGATGGGTTTCCAGCTTGCCAGAAACGGAAGTTGCCCCCCACACGTTCGGGACGAAAATTCCCGTCTGGCCGCAGAGCCATAGTGTGGCAACAAGCCTAAAAGTCAAGTAATTAAGTGGCAACATGCCAGGGCAAAGGAAACAAATTAAACAGAAAAATGCAACCCTAGACTCCTACTTTGGGGGCAAGGAGGGTCGAAGCATGGAGTGGGAAGAGGACTGTGAGGTCAGAAGTCCTGCTCCAAAAACCCCAGGGGAAAACATGAACGGGTTGCAGGCCATAGAGGACCTTAAGAAGGACTTTAAAAATCAAATAAAAGAAGTGGAAGAAAAATTGGGAAGAGAAATGAGAAGGATGCAGGAAAAGTATGAAATGAGGGTCAACAGCCTGACTGAGGAAAACAACACCTTAAAAAATAGACTAACTCAAATGGCAAAGGAGGCCCAAAAGGGCAATGAGGAGAAGAATGCCTTAAAAAGCCGAATTTGCCAGATGGAAAAAGAATCTCAAAAGCTCACTGAGGAGATTCATTCCTTCAGAGTTAGACTAGAGCAAATGGAAGCTAAAGACTTTATGAGAAATCAAGATGCTGTTAAGCAGATCCAAACAAATGAAAGATTAGAAGGCAATGTGAAATATCTCATGGGAAAAACCACTGACCTGGAAAACAGATCCAGGAGAGACAATTTAATTTTTTTTGTTGTTGTTGTTGTTGAATCTCTGGGTCCTTTCCCTCTTTTTTTTTTTTTGCTTTTTGGAGGGCAATTGGGGTTAAGTAACTTGCCCAAGGTCACATGGCTAGGTTTTTATTTGTGTGTGCATTAAGTGTCTGAGGCCGGATCTAAACTCAGGTCCTTCTGACTCCAGGGCCGACACTCTACTCACTGCGCCACCTAGCCGCCCCTAGGAGAGACAATTTAAAAATCATTGGACTATCTGAAAGCCATGATCAAAGAAAGAACCTAGAAGTCACCCTTCAAGAAATTCTCAAGGAAAATTGCCCTGATGCTTTAGATCCAGATGGCAAAATAGAGGTTGAAAGAATCCACCAATCACCTCCTGAAAAAGATCCCAAAAAGAAAACTCCCAGGAATATTATAGCCAGGTTCCAGAATCCCCAGATCAGGGAGAAAATACTATAAGCAGCCAGGAAGAAACAATTTCACTATTGTGGGAACACAATCAGAATAGCCCAGGACCTGGCAGCTTCTACACTGAGGGATCGAAGGGCATGGAATATGATATTCCAGAGGGCAAAAGAGCTGGGAATGAACCCAAGGGTCACCTACCCAGCAAAACTGAGTATTTTGTTTCAGGGGAAAATATGGTCATTCAGTGGAATAGAGGACTTTCAAGCATTCTTGAGGAAAAAACCAGAATTGAATAGAAAATTTGACATCCAGACACAAGAAGGAAGAGATGCCTGAGAAGGTAATCAGGGAAAAGAAATCAAAAGGAACTTATCAAAGTTGAACTATTTACATTCCTATATGGAAAAACAATAACTGTGACTGATGATATCTTTCTCACTATGAAAATAATGGAAGAAGGGGGTGTGGTCATATGAATACATATGTGAATGTGTGTGTATATGGTTACAATTATATATGGATAGAGGGCATAGGTTGAATTTGTTGGGAAGGGAGAATACTCAAGGGGTGAAGTTGTGAGGTGAGAGAGGAAAGTGGCAGGAGGAGATGGGGAGAGACAGGGTGGGGTAAACTATCTCATGTAGAGGAAGCAGGGGGAAGTGGTTGCAGGGGAGGGGAAGAATAGGAAGGCAAAAAGGCGAAACCACATTCTCATTAAATTTGGTTCAGGGAGAGAATGACATACATACTAGGTGGGACAACTCAACCTACAGCAGAATGGGGGGATGGGGGATGAGAGGAGGGATGATGGATGGGAGGGCATCCTTGGGGGGAGGAGAGGTCAGAGGTACCCACTATGGAAGAGGGACAGGATCAAGTGGGGAATGGACCAGGTGGGGGGTGGGATGAGTGGGAGGGAATTATAAGCAGCCTTGTACAATATATCTACTATGATAATGTTTTGCATAGCTAGACATGTACAACATATACTGAATTACTTATCTCTCCAGAGGGAATGGGTGACAAGGGAGGAAGGAAATGGATCTGAAATTCAAGGTCTTAAGATTAAATGTTTCAAATATAAAATATATATATATATATATATATATATATATATATACACATATATAAAATTAGAATTGGCCAAATGAAAACTAAAGGGTCAGTTAGACATTAAGAAATAATAAAACAAAGTCAAAAGACTGAAAAAAGTAATACTGAATAGGAAGAGAAAAGAATATACTTAATCTCAGCTGTGCATAGGTCTCTCACAAAAACTGACCATGTATTAAGGACGTAAAAAAACTCACAAATACAGAAAAACAGAAATATTAAATGCCTCATTTACCAACCATAATGCCGTAAAATATTGCATTCAATAAAGGGCCATTGAAGCAAAGATTAAAATTACCTGGAAATTAAATAACTTAATCCTAAAGAATGGGTAGGTAAAAGAACAAATCATAGAAAGAATCAATAATTTCACTAAAGGCAATGATAATAATCAGACAACATACCAAAATCTGTGGGATACAGGCAAAGTAGTACTTAGGGGAAAATTTGTATCTCTAAACTTTCTCATCAATAAAAGAAAGAAACAGAAAATCAATGAACTGGATGTTCAACTAAAAGAACTAGAAAGAAAACAGATTGAAAACTTTCAATGAAATATCAAAACAGAAATCTTGAAAATCAAAAGCAAGATGAATAAAACTGTAAAAAAGTTTTAAAAGCCAGTGAATAAACTTAGGAGCTAGTTTAAAAACACACGTACAACAATAAAAGAGAAGTCATTAGTTAATTTGATTTTTAAAAAGAAAGTCAAATTAACAGCATCAAAAATGCAAAAAGATGGTATAAGAATGTAATGGAATACTACTGTACTATAAGAAACGATGAGCAGATGGACTTCAGAAAAATCTGAAAATACTTAACATAAACTGATGCTAAGTGAAGGGAACAGAACCAGGAGAACATTGTGCACAGTAACACTGTGCAATGACTAACTTTTATAGACATAGCTCTTCTCAGCAATGCAAGGGTCTAAGAAAACTCTAAAAGACTCATGATGGAGAATGTTATCCACAGGCAGAAAAAGTTCTATGGAATCTGAATGTAAATTGAAGCATACTATTTTCTTTTTTTTGTTTGTTTCTTCTTTCTCGTGGTCCCTCCTATTGGTTCTAATTCTTCTTTACAACATGACTAATGTGAAAATACATTTAATATGAATGCATTACATGTAAAGCCTCTATCAGATTGCACGACCTCTTTTGGGGAGGGGGGAAGTAAGAGAAGGGGAGAAAATTTAGAACTCAAAATCTTATGGAAGTGAATGTCAAAAACAAAAATAAATTAATTAAAATGAAAAAGGAATTAATGACAAATAAATAAAAGCACTTTTATTTTTAAAAACCTACTTTGCCCAACTATATGCCAATAAAACTAGAAAACCAAATGAAATGAACGAGTAAGTATAAAAATATAATTGTCCAGACTAACAGGAAATAGAATCTTTAAATAGCCTTATCTTAGAAAAAAAAATCCATAAATGAACTCCCTAAGGAAAAAAAAACAAAACCAGAATCAGATAGATTTACAATTGAATTCTGCCAAACATTTAAAGAACAATCCCAATATACTATATAAACTGTTTGAAAAAAATGGTAAAGAAGGGATCCTACCAAATTCTTTCTATGATACAAATATGGTCTTGATACTTAAACCAGGTAAAGTCAAAACTAGGAAAGAAAACTATAGTCCAATTTCCTTAATGAATATCAATGCAAAATTTTATGTAAAATATTAGCAAGGAAGACTATAGCAATATATCACAAAGATCATGCATTATGACCAGGCTGGATTTATAATAGGAATGACCGTATTAATAACAAAAACAACAAAAATCATGTGATTTTTTTCAACAGATACAGAAAAGGCTTCTCACAAACTATAACATCCATTCCTGTTAAAAATATTAGAAAGCATAGGAATAAATGGAGTTTTTCTTTAAAATGACATGTCTATCTAAAACCAAGAGACAGCATTATCTGTAATAGGACAAGTTTGAAGCTTTTTCAGTAAGATCAGGCATGAAGCAATGATGTCCATTATCACCATTACTATTTAATATTGTATAAGAAGCATAGGCAAAAAATAAACAAAACTATCATTTTTTCTGCAAATGATATGATAATTTATTTAAAGAACCCTAGAGAATCAACTAAAAAAATCAGCTGGAGTAATTAACAACTTCAGCAAAATTGTATAAAGCAAACCCACAAAGATCATCAGTATTTCAGTATTTTTGTAAAATCCAACAGGAAGAGACAGAAAGAAATTCCATTTGAAATAACTAGACAGTAGAAAATACTTTGGAGATTACTAACTCAGACACAGAGAAACACAATAACTCTACACAAATAAAGGCTGATCTAAATAATTTGAGAAATATTAATTGCTCATGCGTAAGCTAAGCCAATACAACAAAATGCCAACACTACTTAAATTATTTTACTCATTTGTGCGATGCCAAACTACCAAAAGAATCTTTTCTAGAACTAGAAAAAATAATAAAAATCATCTGGAGGAACAAAAAATCAAGAATATTAAGAAAATTGATTTTTTAAAATGGGAAGGGGGCCTAGCAGTACCTGACCTCAAGTTATACTACAAAGTCACAATCATCAAAACAATTTGGTACTAAGTAAGAAATAGTGGAACAGATCAGGTACACAACATACAGAAGCAAATGAATACAGTACCCAGTGTTTGATAAACCCAAAGATCCCTGGCTACTGGGGCAAGAACTCACTATCTGAAAGGACTATTGGGAAAACTGGGAAAAAAAAAATCTGGCAGAAATGAGGTCCTGATCAATATTTCACACCATATACTAAGACAAGCTCCACATGGGTATGTGATTTAGATATGAAGTGTGATATCATAAGTAAATTAATTAAAGAGGCATAGAAGAAATTACTTGTCAGATTTATGACTAGAGCAAGAGTATATGGCTAAACAATTTTTAGAAAGGTTTACAGAAGGTAAAATGGGCAATTTTGATTACATAAAAGTATTTGCACAAACAAAATCAATGCAATTGAAATTAGAAGCGAAGAAGGAAACTGGGACAAAATCTTTGCAGCACTTTTTTTTTCTGACATAGGTTTCATTTCTAAGATATATAGAGAACTGAGTCAAATCTATAAGAATAAGTCACTATCCAACTGATAAAAATAATGTTCAAAGGAAAAAAAGGACATGAATGCAAAGTTTTAAGAAGAAATTCAAACTATCATAAACCATAGGAAAAATTTCTCTAAATCATTAATAATTAAAGAAATGCAAATTAAACAACTTTGAAGTAACTAGGTACCACTTCACATCCATCAGACTGGCTAAATTGACAAATGGAAAATGATAAATGCTAGAGGGGCTGTGGGAAACTGGTTCAACCCTTCTGGAAATCAATTTGAAACTATGTTCAAAAAGCTATTAACCAGTACATAGCTTTGATACAACAATACCACTACTAGTTCTATACCCCAAAGAAAGACAAAAGCACCCATATACACAAAAATATTTATACTTACTCTTTTTGTGGTGGCAAAGAATTGGAAATGGAGGTGACGCCCATCTACAGAAGAATGACTTAACAAGCTATGATATATGAATGTGATGAAATACTATTGTGCTATTGTGTTTTCTTTTTGGAAGGGGGAAGGAATAACATGGCTAATGTATAATTTTTTGTATGACTATACATAATAGTAAAGAGTTTTGTTTTTCTTGACTTCTCAGTGGGTAGGGAAAGAAAGAGAAAGAGAATTTGGAACTGAAGATAAAACTGAATTTTAAAAATTTTTAAAAGAAAAAGAAAAGGAATATTAGTTTTATTTCAATTCTGAAAAGAAGAAAATTTCTCTCAGAAGTGGTAAACATAGCACATACAGTTACATAAAAATCTGACATTCACAATCTCTAAGGAACTGACATAAATTTATAAGAAAAATACCCATTCATTAAAGGATAAATGGTCAAAGCTAATCAACCAACAGTTCTTGAAGTCCCAATTAATAGCCCCAGGGCTGTCTAGTTAATAAAAATAAATAACAGCAACAATAAAACTAATTTTTTAAAAGAAAATGTGCAGTCAAGAATTATTTAAGGGGCAGATAGGTAGCGCAATGAATAGAGCACCAACCCTGGAATCTGGAGGACCCAAGTTCAAATCTGGCCTCATACGCTGAACACTTACTAATTGTGTGACCTTGGGCAAGTCACTTAACCCCAACTGCCCTGCCTTCTGCCCCGTCCAAAAAAGCAAGCAAAAAAAAAAAAAATTTTTTTTAAATTTAAGCCTATGCTCAAAACTTCTAGACAGGAAATACTTGGAGTTGGAAGTCTAAACTCGAGTATGATTCACTCAAGGACAAATGGAGGAAGGGACAGACTTGCCTTTATTTCTCCATAACGGAAGGGATTTTGTACATCTCTGGCCTGAACAGTACTGGTGCCCTTGATTTGGCCTGCAGTCACCACTCCCTTTATGGTCACCATTGCCACTGTTTCATTGGAAGAGGTCCAAGTAAAGTTGCCACTACCACCTTCTACCTATAAAGAAGCACATTCAAAAAGTTTATTATCTCAAGAATAAATCTATGTTACGATTATGGGTAAAACTGTATTGGTGAAATAAAATTAAGGAAATAATTCCTCAAGACCTTTAGGAGCTATGAGATCATAGTAAAGAAATAGCGAGATAATAGCTAGATGTCACAAATAATGTTCAAAGGGAAAAATTGCAATATTTGATTTTGAAAGTCAGAACACATTAAAAAAAGGTATAAAAGGAACAGCCTGACATAAAGATACAGGAGACCTGGGCACAAGAAGAGGCAACTCAATAGGAGATAACTCATCATCTTTTATACCTTCTAAGAGCAGAGTTAAGTAAGTATCAATAACTGAGCCCTATTAGGATATTGGAGAAATCATTAAATTTAATAAGCAGTTTCAATAATGTCTGTTAATATAGGAATTTATTCAGACTTTTGTAATTTCTTATGCAACAACAGTACACCCTACCTGCACTTTGTAGCGATAAACCATTTCCATAGGATGGTGAGGAAATGCTAAAAATGTGGGTGTCAGCTTAATTGGAAAGTAAATCTTCACTTCTTGCTGGTGGTTAATTTGATCCTCAAAGTAATGGAGAGCATCATCCTACAAGAGAATGTGGAAAGTTACATGAGGTCTGTCACTATGATAGACGTTTACATTCAGAGAGTCAACAAATTACTTAAACTAACAGAAACATAAGTAGCAATAGATACTACACCTGGGGTCAAGAGCTCAAACTACATACTTATATAAGTTTTGCAATTCATTATGTGAAAATAATACATGAAGGAAAATTAGGAAAATTCAGCTGAAAATGAGAATTATTTATCATGGTTCATGCATGAGTGTGGTTAACAATTTTCCCTTCAAGTAGCTAACTAGGTGCTAAGTTCAATTGTTTCTGTGCTGTTAGTGGGTAGGGAGAAGTGATGTCAACATGTAGATTCACGAATTTTTAAATTACAGAATTTTTAAAAATCATATTGTAAATTTTTGTTTAAGTTTCAGTGTCTAGATTGTGCTATCCTACATAGACCTGTTTACTAACAAGCTGGGTGATCCTCTTTTTACTAGATTATAAACTCCTTAAGAGTAGGGACCATACATGTCTTGTCTGATTTTTGTATTTCACTGTACACATTAGGCACTTTAAAATGTTACTGAATTAGATTTTTAAAATATTTCAGGAAAGTAATTTGGCTAAAGACAGAAAAAAAATTCTTGCTAATAAAAAATTCAATTGCTACACTTTCAGACACAGGTAAAGTTAAGTAGAAACCAAATGAAATTGCTTTGTTGACCTAGAGGAAATGAAAATTAATGTCTACTGCAAAAGTGGAGACCAAAAGAACAGGTACTGCTACAGTAGTAAGACCTAGACCCATGTGCAACTTGTAGTAGCAGGTGTGGTATTCTCATTATTTTTGTATTCTAAGTCATTTGGCACCTAAATCAACATCCCAAATCTTTCTTCTGCATTCAGAAGAATTTCGGAACCAAACACCCAACTCTACTGACCTCAATTAGTCATCCATGGCACCAGGTACCTTGTCAGTAAAAATTAAATACCCTTAAAATTTTTAATAGTGGATATATTAATAGGAGCCTAGAGAGGCACTGTTATGATGAACAGAGTGTCAGCCTTGGAGGTAGTAAGACCTGTGTTCTGTCTCTGTGACAAATATGTTACCCCAGGCAAGTCACTTAACCTCTGAATGTTCTGTGCAACTCTCTAAGAATATAAGTTATAGATGTAGCAGCTGATTGGTAATGGGTAGAGTAACAAACTTGAAGTCAAGGGGATCTGAAATCAAATCCTGCCTCAGATACTTACTAGCTATGTGACACCCTCTCAAAGCCTCAGTTTTTTCATCTGTAAAATGAGTATAATAATAGCACCTACTCTGCAGAGTTGTGAGGATCAAATGAGATAATGTGTAAAATGTTTTATAAACTTTCATATACTACATAAATGTGAGCAATTATTATTATGAATAGCAGATTGCACTGATGAAGACTTTCCTCATGGGGGTACCCTATGAACCAATGAAAGCATATGTCATATTAAAAAACAAAAACCACAGAATTAATCTAAACGAACTTGCAGTTGATTAAAGATTCAGGTTCCCTAAGACAGCTAATCAGCTATTTGTGCATTTTCTTATTACTAGGTTTTAGTGAATAGAAACAAAGCAATTATAGCAAACAAGTTAAGGAACTACTTCAAATGAAATTAATCTGGTTCTTTTGTAAAATAACAAGGCAACTGGACTAAGAACAACCTCAAGAGAAATCAGGGTGGGATAGCAACAATGTGACCAGTAAGGGCGGAAAAACAACTGGATCTGGAATGAGAGCACCTAGTCAAATCACAAATCTATATATCCTAGACTGCAGAGGTGGGGAACCGCGGTCCCGAGGCCACATGTGGTCTTCTAAGTCCTTGGGAGCAGCCTTTTGACTGAGTCCAAGTTTTACAGAATAAATTCTTTTATTAAGGGGATTTATTCTGTGAAGTTTGGATTTAGTCAAAGGGCCCCACTTGAGGCCTCATGTGACCTCAAAGCTGTAGATGCCCCACTCCTGTGACCTAAAGATAGTAAGCAGTAGAACTAGGTTTTATTTCAGTTTCCTTATGTGTAAGACCAAGGGGGTGGACTTAACCTCTAAGGTCAACTTCCAACTCTAAATCTATGATCCTATGACTCTTTCCTATTTTCTGATCTCTAGGATTCAGTAAGATCTAGTTTTATAATTCCCAAGGTATTGAGTTTTAATAGTTCAATAATGAAAATGGCAATAATATTAATAACAACAATAACAGCACTCTGAAGTTATTATAGTGCTAAAGGTGATGTATCTACCATGGGCTGGAAAGGGTAGACACTGGAGAGCTCCTCCCCTACGCTCCATTTCAGCAGGCATCATCTCCTCACTTTCCAGATGTCTATACGATTTCATCATACTCCCATACCAGATACTCTCCCTTTTAAGCTTATTTTTATGTGTTTTATGTGTTGTTTTCTTTCATTAGATTGTGAGCTCCTTGAAGACAGAGATTATCTTCTACCTGATGCATAGTAGGCATGTTGACTGCACTGTATTGCAAATGATAGAGCCTTAAAGTCAGGAGGGAGCTGAGTTCAAATCCCACTCTGATATTTAATAGTTCTGTGACCATGGACAAGTCCTTTCACCTCTTTTACCTTGGATTTCCTCATCTATAAAATGGGGGTAGTCTATACTTGTAGTTCCTACCCAACAGGGTTGAAATTAGATGATATAGAATGCTTTGCACCTTACAAATGTCAGCTATTAAATACTACAAGAGCGATCTTTCGATTCCTACCTGATAAATGATTGAAGTCAGGGTGGCTTTTATTACTGTGACACCATCTTGAAGAATTCTGACTACATGATAAGAGCCATTGATGGTAGATTCCTCTTCTTCAAAGTATGCTTCTGGAAACTGGTGCATCATCCTGAGGTTCTGAAAATCAGCCCATAGCAAACACAGAATCTGCAGAGAGGCTCCCTTCCCAGAACCCTCTTAATCCCAAAGTGTCTGGGGGAAAAATAGTTTTGGGGCATTCATGGGGATCAAGAAACCACATCTAAGATTCTTTAGATGCTAATATTCTTTAAAATCTCTGGTCTCTCAAATAGCTGGACAGGTTTATTTGAAACACCTATAAGTTGTTGCAAAGACAAATAAGAAACAGGACTGATGATACCATTAGCATGAATTGTCCATTTTGCAAACTGTCTCAGCCATACCACCAAATAGCTGTATGACCCCAAGGAGGTAACAATAAGCATGCGGGATGCCGTGATATCTCACATACCTCCTACCTCTGAGGTTCTATATTCACCTATGGCTAAGTGGGCATAGACCATTCCACCAGCTGTGTATGTTGCAATCCCTAATCTAATGATGCCACTGCCACCTCCACAAACTCTCTTCAGAGATACAGGCCAGAAGTTTGACAAAGCAAGTCAGACCTCCCGTTTCATCAGTGGGGATGCCTCTGAATTCTTATTCTAAAGCAACATTTATTATGACTAAATGATGTAATTTGACTTTTTGGTCATTATCCTTTAAGGATTTGGGTATTTCAAAATTAAAAACTACCAGCTTGCATCACTGAAAGCTGAGCTGATACAAAGAATAAACTTAATAATGATAATAATGTAGGTAGCTATCAGGAGACATTTTTTTTGCCCACTCTCACTTAGATAAAGCAGAAAAAAGGCTGCCTAAATACTTGGAACTTCCCACAGACACACTCACATCAGACACGTAGACCTTGGTGCTACTTTTATCATACACTTCGACTGTAATGACATAGGTCTGCCCCACTTCCAGACTCCATCGGTCTCCAGGTTGGACAGTGAAACCTGTATAAAAACCAAGCAGCAGCACGTTAAGAGTGCATTTTTTCTACCAGGCAATGCAAAACAAAATGATGAGGCCCTATAAACAGCCTGGTTAGTTTTGTATAGTGGAGATGGTTTCCAAAACAGACTGGGTTCTCGCCTTCAAACTGTATAGCTTAGGTCAAGGTAGCTGAGTTCTAGGCTCCAAAGAGGGAGTCACACTGGTGTTTGTGCAAAAAAACAAAATCATGAACTATACTTGTAGCTCCCACTGGTGACAGACATGGCCAAGTTTCAACTCCTGGAGCTGGACCTATTGTTCCACTGGACTTACAGGACATGTGGGACTTCTTTTTTCATGCCGTGAACACAGCCTTCTCTCCTTTCCTGAATGAGGTATCTGACCCAAACCCAAGAGAGAAGGAAGCTTCATATTACATGGATCTTTTCTTCTAAGTCCCTCACAACCTGTTTCAAGATTTTTTTTTTCTTCCAGCTGATGACAATCAGTGGAAATAAACAAGGTGAGAAAATGTCAAAGTAAAACTGGGCCTGAAATGAGTTTTACATGTCAGTTAACAAAATGGCTCTCAATTCTCCTGTGGATATTTTCTAAGGCCCTCATTTAACTGATTAGAAAACTGAATAAATTAAAGCTGAATGCTTTTCAGCTTTCTCAATAACCAATACCTAAAAATCCAGGTTCTACAACGTATATGGTACAGTTTGGGAGTCCAGACACAGACCGCATATGGACATCTTAGTTTCTGCTTAAGGAAAAAAGGTTACATATTGCTGTAGAGAGGCATTAAGGTTCAGAAAGCCCAAAACTGTTTTTTTCATTATCCTTTTGACAGCAAAAACAAGAATAGAATATAAACTCCTTGAAAGTACAACCTGAGTTATCTAGAGCCTCAGTATCTAGTACAAGTCTTACACATAATAAACACTTAATATTTGTAAAAACAAATTGAATATGGTTAGATTGAGGAACAGAATGAAGATTCTTTTGCCCCATGGTGTTCAATATGGTGCAATAGAAGGGACAATGGACTTGGAAGTCAAAAGAGCTGGGGGCTAGTCTAAGTTCTACCACTTACTATCGACATGACGACCTTTGAGATTCCTTCCCACTTTGATATTCTATGATATTAGATTAATCACTTATCAACTTTGGGCCTCAGTTTCCTCATCTGCAAAATGAGGTCAGTAAAAGTGATCTAAGAAGGTCTCTTCCAACGCTAAGGATCTATGTATGGTCCCATAATCACAAAGCTGTTTCAAAGTTTGAAAATGAGAAAGGTGATACAGGAAGAAAAAACATGACAGTTTCTTTTTTATTACTCAAAGCAAGGTTTCATATAAAAATTCTTTCCCTCTACAATCAGATACACAGAGTTATCTAATATTCATTTGCCTTCTTTGTATGTTGATTTTTATAGTACAGAATATTGTGCTCAGTACTGAGAATGCAAACACATTTGAATATAATGCAAGCAAAACAGCTAGGTGGTTCAATAGATAGAGTGCTAGGCCTGGAGTCAGAGAAACAGCTTTAGATCTCTGCTAGCTGTGCAGCCCTGGGCAAGACTCTGTCTCAGTTTCCTCAAATGTAAAATGAAGATAGCAGGAATACTGATACCGGAATTGCTGTGAGAGTCCAATGAGGTAACATCCGTAAAGCCCTTAGCCCAGTGTCCGGCACACAGAAACTGCTATGTAACTTCCAGCTATGATGATTAGTGTTGCTGTCACTGTTATCATTATTAATTTTCACATAATGCACATGTAAAATCAAATCAATGGTTTATAATTATATAGTTTATTTCTGTCTTGCATTATCATAGATAATTTAAAGTAAACTATCATTAAACCATGCCAATTTTTAGTTTGTGATAATTGACTCAGGGGCTCCGTACTTTATCTGTAAAGAAGGGGCTTCTTACACATATTTGTAATGATCATAGAAAAGTGAGATTCAAGGAGGATGTTGAAAGTCACCTGAGGGAACCCACTGTTTTCAAATGGTGTGGGGCACTCCAGAAGCACCAGAAGTCATTGCATAGAAACAGTGATCACCACACACTTGACTGGTTGGGAAGTGCTTTCCCCACAACAAGTCCATGAAGTAGGACAGTGTCAGAGGATTAGAAGACTTGCCCAAAGTAACATCACTAATAAGTGGCAGCACCAGCACCAAGGCCAGATCTTCTGTCTCCAATTTTCAGTGTTCTTTTCCACTACCCTCAAAGAGCGTGCTAATTACAAATCATTTTTATATAGTCATTCAAGTAAAGCACCTAAAGACCTCTCTGAGGTCACCATTTATTGGCCTAGTTCTGGTTTTTACATATTTTCAGAAATAATGGAACTGTGTTTCTTTAAGAAAAAAATCTATAATTCAAATTTATTTTACTAATTTAAATACCCTTTTCTTCTAATCATTACAAATCGATACATATTATTTATTATGGCTATTATGGATCATAACTGGCTTTACAGGCACAATTATATTTGTTGACAAGTTCCCTATGTATATCAACATGACCAAGACTAAGTTTTGGGCCAGCTGAGCCTTCTTAATATCTGTTCCTTATTTCACATCACCCAGATGTCTTCTGCCATTATCCTCCTTCACTTCTGCCTAACAAAATGGCCTTACCAAGGCTAACCCTTTTACATGCATAAGGATCCCATTGCATCTCTTCTTCAAAAGATGCTTCCTCTATCATTCCTACCCTCTCACTAAGCTTCAGTCTCTCCCTATCTATTGGTTGCTTCTCTTGTTGCCTGAAAATATACCTCCATTAATCAACAAATTGCCCCCCCCAAAGTTACCACTGATCTCTTAGTTGCCAAATCCAGTGGCTTTTTCTCAAGCCTCATCCTTTTGGACCTCTCTGCAGCCTCTCACACTGCTGGTCAGCCTCTTCTCCTCAATACTCCAGGTTTTCATGAACACTCCTCAGTCTCCTTTACTGAATCTCCATCCATGTTAACCATGGGTGCAATACAGGGCTCTGTCCTAGGTGCTCTTCTCTTCTCCTTCTATACACTTGGTGATCTCGTCAGTTCTCATGAATTCAATTATTATCTCTATACTGATGATTCTCAGATCTACCTCCTGTCTCACATCTCCAATTGCCTTTCAGACACCTCAAGATGGATGTCCTGCAAACATTTTAAATTCAAATGGCTAAAACTGAAATCATCTGTCCCTTTAAACCTTTTCAATTACTGCAGAAGGCAACACCATCTTCCTAGTCCCCTGGTCTAGCAACCTAGATCTTATTCTCAAATCTTCACCATCTCACCCCTCAAATCCAATTCAATCCAAACCAATAAATGTCAATTTCACCTTTCTAACATCTCTCAGAAATGCGAATGCCTCCTTCTCCCCTCTGACACTACTACCACTCTACTGTAGGCCCTTATTTCCCCACACCTAGACTACTGCAATAGTCTGCTGGTGGGTCTGCGGGCCTCAAGTCTTTCCCTACTCTAGTCCATCTTTCACTAAGCTGCAAAGGTGATTTTCCTTGTCACCCTCTACTCAATAAACTACAGTGATTCCCTATCATTTCTAGGAACATAAAATCTTCTGTTTGGCATTCAAAGCCTTTCACAACCTTCCCCACCCCCTTATCTTTCCAGTCTTCTTATACCTCATACCTCATTATGTACTCTTTAATCCAGTGACACTGGCCTCCTTGCTGTTCCCCAAACAAGATACCCCATTTTTCAACTCTGGTCATTTTCACTGACTGTCCCCCATGTCTGAAATAATCTCCCTCCTCTTCTATGCCTCCTGGATTTCTTCAAGTCTCAACTAAAATCCAATCTTCCATAGGAAGCCTTTCCCAATCCCTCTGAATTCCAGTGTCTCCTCTGTTGATATTTCTAGTTGATCTTATATATAACTGAAGCATAGCAGAAGCTTAATAAATGTTTATTGATTGACTATTGGCTGACTGACAAAAACTATATACCAGAAAGGTCATTCATACATAAAAAAAGTCAAGAAGATAGATTTTTCCCATTCACATTTGAAGTACAGGAAGTCATACTCAAATTACATCCTATCACATGCTAACCTTGGGACAACCACCCAAACTAAGATAGCCCCTCACCCTCATGGAATGTCTTGGTACCCAAGGATCCTATTGGTACCACTTATAGTTTTCCCTACAGGACATATAAATGAAAAAAGATAAGGGTGGTATACTTAGGAGGAAAAAAATTTTTTTTTTGCTTTTTGGAGGGCAATTGGGGTTAAGTAACTTGCCCAAGACCACACGGCTAGGTTTTTGTTTGTGTGTGCATTAAGTGTCTGAGGCTGGATCCGAACTCAGGTCCTTCTGACTCCAGGGCCGACGCTCTACTCACTGTGCCACCTAGCCGCCCCAGGAGGAAAATTTTTTAACCCCTGCAGTGAAAAGGGATAGACTAAGCCCTAGGACCCAAGGAATAAAAGAATGGGAGTAACTGTGGGAATTCATCTCAGAATAGAAAGATGGACCCCTGGATGGCTCACATTGGCAGAAGGTATAACCCCTCCAATTCCTTACCAATATCCCCTAGCCCAATTTGTACCTCTCAATACTCATTCTCTTAAATCCCCAATCAACCGAAGCCTTTGTCTCAGGCCCATCAGTGGCTCAAAACTAGTGGAATTCTCCTTCCCACTACTTGGCAGATGAAAGGAAAGAAATTCTGCTCCTACTACAAGGGTAGGGGAGATATATTACTGTTGTCTCATATTAAGACTAATAATGTATTTCCCCATACAAACATTACCATGGTTGCTAGGCTTACAGAATTATTAGTAAGGTATTATGTTTCAGATAGAATATAGGTTAAACAGACTTTTATAGGTTGAGCAGAGAACAAATGAACTTTTAGAACACGGTCTGTAAGTTGCAAACTGCTTGTATTTCAAATGTCAAATATTTCTAAATGCAAAACTGAGGGATGCAGTCCAAATCACCATTTGAATTTTTGTATCGGTTATAATATTAATTTTGTGTATTTTTACTGAACAGATTTTTATGCACGTGCCTCTCAAGTCAGATCCTAGAGAGCAGCTGTTAGTGAACTTTAAGAAAATTATTTTGAAAAGTCATCTCTCAATTATCCATGGTAATTTGGGAGAAACAAAATCAAATAAAATCTACAGATTATTCCAAAACTTCATTCTCCCTATTTATTCAACTTAAAAATAGTGCTATGGCTACTAATAAATATTATACAAACTTAAATTTCCCTACCTTTCTAGATTATGTTACCTTCCAGAGAGGTACAACTGAGGCTGTTATAGAGCAGAGAGAAAGACAGAGAGGAAGCAGTAGCAAGAAGCCCAAGTATTCTGAAGAGTCCACATTATACACACGTTTCACAAGATCCCAAACATGGAAGGGAACTCAGTGTTTTCAATTCTACTCCATACCTGAATGGGAGTCCTCATTACCACCACTCTTGTAAATGGACATTGAGCTTACCCTCGGAAATGCTCAATGAGGGGAAAACTTGCCACCTAGGGGAGTCACCCCTTGCACTACTGGAAAATTCTATTTATGATAAAGTTTTGACTTAGAGTGAATTGAAATTTACCTCTGTGGTATCTATCCTTGCTTTTAGATTATAGCCAATAGGACAAGCCAACTAAATTTAACTCCCTTTTCCAAAGGACAAACAACCCTTCAAATATTTGAAGACAAATATGTCTCCTATTCTCCAAAATAAACATCCCCAATTCCTTTCACCCTTCCCTTCTTGGCACAGAATTTAGTTTCTTCACCAACCCAGCTGCCCTTCTTTGGATACAGTCAACTTAATCAATAAGTGAAATTCATAGAAAACAAAACAGTAGATATTTCAAGCAATAACTTTACATGGTTCCTTGTAAAAGAGGCCGACAGAAAGTCAACACTATTATTAAGTACTATAGATTAGCAATCTTAAATGACATGTACTGAATATTCCCACTAAACCATTTTACCATAGATCAGGCCTAGCACATTCAAGTCAATAAGCAGTTGTGGCAGTTATAACATTATCAAAAGGATACTCTTATGGACAAAGACCAGATTAGTCTGGCCTAGTTGGAGAGCAGTTACTGTGGCTGTTTTCTCATCCAGTGAAGCTACCTCAACAAGGACGGAACTACTAAGTGTGACTTTATGATCTTGCAGTTCAAGCTCATAATGTTCCAGAGGAAAATCGACCTCTGCAAGAAATGGAAGATACAGTGAGAAAGCAATGTAAATCAATAATGGCCTAGCCACTAAAGACTTATAAGAAAATCAAACCTCAAGGAAATCAGGTAGAAGGTCTAAAGGAAGAAACTAAACCCTCTTCTTCTACTTTCTATTTCTACTGTGAAACTTTTTTTAAAAATCTATTTGCAAAGGAATTGTGTATCTATTGTGGTAAAAACTTGCATACTAATAGTCTGGCAGGTCTTGGAACAAGAGGTGGAGACTAATGCAGTGAAAGGACAGCAGTGAGAATCACCAATACACATTTTATAGGCCTCACAGAATTTGTGGGACAAATGATTTTTTATAACAACTACAATGACAAGACTGCTGCTTGGTCTTCAAAACAGATTTCTAGAGGCTTTTTTTTTGGAGAGGGGAAGGCAGGGCAATTGGGGTTAAGTGACTTGCCCTAGGTCACACAACTAGTAAGTCTGTCAGGTGTCTGCAGCCAGTTTGAGCTCAGGTCCTCCTGACTCCAGAGCCATTGCTCTACGCACTATGCCACCTACCTGCCCCTAGAGACTTTCTTAACAACAACCTTTGAAGGGTGGCCAGGTGACTAGTGAATAGTGGTGGCAGTGAATAGAGCACCAGTGCTGGAGTCAGGAGGACCTGAGTTCAAATGTGGCCTCGGACACTTTGACACACTTACTAGCTGTGTGACTTTGGGGCAAGTCATTTAACCCCAATTGCCTTCCAAAAAAAAAAGCAAAAATATCCTTTGAAGTTAAGAATTTAAAATCGCTTCTATGTCACCACAACAAACTCTATTACAATGAAAACTATTGCAAAGAAACCCCCATTATTTCTAAGTCCCAATCATACCTTGTTTATCTCACATGACATTAGTGTTGAATAATTTTATACTACTACAAAGTGGTTGATGTACTACCTATAAGTACATTAAATAGAATTTGATTTATACTTTCCTATAAACCTATGGTATTTGGAGCTTACCTCTTCAAATCACCTCACCTATATATAACTCTTAAACCCCATAGCCATGAAATTAACATATCCTGATATAGTTTTTTATTAGATCAAAGATTAGCATCAACTTAAATATTAAAACATTATTTTAATTTTATTTTACATTTTTACTGCTGATGAAAAATCATTTGATTTTTATAAGGAAAAGAGTTATGTAGGTCATGAGAGCTATTCACAATTATTGGAAGGGTTGTCATAGAAAAAAACAGTATTATATGTAAAACCATTAATCTCATATTCAGCTTAATTTTTAAAGAAATGTATATGTGAACATTATGAATATTAAAATTTTTCTTTACATATAATTGGAAAAAATATCTTAAGATAAAAAAAGAAAGGCATAATAAATTCACCATGTTGCTTTAAAAATAAAATAAAATAAAATAAAATAAACTAGAATTGCTTCCATGTTCTCCAAGAGACTTTTCTACTATTTGCTAAGTGGGATCTTTGCAAGTCCAGCAGGTTATTGTCGTTTGGTCTGGGAGAGTGACAGTCTGGAAACTGTTTCATAATAGAGAATTCAGATGTTTTTAAACAATGAAATCAAATCAGTATCTTAACTATATTGTGATCCAGTTCAAGATATGCTATGTCTAACACTGGCACTAGAATAAGTGCAACCTGAAAACATAAAGAGGACCCTCACAAACTTAATTTTAAACTATCTTTATTTTTGCTGCTATTGGAGAAAAGATTTATCAAAATGTGGAGGCAAAATGAGACTGTGCAAAGACCAGTACCTACCCGTCATTTTCCCCTGAACTATCTTGGCAACTCTGTATTTAATATATGCTCCTACCAAAAGGTAGATATCATGGGATGGTATAAGGAATATATTCTCCAAAACCAGCAAACGTATCAATGCAGCTGACACTTTCTAAAAGAGGAAAAAAAAATACATTTAAGCTTCCACATGTATCCCCTCAATGGCATTGTTAAAAGTAGCATTTTAAAATAAACTTTTATATCCTAAATTCCACCTTCAGATAATTTTAAGGGCAACTGTGTATCTTGATTGTGTATTAATTTTAGTCACTGATTAAGAATAATAAAGTAAATACTTTTTTTTTCCTGGGAAGGTAAAAAGTGACTGAAAAGTAAGAAGGCAAATAGGTAGAAACTAAAAGAAATGAGATTTTAATTTGTACTGAACACAAGAAACTACACATAAACAAAATTTGTGGGCTGAAAGTTTATAGCATGAGTTTACCTTATAGAAGTGTTCATGTATACGAACTTTTATAACTGCTGCACCTGTCCTAATTCCAGACACCAGAATCATATCCCCTTGTTTCCCTGTTTTTTCCATCTCAGCTATATACTTTGGTGGAGAATATTCGGCTTCAGAGTATTTCAGAATCCTAGTAAGACATTATTAAGTATGCATTTAATAGAATCAGAAAAATATATTTCTTCTAAAAATGGTATATCTCTAGTGGATTTCGAAGAAAAGGAAGTCTAACTGTTCTTCCTATAAGAACTATGAGAAATGAGTTTACTTATTAGATATCTGAATAAACCTGAAATGGGACTGGAAGCTGGGTTAAGAACTACCCTCTGTACTAACAACAGAATTATTTACAATAATAGGTATTTTTAGCTATTAGCTAAAATAGGAGAAATACCACTAGCAGTAGGACTGTTAAATGGTAGGTACATCTTGACTAAGTGTGAGGTACCAAAATGTCCTAAGTTCTTTTTTCCTAACAGTACATTATGATTTAAAGAATACTTGTCTCATAGTCCTATGAGATATGTAATGCATTATCCCCATTTGAAAGATGAGAAAACTGAGACTTAGAGAAAGCCAGTGATTTCCTCAGTATCAGAGTAGGCATTCAAACGCATGTCTCTCAAAGTCCAGTGCTTCTTCCATTACACTACATTCTCTCTTTTCTTGTGATTAGTTTGGGATGAGGAACATCCAGACATACTGGATGCCATCCTCTACTAGAAATCTTCCTCTTCCTAATAATCTATCTGCTTCCAAAAAAGTCCTAACAGCAAGGCCATTAAAACCCATGAACATGATTGCCATTCAGTTTGCTCTCCAGGAGCAGATGGGTTCCTCTCGAACAGATGGTCTGTGTTTGGTTAGGGGGTTACCTAATTTTGCTAGACAGCTCTACCCTTTCTGATTCATCATCCTTGGCAATACTCCACTCGAACATCATCCCTGCCAAACTACTGAATGTGTTTCCTGTAGATCAAAACCAAAAACAGAAAGAACAGAAAATACAAATTCAAAAATAGCCAAATACTGTGAACATAGAAGCTAAAACCTAACCAGCAAATGTTCCTTCATCAGAAGATACTTAAGTCCTATTACAGGAAAAATTAAGACTTAGTTCATAAACCATAGCACAGAGGAAGTAAGCACTTTGGCTGTATAGCTCTCTGCAGGGCAGAGAGAATTCAGGTTGGTCAACTTCCGGTTGTCAAATGTTAAGCTACATAGTCTTTTGTTCCTCTTTACTAATATCCCTTGTCAAATGGATAAGAATGACCCTGCGGTATCCTGTATGGCTGGCTTTTCAACGGGCTCATTCAATCATAAATCACAATGACTTCTAAGTACCTGAGTATTTCTAATATTTTCACCTTTTACACTGAAAAAAAATGTCCCTCTTTTAAGCAATTTTGGAGAAAGACATAATGAATTAAAATGTCTTAAACAACATGGCAGCATTAGAAACAGCATAGAAAATGCACCATAAAAACAGTAGATTACAGTCTTACAAGATAGGGTATAATGTAAGATAACTACAAGCTTTGCATTTTGCCTTCAAGGTCAAAAGGATGAGACTTAATCTAGCCAGAAATTCCAGAAAATGTTCTGAAATGTTTACCTAGGAACCATTCGTAGGAGCTCAATTATAGAATTTGGATAGAATTGGGACTAAGACCCTAAATTACACTTATAAATGTGAATGCCTCACCTTGAATTTATTCCATCTGAGAAAAAATTTGTTTCAATCTACTTATTTTCTAAATGGCATGTTTTAATATGCTAAATATGACATCAAAGTTTCTGTCCTTTAGAAGGCTAACGATGACTCTTCTCTACAGGTCTTTACCTTCAGCATCCAATGCTCTCACCATCAGTTCCAACGGAGAATCATCCACATAAAGTTCCCGAGTTCGAGATACAATTTCAATGCTGTCTATCACATCAACCTTAACATCACAGCGCAGTTCGTGGTCAGTCACTAAAATGAACCCAGAACTAAGAACTTAATTCAACAAACCATAAATCTGTCAAGTCTCCCAAATTTTTACATAAAGCTAATTCTAAGTATAATATTTGTAATCATTTGTGAGGGGACAATCTAAAAGATTTCCCATCTAAAACATAAGATGCATTAGACATACAGATACACTGTCAATGTACCTAAAGTGTGGTCCAAAGAACCATGTAATAGGTCACAAACTTACAGCCAGGAAGGGCCTTAGAGATAATTTATGTGACTCCCTCCTCTTACAGAAGAAAAAACTAAGGCTTAGAGGTTAAGTGACTTGGTCAAGGTGACAAAGGTACTCAGTGGCAGAGCCATAATTCGAACCAGTGGCTCTGACTCTGAACCCAGCACTATTTTCAATAAATCTGTCACACTGCCTCATGTTAAGTGTACAAAATGAACTGATTAAATTAACAGCTATTTTATATGTGTTTAATTGCTTAATGTGTTTACTATGTAGAAATATCACATATTCTATGCATTTATTACTTATATACATTTTCTTATAGGCTCTGTTCCTTTACTCTGTTTTCACAAAATTTTAAGTTCAATTTTATTTACCACAATGATAAAGCAAATCTAGTGAGGCTGTGAATATCCCAATATATACACCATAGGGGAAAAATATCACTTAAGGACCACATATAAATAAAAAGCAGCTTATGACATATTTTGGTGTTTTGTTTCTTCAAGAAAAATGTAAAATACTCAACTTACCTGACATAAAATTAATAGGAAACAAAATTTATAAAAAGAATTTCAAAAAGAATTCAGTTTCATATTATGGTTAGGTAAGGGGGAGAGAAAAAGAGAAGTAAAGAGAAAAAAAGGAAGAGGACAGTCAGATGACTGGAGGAAAGACTAAATCATGGAAATGGAGAGTCAGAGAGAGAAACAACGGATGAAGAGACAAAGAAAGTACAATAGTTTCTTGTCTGCTTTAGTTATTTCTCCTATGTTTTGTTCTTGATACTATTTATGAGCCTACACTTAACCATAACAAATGTTTACTGAATGCCTCCTATGTGCCCAGCATCATACAAGCAGCCTTCACTCTCCTTTCTACCTACCAACCATTATTTTCCAGTCATCCAAACTTCTGCTTCCTACATTTCATTCTTGCACCCATTCCCTACACAATTCTTCAAAGTCTTGCCCTTTCTCCTACTCAGCTGCCCCAAATCATAAGGTTTAGCACCCTACCCCATTATGGCATAGTGAAAACCACGTTATCTTTGAAATCAAAGGCCTCAAGTGCACAATGTAGGCCTGACGTTTTCTTCCTGTGCAATCTTGGGCAAGTCATTTAATGTCCCTTGGTCTCAGTTTCCTCATCTCTAAAATAAGAAGGCTGGACCAAATAGCCTTTGAGGACCATTCTATTCTTACCAATCTACCAAGCACCATCAGCATGTGGCCACAACCTCATCGCCTTCCCCATACAATCAACCACAAGATTACAAGGGTGTGATGGGTGATATTGGTATTGTCTTAGACATATTTGTATTCCTCCAAGGGCTTAGAACACTGCCTTAGCACAGAGTTGATGCTCAATAAAAATGGGTTACAAACGGGTGGCCTATCAACTTGCCTCACTTAATTCCCACCCAAGGCTGTACTGGTTTTTGTTCCTTCTCTTTCCTTCACCTGGAAAGGTGCTCATATTTCAGCCCTAGCACAAGCCTTTAGTGTCTGTGATTTTTCTCACAGAGACACGATAGTAGTCATTTGGAAGAGGGAGTTAAATCCCTCTACATAGCTCCAGGGAACAGAACAGGAGCCAAGGATGGAAGTTACAAGGGGGAAGATTCTGCTCAATATTAGAAAGAGCCTGCAGATAATTATGGTTTATCCATTTGAAAATGGATAAAGCTGCTTTGTGGGTAGGGTTTCCCATCATAGGATCAAAGGATTTAGAAATAGATGGCTTTCAAAATCATTTAGCCTAACCTGTCCATCTCACTGATGAGAAAACTGAGGCTTAGTGAGGTTAACTGATTTGCCCAAGGTTATAGAGGTAGTAAGTACTAACTTGGTCACAAACTCAGGTCCTCTGACTACAAATCCTGGGGCTCTTTCCATTATAACATGACCATCTTCTTCTGTAGTCTAAACTGAGGCTTGATGAACACATGTGAGGAATGTTACAGAAGGGGTTCCTGACTTATAACAGAGAGTTGTCTAGATAACTCATGAGGGACATTTCAAAGTTAAGATTCTATGGCTCTAAGCAGCAAGGACCTGAAGTAGGGTAGCACTGTGGGAATAAAAAGGAAGGTCTTTAAAGGAGAGGCATGGTAGAGATAGAATTGACAAAACCTGGCAACTGACCAGATTCCTTATGAGGAATATGAAACAATGAAAGATGATGTTGAGGTTTTAAGTCTGGGAAGAAGTACCACTGATAAAAATAAGGAAGTCAGGAAGATGAGCTGGTTTGCAGAAGTAGTTAAGCTCAATTTTGATCATACTGAGTTTGAGATGACAGTAGTAAGAACTATACAGTAACACTGATACAAAGAGGGTCAATAGACAGGATGTGGGACTGGAACTTGGGATGAACAAATATACAGAGTTGATTCCTCACACCTTTCTCTAATAAACTTTTCATCCTCAATCATTTTCACACTCTTTTTGCACTCACATTACCCTGTCTTGCTCCAGAAGACACTACTTCCTTGGCTGCCTTCTCCGGTGTTGGCTGTTATTTCTTTCATGCCTCTTTATGTACTGGGTCAGAAAGAAGAGTTGGCCTAATCTTTCCTTCCTTTTGGGAGACTGGGGTTCACTGTCTTTCCAATCTCCCAGGCTATAAATGTAGGGGCTACTCATAGGCCAGATCCCACAGCTGACTGGTTGTGGGCCAATCTGCCCCTCTTTAGGCAGTCTAGTGGCCCTCAGCTCTGAGAGGCATACCATATTGGTGCCAAATTTAGTGTGGAGTGACTTTAGCCCTACTGCATCTCAGAACTCCTTGAGCTTAAGCAATCCACCAGCCATACATAGCTTCTTCAGTAACAGGAATTACAGGCATGCACCACTATGCCCAGCCTACTTTGACTTTCAAATTCTTCCTCTACCACTATTACCCAGAAATCTCTCCTTTGGAGATTTATTCCACTCCCCACAATATTTAGGCCAAATCCTCTTTCCTTTGATCTATCAGCCTCTAGATCCATCCCCTCCTTTCCCTAGGGAGTTTAGTACTGAGAAAATCGAACTGATTCTGTATTATTTTCTTATTGATACTATTTACAATTAATTGCCTTTGTCCTGTAACTGCTTAAGTCATGGTTCTTTGTCTCTGAACTTAGTTCAGAGATTCAGCTGGTCTGTAATGGGTTAAGGTTAAAAATCCAGCTCTCTTGATAGTCACTAATTTATTCTTGCCTCAAGGAATTTAACTGACCTTGGGGGATGGGTACACCACCAAGCTATCCTTCAAGGATGTCTGGTTAGTTATACTGTACCTGAACTCTCACGAGGGAAAGAGAGGGTTGTTACTAGCTCCCATTACCAAACTTCCAACCAATCATAATGTTTTCTGCTCCTCAACTCTATAACTAATCGTGTTGTCCTCAATTCCATGACGTCATCTACGTTGTTCTGTACTCCCCAAAGCCTATATAATGGATACTATCCTGTTTGGGGTCTTTGGCCTAAATGGAGATAAGCTACTGACCCATTCCTTAACAAATGTTATCTTGCATGGGGAACTACCTCGATTTACCTTTTGGTTAAATTTCACTTGTAACAGTATTGGGTGAACACATACACACACACACACACACACACACACAGACACACACACCCTGTGAAAACACAGAATGCCCAGTTCACCAGTCGTTCTCCTAAACTACTATGACTTATAGCTTCATTGTAGCTCAGGTAATTCCCAGATAAGGAAACCACCTCTACCAATACAGGTCAGTACCCTCTTTGCAACTTCTTAGAGAGTTATCTAGTACAGTGGTGTCACTGTATATAAGGATCTCTGTAGCTGCAGACTGGCTTAGAAAACCACATATTAACATTATCTCTGTTCTGCTGTATTTTTGTTTTGTTAAATATTTCTCAACTACATTTTAATTTGGTTCTAGAGTACTAAGAGGTTAAGTGACTTGTATGTGGCCAAACAACCAATACACGTCAAGAGAAAGAACCCATGTTTTTCTGATTCCAGGGCCAGCTCTTTCTCCACTGCCCCATTCTGTATACATGTATACTAAGTGTATATAATTATTACCAAAGTAGTACATGTAACAAGGACTTATGATGATTTCACTGGCATGAAAATTCAAGATGAAGAAACTCCTTCTACCAATGCAGGTTAGCACCTTTGCTATAACTACAGTCTTAGGAAATTCCCTAGAGCACAGGGAAATCACTTCTCTTGGGGTCACACAAGGAGTATATATTAGACACAGGACCTGAACCCTGGTATTCCTGACTCTGAGGTCAGTTTTCTATCCATTATGCCATGCTCCATTTCCAGTATATGTATATAACTTACATAATAGGTAAATGTACATATATCATGGGTACATGCTTAAAAAATTTTTATCAATGAGGTGCATGATTGAAAAAGTTTAGAGACCACTGGTCCAAGAAATATGATGGGGTGATGAAGGTTTGAACTGGAGTAGCAACCATATGCATGAGGAACAAAGGATTGAGGGGAAAGATCTTGCAGTACATGGACTTTTAAGACATGGCAACTGACTGGATATGTAGGCTGAGGAAAAGTGCAGTGAAAATGACTCCAAAGTTGTAAACCTGGGTGACTGGAAGGGTGGTATTACCCTCAATAGAAATGGAAAAGGGGTAGATTTCAAATATTTGAAGGGCTATCACCTGAAAGAAAGAATACACTTGTTCTTTGGCCCCAGAGAACAGAACTAAAAGCAATGAGTAGAATTTGCAGAGCTAAATTTAGCTTTGATGAAAGACACAATTTCTTAACCAATTTAAAAGTGGAATAGGCTTCCTCACATGGTAGTAAGTTTCTACTCCCTAGAAGTCCTAAAGCAAAGGTTGGGCTGGTACACTAAAAGGAGGATTCTTAAAGGTGTAGGTTGGACAAGATGAGATGTTTTCAAATTTGGAAACTCTTTGTATAAGCCACTCTCCTCAGTGGGTATTCCAGATGTATTTCCTCAAGCCCCCAAGTCCTTAGGAGATGTATTCACATCTTCCTTTCCTGAGAAAAACTGAGGTCACCTATCAGAAGCTCCCCCACCAGTCATCACACACCTCAACACCACCACCCCCTTTCCCATTCTCCCTACAATTATTCTCTCCTCTCTTCTAAGGAAGGTGTGACTCTTCTTGCCAAGACCCACTCCTGTAGCCAAGCCATGTTCTTGATCCCATTCCCTTCAGTCTCTCTGAGGACTTCAATCATTCTCTCTTCCCACCACCTACAACCTATTCCTGTCTACACTACTGCCAAACATTTCAGGTTGCATCTAGCCTTCAAAACAAACAAACAAACAACTTCTAGCAGCCCTACCATCCTCCCTCTCAAGCTATCACCTCATGTTTCCCCTCTATTTCATTGCCAAACTCCAGAAAGAACTGTTTAAACACTTCCTCTTCATTCATTTTTCAGTAGTTTTTCAGTTGTGTATGACTTTTTATGACCCCATTTGGGGTTTTCTTGGCAGAGACAGTAGAGTGGTTTGCCATTTCCTTCTCTCCAGCTCATTTTACAGATGAGGAAACTGGGGCAAAGAGGGTTAAGTGACTTGCCTAGGATGACCCAGCTAACAAGTGTCTGAGTCGACATTTGAACTCAGAAAGAGGAGTCTTCCTGATTCCAGGCCTAGCATTTTATCCACAGCACCACCTAGCTGCCCTCTAACCTTTCAGGTCTTTGCAGTTGGGCTTATGACTGCCATCACTCCAATGAAACTGACCTCATGGGGCTACCAAGACTCTTTAACTGCTTATTTCAAGGACTTTTTAAAAGTCCTCATCCTCTATTATTTCTATACTTCCATATATATATAACTTCTAGTACTTCTAACAATCCTGTTCTTATTTCAATTCAATTCCTCAAGACTTTATTAAGAACTAAGTGAAAGGCACTGGAGATAAAAAACCAAAAATGAAACTGCTTTTAAGGAACTCATATCCTCCTAGATGTTCTCTCTGCCCCTTAAGTTTCTTTCTGTGACCTGACTCTCTCCTGGTCCTACTTTTCAGGATCCTTTGTTAGGTCATCATTCATTTTCTGTACCCAGGGTTCCATCCTGGGCCCTTTTTTTCTCTCTTGGAGATCTCAACAGCTCCCACGTGGTCAAGGATCACCTCTACAAAGATGACTCCCAAATCTGTGTACCACTTCTCTTAACATTCACTTAAATAAAAGTGTGCACAGAGCTTGAGGCACTACCCTAGGTGTTAACTCCTGAACTTCAGTGCTAAGTAATTATCCACAGCCTGAGGGACATCTCCAACTTGGCATCTCTGAAATGTTCAGTTCAGATCGAAGTTTCTCTCAATAAACTTGCTCCTTCGGACTTTTCTCCTTCCGTCATCCAGATTCATAACTTCAAAGTTATCCTTGACTCTTCCCTCTGCCTCCATATCCAATCAGTTGCCAAGTTATGTTCCCACCTCCATAGTTCTTTCTCAAGTGAGATAACATATATAAAGGGTTTGGGGGCAACTTTATGGAGCAATGGATACTCCAGGGCTCTCTTCTCTTCTCCCTCTATACTATTTTACTTAATGATCTCATCAGTTTCCATGGTTTCAATTATCTCAATACAAATGACTAAGATCTACTTGTCCATCCCTAAGTTCTCTCCCTACCTCCACTCTCACATCTCCAACTGCCTTTTAGACATCTTGAGCTGCATGTCCCATAGACATCTTAAACCCAGTTAAGACTCAACATGGGGGCAATGAGGTGGCAAAAAGGATAGAACACTGAAATTGGAGTCAAGAAGACCAGCATTCAAATCCAGCCTTAGACACTAGCTATGCAACCGTGGGCAGGATGCTTAATCTGTCTGCTTCAGTTTCTTCAACTGTAAAATAAGGATAATGATAGCTCCTGCCTCACGAGTTGTTGTGAGAATCAAATGAGATGTTTGTAAAACACTTAGCATAGTGCCTGGCACACAGTAGGCACTGTATAAAGGCTAGTATTATTATTAGCAATTAGGTTCAAAACAAAACTCACTGTCTCCTTCAAAACCCTCCCTTCTTCCTCACTTCCCTATCACTATGGAGAGCACCAACACCATCCCAGTTACCCAGGCTCACAAATGAGGTGTCATTTTCAAAGTGAAGCCATGTCTTACTCTTCCTCCTCCACCTCTCTTTATAAGTCAGTGGTCAAGTCCTACTGTTTCTATCTTTATAACATCTCTCATATACTCCCCTTCCCTCATTTGACATGACAAATCCTAGTATAAGCTCTCATTACTTCATGCCTAGAATATTTCAATAATCTACTGGTGGGTCTCTCTGCCCTAAGTCTCTTCCCCATTCAAATCTAACTTCCACTCATCTGTCAAAATGATCTTCCTAAAATGCAGGTCTGATCATATAATCCCCCTATTTAGTAAACTCTAGTGGCTCCATATTACCTCTAGGATCAAATATAAAATCCTGTTTAGCTTTAATGCCCTTCATAACTTGCCCATAACCTATCCTTCCTGTCTTTCCAGATTTCTAACACCTTACTCCCTTCCACACATTCTAATCCAGTGACAGTAGCCTCCTGGCTCTTCTCATCACACAATATGCTGCCCCCCTCCCCATGCCTGGAACACTCTCCCCCTTCATTTCTGCCTCCTTCTTTCATGTCTCCATTAAAGTCCCACCTTCTGCAAAAAGCCTTTCTATTTCTTCCTTAATCCTAGTGCCCTCCCTCTCAAATGACCTCCAGTTTATGGTGTTTGGTACAGTGGATTAGAGTACTGGACCTAGACTTATGTTCTTAAATTCAAATCTGACCTCAAACACTTATTAGCTGTGCGACCCTGAGCAAGCTGCTTAACCCTATTTGCCTCAGCTTCCTCATCTGTAAAATGAGCTGGTGAAGGAAACGGCAAACTACTCCAGTATCTCTGCCAAGAAAACCCCAGGTGGAAGCCACCAAGAGTCAGACACGACTGAAAAATGACAGAACAAAATCTTGTTTGTACATAGTTGTGTGCATGTTGTCTCTCCTCCATTAGACTGTTTTTTCCCTTTCTTTGTATTGGCACATTATAGGCATTTAATAAATTGCTACTTAATTGAATCACTGGATAGAGGGGTTGTACCAAGGAGTGAGGAAGATCTGAGTTTGAATTCTGCCTCAGACGCTGTGATCTTGGGCAAGTCATTTAATGTCTCAACTTCAATTCCTCATCTGTAAAATGGGGATAAGAATAATAACAAGACAGACCTCTCAGGGTTTCATTGTGAGGATCAAATGAAATAACATATGAAAGCCACTTTGTGAACCTTAAAGCACTGTATAAATGCTAGCTATAATAATAATTATAGTAATTATTATTATTCTCCCCACTCATCTCCACCCATTTAGTTCAGGCTCTTATCACCTCTCTCTTGGATTATTCTAATAGCCTCCTAATTGGCCTTCTTGCTTCCAGTCTTTCCCTCCTCCAATCCATCTTCCACACAGCTGCCAAAATAATCTTCCTGAGGCACAGGTGTGATCAGGCCACCCCACAGCCTACAGAACAGAATACAAACTCCTTAGCCCAGCATTTACAGTTCTCTACAATTTGGCTTTTTCAACTCAACCAGCAGATCCAGTTCTGTGAGGGTGAGACATTTCTACAGCTATATAAGTAGAGTCATTAAAAATGGTTATGTATTGGATCAAGGAAGATTTTTGGAACCTCATCATTTAAAAATATATAACCAGAGTCATCAACCTGGGTCAGCCTCACTTCATACGACTCCCCTTCACACACATTCTCCATGCTAGACACCCTATCTCCTGACTCCAAGTGGCATAAGCCATCCCTCATAACAGGAATGCATTCCCTCTTCATCTCTACTTTACAAAATCTTGGCCTTTCTTCAAGATTCAGCTCTTATCTCCTCTATAAATTGTGCCCTGATTCTCAGTTTTAACATTTTCCCCTGGATTTTCCTTGTCCCACATTAATTTGTCTATTTGTAATAGTATTCCCCCCCCCCCCCAAACACACACACTCCTTAAGGATTTCTTATTGCCAATCACTAATCCAAAGCATGGCACTCAGCACGGGTAGGGAGGTGCTTAAAACAAAAGCAGGAGTAAAAACGGAAGAAGGGATAAAGAAGTAATGAAATAATAATCTGGGCCCAGAGCTGGACTCATCCACTCTCCCTTGTCATCCTCCAGGACTGTACTACCAGGTTGGTTCTGAACCATATTTGCCTTTCCAGGTAAGAGAGGAATACTGCACCTCTGGCTTAAATTGAAAAAAATGCTTTTTACAGTCTTCTTGCTTTGGAACACCAGAACCAACCATCTGTGAATGCCCTTGGACAATAAAATCCCAGTCCTATTTGAACTTGTCTCTTCCCAACCTACCTATTTCTCGAGCTAGGATAACACTGCTGAGACGTAGTGGTTGGGTAGATTCAGCAATAAGTATAGCTCTCTGGGAACACAAGCTATTGTTTTCATATAGAGGCTCAACGGTGACTGCATCGTGATGGCTAGAATGCCTGCCAGAACAAAGAACTTGGCATATGAAAGAATGAACTAGTGGAGAATTGCTTTTACCACCCCCCCCCAAAAAAAAACCCAGTCCTTTTCCAGTTCATAAAGAATCCTATGTTATTAGTACCTGATGAATAGTGGTCATCTTCTAAGAATACATATATATAATGGAAGACTAGAGAAAGTTCTAGACCTGGTGGGTCACTGGGGTGCGGAAGGGTCACCTAACCACTTAATATGCTAAAAAGCAAAGTACTCTTGCATCCTGTCAACCCAAGAGTCATTAAACCATAGGAATAAGTCTTGTGGTACATCTACTCTATTATTCTTCAGACTCCAGGAACGGGCCTCTCATAGAAAAGGAACAGGAGACCGTGCTCACATTTTAGGAAGGGCTTCTTTCCTCCCAAAGGCTGAAAAGTGCTCGTCTCAAGCAGCCATAGGTCAGTCCCTTTCACATCCTTATGGGTCTGAAGGATGGTGATTGTAAAGCTGCTCATTTTCTAGGGGAGCCTCTGTGGGCCTTTCACTCTTGGTGGGAGGAGGGACTGCTGATGAACCTTATTTTCTAGATGGGTCCTACCTGACCCTACCCAAAGCTGGGGGAGCCCCCGTGGGCCACGTGGGCCTGCGGGCCTCTCCTGCCCTGGGGACCAAGGACTGGGGAGGGGAGGGGAAGGTAGCTCATGTCCCAGTCGCTGCCCCCCTTTTCCAAGGGCAGGGGCGCACTCATGCCTGCCCCGTGGGCCATTCACGGGGTCAGCGGCCAGAGGCTTCTGCACAAGGGAAGGGCTCCTTCCTTCCCCAAGGCTGGGGGCCCCATCCCACTCGAAGCCGTTCGTTTGTGGGGTCGCCACGCTCGGGGGGACCCCTGGAGCCCCCACGGGCCCAAAGGCTGGGGCGGGGGAGGGGGCGCCCGGCCCCTCACCAGGTGTAGCAGCCCCGTTGGGCCTCCAGCAGGAAGGGCACCCGGCCCGGCTCTCGGCCAAAGGGCAGCAGCACCTTCGGGACGTTGAGCTTGTTGGCCCGGGCTCCGAGCAGGCTCAGCAGCAGTAGCAGCGTCAGAGGCAGAGGCAGGGGCGGCCCCAAGAAGCGCCTCAAGCCTCCGCTCCATCGGAGCCCAGGCCTCCTCATGGCGCCCCGGCTCCCGCTCAACCACCGGCCATGCCCCGCCTCACAACAGCCAATGGGCGGGCGAGGGGCGGAGCCTCGGCGCGCGGGAGGGAGGGGCTGGGCATAAGCCGGGCGAAAACCGCCGAAGACTTGCCCCACCCCCAACTCTCAGGCCGAAAGTAACAGAGCAGGGACCAGTGGTTTAATCACCTTCCTGGGCCAGTGAAACCTCCTTTGCAAACTCACCCCAAACTAACCTTGAGGCAGAAAAAGGAGCGATTTAGATACAATCTGAGCTGGAAAACACCTTAATCTAGTCCCAACTCAGTTTTATACGAAATTCAAGTCCAGAGGGGGTGACTCAGCAGGCACAGAATTCGAACCCAGGGCTTCTGACTCCGTATTTCCCCCCGCCCTAGTTTCTGAACGTCTTCATGTGAGGTGGACTAGAACCAGGACGAATGGGCAGCATAGAGTTCAATTTTATCTGGGGCCTCTTTTAAACACCGACTAACACGCCAATTTTCCTAAAAGCCAATCCCTCTTAACCCTGTTTTCTCGATCTAATTGCTTCAGCAAGCATTCCTTTCATCCCTTCTTCAATCTCTCGCTAGATTCTTAACCAGTCAGTGGATAGAAACTTGTTTTCCTTTGTAATTCTATGTACTTTTTTATGCATTTGAAAACATTGAGAAAGGGTGCATAGGTCTTATCCCAGCTCTCCTCAGTCAGCAAGCACGTAGTAAGTAGAGGTATTGTTAGGCACAGCACTCATAGGACTCCCTCACCTTTAAAAAAAATTCCCAAAAGCCAAAATTTTGTTTCATTTAACTTTTATCGTCCGTTTATAGTCTCATATCTTTCTTCCCTTTCCCAAAGGAGGGAGGAAAGAGAAAAAAGAGCGATCCACATTGCTTGCCCCCATCGCCACACCACCACACCACGTCCCCTGCAAATTGGCAGACCTGGCCACCTCTTCAAGTCCTCTTGAAGTTCTGTATTTGATGCTGACCACTCCTTCTATATACTCACCTGGGTCATACAAAAATTTTCTTATGTTCATGACTTCTTTTTGGTTCTCCCACCTTTCTGACAGCTACTGCCTCCTTTGCCAATGGTATATTATCAATGATGTTCTACCCTCAGTGAGTACCTCAAGGACTATCAATGATGCTGGACCCCTAGCTACACCTTATTTTCCATCCTTTCTATAGTCTACAGATGAGCTATTTGAGGGCTTTGCCCAGTGCCTGGCACATATTGAGCACTTAAATGACTGCCCCTCCTTTTGGCACAAGTCCTTGCTCCATGCTTGGAATGTATTCCTTCATCTTTTAAGGCTCTGTGCTCCATCAAAACAACTCAAACACCATCTACACTTCCTAAACTTCCCAACTGTTATCACCTCCCTTCTGCCTCCAAATTACCCTGCATGCCATTTCCCCAACCCAGTAAAACTGAAGTTTCTTGAAAACAAATTATTTCATTGTCTTTTTTTGAGGTGGCCTCAAAAAAAAAAGGATAGACTTGGATTAAAGTTCTGTTTCTGACAACTACTGGCCTCTTCTAGGTGGCCCTCAGCAAATCTATGAATGCTAAGAGTTGTTAAGGTCCAATAAGAAAATGGACCCCAATCACTAGTCTTATCACCTAGGGTGGTAGCTGGCAAAGAGGTTTTGAATGTTGATTGAAATGAAAATTCCTTTCTAACTTCTTGGGTCTGAAAAGTTAAGTGCCAGGAACAGATGAGTGCTTAAAGATGAGCTTGGCTGAAATCGGGGGCAGAGTGTAGGTTACTGCTTTTTCTAAAAGACAAAGAAATGGCCTAACAGCAAGTCATTGGATTTGGAGCTTCTCCAAAGTCAGGAGTAAAAACCAAAACTTGCAGGACAAAAACTGGCTGCCTTCAAGACCCAGAGAGGTTAACAGTCACCTACAGTATTTGCCTAAGTCCTGTCCCCTTGTCTGAAAAAGGAGAATAATCCTGACTGTACTTAACTCACAGGACTATCTGATCAAGTGAGAACATATCTAAGTTAGCAGAATTCATCTCTGTTATTATTGTGACTTTGAGGGGAGAAAAGTGTGGTTAGGTTAGTAAATGAGAAACAAGTAGTTCTGAGGGTGGAGGGACTGGTTCTTTATTTCAAAAGACATTTTGTCAATTTTCAGTATCAAAACTCTTGCACTATCGGTTCCTCTTTCTCCAGATTGGCTCCCAAATAGACCACACCAAAGGAGAGTACATTTAAGCCAATAAGCTGCACGATGCAAACCTAACAGACCTCACAGAAACCTCGACAAAAAAAAAAGATCAGCACACTGCCAGCCCATGGACTGCAGACAGAGAGCACTCACAGCCAGAGTGGGGTGGAGATGGTCCTGGTGCTCCCCACCCAAGAGAAATAAAGCATCAAAAATAATATATATATAAAAAAAAAACAAAAAAAACAACAACTTTTGTATACAAGCTATTCAAGACTTCTCCAGCACTGAGTGATACAAAGCACAACGAGATGGCACTTTTAGAGGCAGCAGCTTCAGACCCAGGAATGGGTAATGAGATGAATTTCACTTGGCTAATCAGTGGCAGAAAACGTTATTTTTCAAAGAAATGTATAGGAGTAGGAGTAGACACCCCAACTTCTGGGGCACATGATCCATTCTACAAGTGAATGAGGAGAGGGAAGACAATTTGGTCTCAGAGAGGTTTCGTCTATGTAATTTGCTTGTCTGCTACTGATGCAAATGTTTAAAAGAGAGAAAAGAAAAAAAAACACCCGGAGATACCTTAAGATACCTTAAAGCTGAAAACCTGAACAGCACTGTTTTTGGCAAACTCCTCCTGGAATGACCTTTCTGTTTGGCTGAGGTTTCCCTTGGTGTAGTCTTTTCTTGAGCTACGTTCAGCTCTCAGTAGGGCAGGCTAACACCTCTTTCCCTCTTCTGTGGAGAAGGGGCATTGTTTAGGTATAAAGATTTACCATTTGAAAGGAAGAAAAGTGATTAGATGCAGCTGAGAAGCTGGGGAATTATGTGGAATGTCTTACAAATGTTTGCTGCAACAACAAAAAAGGTAATTACAAAATGTATACATCATACAACATGCTTTTAAAGACACTATTGCATTGTGCTCATGTTCCCTTAAATGTTGTTCCCAAAAGTGCTCAGCCCTTAGTCCATCTGGGATCTCTAGGGGGAGAGCTACAGAGACAGTTTGGTGAAATTTGACATGAAGAGTTGGAGGTAGGGGTGGGGTGGGGAGAGGGTAAGCAAGGACCCAGAGAAGAAAGCAGCCTTCAGGTTAAAGATCAGCCCTCAGTTTAAAGGTCAGCTTCAGGCAGGCTGGCCTCCAGCGAAGTCAAGAGTCAGTGGAAGGAGCAGCGACAGGGTGGGGCTGGGGGGAATGGGGTTTCTACATCTCATTCAGGTCAAGCAGAGTCTGGTCCAGCATCCTTTGTGTGCAGAGGTGCTCCTCTTTGGTGCATTTCAGTTTATCTAATGGGAGCAAAGGGAAAAGAGGTTACAATGGCTAGGAAACGAAGTTCCAAGTCTGTCCACACTCTAAGAATTGCTCCCTATAGATGGGCAGTTACAGAATCTTACAGCCCCGAAAGCAACCTCTTGTTGCCTCACTTAGCTTTGCAGGCCTTAGCCTCCTGAAGCTACAGGTGTTGCTGTACTTCCTGTGGGAGGGAGTTTAGAATCTTGTTATTTCCTAACCCTACAACCTCCACCCAGCTCAGACTACAGTAGTAAATTTAACCCTATTCACCTCTGTGGTGAGCAAACCAAATTATTGGGTAAAGGGACAGTGTCAACTAGAGTAAACTAGGTTGGGAAAAAGCAATATGTTCCAACAGAAAGGATACTGGGTCTGGAGACAGAGGTTCATACTGCCACTCTAACTTACTACCTATACAACCTTAAGTAAGTCTTTGGGTCTCCATTTCCTCATCTTGAGTTGGATTAGATGGTCTCACTATGGTCCTACAAAATCAGGATGAGAGCATTTCCAGTAGCAGGAATGCACTTGACATTCCTGCTAAAGAGAAGATTACCAAAAGGTGAAGCTACTTGGGCTAAAATTGCTCTTCAAACCAGAGAGGGTGAGAATCATGAAACGGCTTCTATAAACTAGGCACAGGAGGCCAAAAGATCTCTGAACAAAATGAATGCCATCACCCCCACCCCCCCAACTTTTCTGAAGCTGTCATGCAGGCTTGGCTGATGATTGAGTTAGTTATACTGAAGCATGTAACATGGGGAAGGGTGATTTAGGGAACAAGACCAAGAGGGACCAGAAATCAGCCATGCCTCAAGAAGACTCCAACCCACCAACTGAACCACCCTCCAGGATTCTTCAGTTAAAAGGACAGGGTAATATCCTCACGTGTCCCAAAACAAGGTAAAGACAGCCAAGAGACAGGAAAACCTACCCCATTCTTTTTTAACAATTCAATTTCTTTGCCCTGTCTCACCCCAGCCAGAACTGGCCCATTCTCGGGCCTATAGATGAAGCATAGCTACACCATACAATCAATTCAGTCCTTTTATTGTTATAAACCATCCATGCAAAAGGAACATATCCTACAATCAGTTTACAGGTAAAGGAACAGCTAGTATTTAAGGGGAGAACAGGTATCAAGGAGATGAATTCTCCTGGACTTACTGGTCTCCCAACCTTTAGTTTCATTTGTAGTTAATGTCTATCCCTCCTCCCCTGCGAATTCGTGTAAAAAGGGTAAGGAATGTCTTGTGTTGATTTTTAGGATTTATACAGTTGTGGAACCTTAAAAGGGTTTGTTTTTTTTTCTTCAAGTATTAGAGGCAGCTAGATGGCACAGTGGATAGGGTACTGGACCTGGAGTCAGGAAGATCTGAATTCAAATTGGCCTAAGATATCTACTGTGACCCTGGGCAAGTCACTTAAACCTTCATCTGCCTCAGTTTCCTTATCTGTAAAATGGGGGTAATAATATCACCTACCTCCCAGGGGTGTTGTAAGGATAAAAATCAGATAATATTTTTAAAGTGCTTTGCAAACCTTAAAGCGCTACATAAATGCAAGATATTATTATTTTTCAACTGCCCCAATTAAACAGTAGTTAGTTTGCTCAGCCAGGGGATAAGAGGGGATACTGATCAGCTTTTGCTGGGGTCCAGGCCAATGAACTGTAAGCTTGGTTTAAGGGGCATTAGTGAGCCCCTTCCCGTCAGTCACACAGATCATGCAGCGTTAACTTCAGCTCGTTAGAGAGCAGGCGGTTTCGCTCAAGTTGGCTGTAGAGACGCTCTGCAACAGCGACAGAGGAGAGGGGAACAAGAGGAAGAGAAAGGGAAAGAGGAGGAAAGGAGAGAAAAAAGGGAAAGTTAGTAGAGTACTGGAAGTGAATTGAGTTTTATAACTAGTTGGCATAACACATGCATCAGTGAATCACACTGGATGGGAGAAGGATTTAGACAGAGAATGGTCCAGTCAGCTAGCACCAAAGTATGGAAAGATGGTCAGGTGAAGGGGCCAGATCAGCAGAAGAGGAAAAGCTAAGACTATGGGAAGGTAATCGGACATAACATTGAAGCAGGAAAGCCCTGCACTGCAATATTCCTCGTATCAAAGACTGGGGCACATAAGAAGTCGGACAGAATGAGGAAAGAACATGGTCCCCTTAGAAAGGCTGGGCAGAGTCTCTCATCTACTCACTCTGGTACCCATTTATCTGCAGGTAGTTATGTGTTTTAACCAATTACGGTCAGGTCATCACTGAAATGTTAACCAAAAACCAAACTAGCAAAGAGGTATCAGCCTGCGTGTATAGTTACACATCTGATCAGTAGCAGGAGAAAGTTGGGCAACAAGCAAGCAAACCCTTCTCTTGAAATTCTCAGTCTTTCTTTAGCTTTTTATAGCAGTTCTCTATACTATCTCAGAGCCTTAGCTAATTCAACACAAAGTACCAGGTATTCCCCAAATTTAATATGCTTTTAAAGACTAAAACGGTCAGGTTTTTAAAGGCCTCTCCCTAGGCTGTATTTTTTTCCCTTTCCCTTCCCTCTAAGTCAAGGAGATCCTAGAAGCTGAGATATCCTTAACAATAGCTACCTCATCCTCTGGAAGTTTTCTCTCTTGCCCACAGCAGGAAAGTAGCAGAACTCTTGCCCTTTTCATATAGAGCCTCTGATCACACCTTTCAGTATGTAAGTCATTAATTTTTCTCCTTACACGGTCTTATATATGTAGATCCTCCTTCCACATGCTAAAGCCCGACTCATGAGTTAGTAAAGAATGCTTCCTTTCACTCATATCCTTATTTCCTATGTGTCTTACAGAGCTACATCCAGGCTACATCTGTTTATGACAAAGTAAAGGGGAAAGAGAGGAAGCCGAAAATCCTAACAGCTGCCCCAGAACATTTCAGTTCTTCTCTTTTTAAAAGGAGAGGTTCCTTTATGATGAAACTTAGGGGGATTGACTGGTCATATATCCTAACTTCACAATCCTCCAATCAAGGCCAACAGTTCTATAGTTTCCTGCCTGGTTGGCAGGAAAGAAGACAATCTATATTAGGAGGTGAACGTTATCTTTAATATCCCTACTCCATTCTCACAGACCACCTACAATTTTCCTAAGTTCTTCAGAAATATCATAGAATCACAGGGTCTATGTGATCAGGAAATGCTCAGGCTCCTAGAGCTCAAACTCTAGCCACAACCTACAGAACTTTCATTCCTATGTTAGGGAGGCTTCTGAGACTCATTTGTCATTATACTATCCTTACAAATGAAGATTTAAGCAATTAGGCGGTGTATATCCCACTCAAGAAGAATAAGGAACTGTAAAAAACTATCAGAGATGAGTAGGGGCAGATCAAGTATTTTAGGAAGTATTTTGGTGTCAGACCAAACCCTAAACTGGCTCTATAGAATGTCTGAGGCCCAAAATCACACAAGGGGATATTCTAACCTTGGATTCCAGGCTCAAAGCAGGATCACAGATTCTAGAGCTGGAAGGGACCATGAGGGTCCATCTGTTCAACCCTCTTACTTTACAAATGAACAAACGGGTCCAGTGAAGGTGACTTATCCAATGTCAGAGCCTGGATCTGAACCCAAGTTAATGACATCTGATTTTACGTGAAGTGTTCTTAGACAGCTACCCTGACAAAGGTGAAGTGCTTCAACTCTCATCACCAGATTGACCTTATAGCCCCTTTCCCCAGGCCCTGAAAACTAATAAGTATTTTTAAGATCAGATATTAGTTCAATAGTTAAAGACACATATTGGTAGATAGTAATGTGTCTTAGTAATACTTGTAAAGAAGGCAAGAAGTACACAGTACACATCTGGTCCAATGTTCTTTCCCTAGCCCTGTCTACTTATGGGTCAACCCATTCACTAGGACACACTTGAGCTGCTAAAATAGGCTAACTTTCCTTTTACCATAGAAAAAGGGAGACAGGAAGTTATCTCAGTCTTCTAAGATCAATGAGTAAATATAAATCAGAACTAATATCTTTGAGCCTCAGTTTCCTCATCTCTAAAATGGGGGAATTAGACTTGAGTGGGGCTAAAACCAAGGATGCTGGAAAGCAGGTCAGTCCCACCCCAACTCTGCTGGAGATGTGGGGCTCAGCCATCTTTTGTTCCATCACAGACCTGACAGGTAGGTGAACGGCTGACTAACAATAATAACTTCAATAATCTCACCCTGTCACTCTTCTGAGTTCAAAGGAAAAAAAAGGCAAATTGGACAGTCTAGGACCTAGACTCTAAGTGAATTAATACTATACCCTTTGCCACTGGGATCAACAAGCAATGAAGGCATTTTAATTCAGTCAAGAGGTCTCCCTAATTGAGTAAGAATAGCTCATTTTTGAGACAGAGCAAGGGTAGGAGACACTGAAACTCCAGCTTCCCGCTCCATTCTCTCTCAAAGGAAATGATTACTCCTTTCCAAGGCTGATCCTAGAGGCATTCTCTCATGCCTCAGTAGTCTATCAATTAGGTTCTTCTCTCACTCTCTATTATTTATTATCTCTCTCCCCTTCTTGTGGTTCTGTGTTGGGTCTCTCATCTTAAATACTGACCCTGTTCCCATGTCAAAATTAAAAAACAGTAGTTATGATCTTAAAGTTGGAAGGAATCTCAGAAGTCACCTAGTGCAACATCTAAGCAAATCAAGAATCTACTCTAAAACATCACTAATAAGGGCAAATTCTGCCCACAATTTCCTCCTTTCTCCCTATTAAACAGTCCATTCCATCCTTGGACAATTTCTAATTATTAGGAAACTTTCTTTCATTGAGAAAAGAATGCTGAGACTTCTTTATACCTAATCCTATCCTATGGGATCAAAAGAACAATGTTTTTTTTCCATACGACATTTGAATACTTAAAGACAGTTATTTATCAACCTTTTTAAAAAGTGGCTCCCAAAAGTGAAGTCACCATATCCCATTTCATCACTTCCAACTCACTCAGTTCCTTATCACCCCCACTTACTAAAATTATTCTCTGGACAAACTCAGTTATTTTCCTGCAGTCCTTATCCTCACTCTGCCTTTTAACACTAAATTAAAATCCTCTCACCCCTTGGGTCCCGTGATACTATACTACCTTAGCCCTCCTGCCTCCTCCTTTCCCCTTTCTTCCTCTCATACAGAGTCCTATTATTTCCCCCAAATTCTGTCCTCAGTCTTTTAATTCTCTACATTTATGATTTTGTATTAATAGCTTTATCTCTATGAAGAGCTAGCTCCAGCATTAAATGTCCTCTATTCATTTATCTACCACAGCATGGCTCTATTTATTAATGTTACTATTACTAACAATCTTATCACTCGCTCATCACTCTCAATTTCCTGTCCATACCCTTTTCCTTTCCATTCCCACTTCCATCACGTAAGTTCAGCCCTTTATTACCACTTTGAAAAACTTTCCCAATGGTGTCCCTTCCCCCCCATTCCCTTCTCTCTAAGCTGTCCTACAATGGCTTATAGGCCAATTTGAACATACCATACTCTATGTGGAGTCTGGTAGAGAAAGGACCAGAATCAGAAGATCTGGATTCTAGTACCTAGTATGGATACATATAAACTGTGACTAAGCAAATCAAACCCCGAACCTAAATGTATCCATCTATGAGAGAGAAATATTTGTACTATCCACCTCACGTGCTACCTATGTCATTCCTTTCTCCAGACTCCTTAGCATAGCAGGCAAAATCCTCCCCTCATCTGTGATGTGACTCCACTTCCAGTCTCACCAATGACAATCTGGCTGGAGCATAGTGATATTGTTTACCTTGCCATTCCCCAAATGTGCTTTCCCACCTCCATGCTTTTTATTTACCTTGGAAGGCTTTTACTTATCTTAAGGTTCTGTCAAAAAATCCTATCCAGCTTCTTCATGAAATTGGCTCAACCTCATTCCCTCCTCTAAACTCCTATAGTTAATTCATAGCACTCTAATGGCACTCCATCATGTCAGCTATGACAAGCGTGTGAATTTCTTGTCCCTCTGAATTAAAAGGCAGAGATTTATGTTTTATTGTTGTTTTCTCCTTATAATAGTAGATGTTTAATAAAATATTTGCTAAATCAGTAACATCTCCCTGGTTTGTTCTTTCTGAGGGGTGAAGAGCAAAGGAAGCACAACTGCTAACTTTCTATTTGAACTAGGTTCCCTTTTGGGAGAGAGGAAGCCTGAGTAGGTGGCTCTGGGAAAGTGGAGAGAGGGGAAGAGTCATTCCTAAATAGGATTTCTATTGAATTCAAGAAAAACTTAAGTGTCTAGAGGCTATATCTCCTAAATGAGACACCAATATAGACTGAGAAAAGGGGAAAAATGTCTTCCACTAGAATAGCAGATGTCTGAATCATTAGGTTCTTTACTACAAGAGCTGAGAACTTAGAAGGTGCTTGTGGTCTTTTCATTGAAAGTCAAGAACAAGATAGAAGCCACTTAAAGGTAAAATGGTTTAGGAGCTTTGAAATAATGATTGACCTTGGTCTTTTCAACTTGAAATATGATCCTCTCAGAATCCACTAAGGACTCTGAACCATTCTGGTAGCTCAACAAAACCTCTAAATATCAGGAAAGAATAGGCAAGACACACAAAAGTAGCTTTGATTTAACACATCATTGAGGAAGGAAAGCCCACCCTGCCTGCTCCCCATACCACACCCCCAAAGTCAGTTCCTTCCTTTGGACATGTTTGTCAAGAACACAGAAGCTGGCCAGACTGAGGCATCCAGCGGCTTGGAAATATTTTAATTTGGGGTGGAAAAAGGGAAATGAATACATAATTACTTTGTAAGCATCCCCACCCCCATCCAATGCCCTGGGGACCAGCCAGGCCCACCCAAATGGAATCCAGGAAGAGAGCACAGGACAGTTGGGGGTGCTGAGAGAGGGGCGGTTTCCCCGAGCAGAGGGGGCAGATCCGGAACAGAGCAGAAACGGTGAGAGCTTATCTGTGTGAAGAAGTGAGAATGAGAGCCCAGATGAGAGGGGCTTTCAACAGTCAGGGCACACTCAGGAAAGAGAAGTAGTAGGGATAAAAAAAGAGGAAGCAGGAATTATGGCCAGACTTTTGGCTTCTTTTTTGAGTTAGTAGGAAGGAGGGAAAGTCAAGATTAGACTCAAGATCAGAATCCACAAACAGAAAAAGGTCCTAGACAATTCTCTTTGGTGCTGGTTACTTCCCACTCATTTCTAGGACTCAGCCGGAGTCTTAAAGAACAACCCAGTCTTCCCTGGACCCGGATCATAAAGTACTACAATATGTCCATTGTAAGGGACTTTTGCTTTGTAAGGGTGGGCTTCTCAAGCACAACCAAGTAATTTACAATTCGGGTTCCAATTTTTCTGTTTATGAAATAGAGAAACACCCTAGCCTTAGTACTTTGCTCAGTGAGGAGACAAAAAACAAGAGACAACATAACAAACACAGCATGAACAAAAGGTATGTTGTCTACACTTTACAAACAGGACCACGGATCAGTTTGTTAGGTCTGGCGGGGAGGTCCCCAGCTTTCTCATTGCCTTGTCAATGGCTAAACCAGTAACCAGCACCACCTTTATTCTGATACCAAGGGCAAGAATGGAGATATTAGTGTTTCCAAAGACAAGACACCAAAACACCACAGCACTCTCTGCACACCCTGTCCTCCCAAAGACAAAAGCCCAACCCCATTCTGCTGATAGTTACATAGAGGTCATGTCATTGAGGGCGTGGTCCAGTTCCTCGCTAATGGCTTTGTACTTCAGTTTCTGGGCATAGAGCTCATCTGGAGGAAAGGCACAGACAGGTACCAAAGAAAATAATAAAGGGATAGAGGTGAGATGTGCCAGGGGTGGAGGGAATGAGGGCACAATTGACAAAGAGAAGAAGAAAGGGTGGCTGTGGAACAGAATGCAACTGGGGTAACAGGAGTAGGTCTGAACTAGACGCCATTCCTCTGATCCCAAGAGGAGCAACTTCTACTTAGACCATCAGGGCTGTACTCTCCTCTCCAACCCAATGTGAGGATGGTCATCCCCTTGGGGAGGTTCTTATGCCTGTGGCACCCTGGAGACACTATTTTTACCCCAATCACTGAGAAACAAACTCCTGGAAGTGAGACAGATCAAAATGAGGTCCCCTGTTAGTATTTAAAATGCTGCTCCAAGGCATGCCCACTGTCCCTACTATTCTTTCAGAAGAGATATTCAACATCTTAGTCTATAGTCCATAGGGAGAAGATGAACTGCTGGTACTTAAAGTATTGCCCAACAGGCACACCCACTCCTATGCCAGGCATTGATGCCTTACCCTCCCAACTTTTCAAGAGGGATATCCTACAACCTAATCTGTGGCCACAGTGGGAAGCTGCCTCAGAGTTCTCAAGCCCAAGGCCAGAGTACTGATAGGTCACTTGGCTATCAAACAAGTGGCAGGAAGTGCTTAGAAAGCTCTCGTTATTGCTTTGCCTTTGAGTGGAGGGCACAACCACAATTTCCCTTTTTGGGGGACAGTTGATGCGGAATTAAAGTAGTCTTGAAAGGTCACTGAAGTCACTGCAACACAGGAAGAACCTGGTTTTAAATGCCACCCAAGTGCTAGGGCATACAAAAAGGCTGCATTAGAGATGAGTTATTGTCAATTTCTTCAAAAAGCTTCAAAGTATAAGGTACAAATCCTGGGAGCAGATTAAATAGGAGAAAGCAAGGTACTTCCCCTCTCTGCAATCCTAAAACAGACTATTACTCAGCACAAAGGCCGTAACTGAGTCCCACTATGTCTCCAGAGAAAGGTGGAGAGGCAGATAATTCTCTGCAGTCTTCAGAAATTGAAGGAATCTAGGGAACAACATCATCTCTCCCTACTTGCCCTTTATTTCTATCCCTTTTGCTTCATACCTTCCAAGTCATCAATTGTCTTTTCCAGCTTGGCTACCGATCTCTCAGCAAACTCAGCACGAGTCTCTGCCTGAGAAGATATAAAACTGATCAGAACCAGAGATAGGCAAGTCTGAAATAAAAAGGAACCACCCCCACACCCCCTTCTCACCTAGATCCATACCTATAACTGAAAGGAAACTTCTAGTGACAAGACTCCTACCAATGCAGAAGCAACTAATTCTACAATCTCAAGCCTTTGAAAGTTGACCAGGATCCTAGGGAATTTCCCCTAGGGCACATGGCTAAGATGGATACAGCTACAAGCCTTGCACCTGGTCTTCCTAATTTCTGAGTCATCTCTCTATCCATTACTATTACCTCTCTACTCTTGAGGGCCCAAAGCTAGATGGCCCATGTTAATATGGCTATCTATTTAGTTCTCTATGACAGCTCACCTCCTTGAGTTTATCAGTAAGAATCTTTATCTCCTCCTCATATTTGTCTTCTTTCTGAGAATACTGCAAGGGAATTAAAATAACAATGGTTAGACCAAATTACCCTCATTGGCACTAACTCTGTCCCCCTCCCCCAAGAGCCAATGGAAATTAATGCACTTAATGCCTCATGAAGGAAGGGGGAGTGGGTAGGGGGAGTTCTTTTTAAAGATCATCTCATGTCCTAATTATCCACAGGCCTGATGTCCCAGGGCCCTTTTGACTGCAAAACTGCATTTTTTGATTATCCTAAACTTTAAAAGCTACCTCTTCCCCTGTTCAGGAGGAAAGTCAGGGTCAAGATAACCCTTAATACAGTCATTCACAATGATGCCAAGGGAAAAAGTTAGTCCCTTTTACCTCTCACTAGACCTAAAATATTATACTATCTGCAAACTTATTTAGGTTAATGATAACTGCCTGTTTATTAAAAATTACAGGCCTGGCCTTTCATACTCAGAAAGCTATTTTAAACTTTAATGCTCAGAGGGCATGAAGGATCAGTATTAGCCACCATGTCTTGAACAGAGGGGTGGCCAGGAAAAAAAAAAGGGTTTCTCTTGCTGGATGCACATGGTAGGGCTGGGCCCAGGCCCCAAGCCTGTCCCTTTCACAAACCAGCCCCTACCTTCTCCGCCTGAGCCTCAAGAGATTTGAGGTTGTTGGTGACATTCTTCAGCTCCTCCTCCAGCTCAGAACACTTACTGTGGATGTTTTAAAGAAGGCAGGAGAGGAAAAGGGAAGAAGAAAACAAAGAGGAGAGAGACACACAGATGTGAATCTATAGGTAGAGAGGGTTGAGAAGTCACCAGGGGAGAGAAGTGCCAAGACAACTCTGAACAGTTCCATTCTTCCCACCCCCATACTACCAGCAGCACAAGGGGGGAGATTAACTCCTTTTAGGTTGAAACCCAGTATGCTGCAAGACTGATGTAAGAGAAGAACCCCTAAGAGACATGCTCCTGACAGGACACGTTCAGGAACAGAGCCCAGTATTGCCTGGGGTGGAGATGGGAGCTGCTGCCCAGCACAACCATCCCCAAGCCCCCCCAAGAGAAGGACAGGCCCTGTGGAAAGGCAGTAAAGCAGCTAGGAAGAAGAGGTAAAGGATGCCAAGTCAGTGGGAAAGAATGGAGCATTCCATGAGAGAGGAGATGAGAAGACTAGTCAAACAAACCAGTGGAGGGGAGGCAGCTGCAAAACAAAACCAAACCATACACACACGCACGCTCACGAACACCCTTTCGGCAGGCGCAACAGTTAGTACCTTTTCTTCAGCAGCATTCAGACACTTCAGGTTCTGGTCCATCAGTCTGATCTGCTCATCCATCTCCCGGCAACGGCTGTTAGTGTAGTCACAGGGGAAGGGACGAGGGGTGGCACAAGCCAGGTTGTAGGGAGGGAGAAAGGTCAAAAAGAAGCACAGCAAGAATACAAGCAGCAGAGCAAAAGAAAAAAAGGGAAGGAGAAAAAACAAACCACCATGGTCATGACATGCTGTGTCTGGGATACAGGTGGGAGGATGGGTGGGAAGCATAAGTATGCTCATGTTAGGGGTAACTTTGTTACACAAGGCCCAGGAGATGCTAAAGTGGAGCAGTGTCTGTCCAACAGGGACAAGGGGAGCCTCTGTCCCCCCTCCCTCCATGCCACCGAGGACTTGGGGGAGGTCACCCCATTGAGACTAGCATGGCAGAGACTCTAGATGATGTACTTTCCCCACCCATCATCTCATAACTTTTGGATATTCTACACAAAAGCCATTCCACAGCCAAGTCTTCTCTAGTCTTCTCCTTGGAGCCCATCTTATTCCTCAAGTAAGCTCCAGACTTCTCCAACCCTGAAGGCCTTGTTTAACAAGATTAAGGGAATGCTGTTTTTTCCCCCACATTAGTGACCATAAAGGAAAGGTGACCAATGATTATGATAAGATTTTGGAAGTTAGATACTCACGACTCAGCCAGCTCTGCCCGCTCCTCTGTGCGCTCCAAGTCCCCTTCAATGATTACCAACTTTCGGGCCACCTATAAACAAAGCACCAGGCCAGGGATCAGTGAAAGAAAGCAAGTGTTCTTGTCCTTCAAGATGTTTTGTCTCCCCCTTCCAAAAGGGCTCCAGGCAAAGCTCTGGCCCCCAAACCAGGAAAGGGTCTCACCTCCTCATACTTCCTGTCTGCTTCCTCTGCAATGTGTTTGGCCTCTTTCAGCTGGATTTCTTGAAGCTCCATCTTTTCTTCATCTTTCAAGGCTCGATTTTCAATGACCTTCATACCTCTACAAAGAGAACACAGCAAGTAAGGACATATACAGGAATGAAGCAAAAATCTTGAAGATCTCTCAAGCCAATGGCTCAAAGAATTGCTTTCTTTTTCATTTAATTTAACCTGTCAGTAGGAAGGCAAATATCCATTCTTATAGGTGACAAAGACCAGATAAGAATTAGCTAGGAGAATGCAACAAAAAGGTCTATTGTAACTGGGAGAGACTAACTTGTAGATGCCATAATAAAATAAAAAATAAAGTTAGCTGCAGACTTTAGAAATCCCAGGGAAGAGTCAAAGTTCAAAAGCCCTTCCCCCATATGCTGTAGCTTAACTAAAGGAAGACTGAGAGCATCAACAGAGAAAAAACAGAAAACCTCAAAACTGGATTGAATAACTGAAAAGATTTCTTAGAATGGATAGGTAAGAAATTAAAGAGACCTCTACAGGAAACCTTCTGGCTATTAAAAGCCACATAGTTCCATCACCCAAACGTACCTCTCACTCTCATCAGCAGCCTTCTCTGCCTCCTCTAGCTTCTGCAGAGCCGTTGCCAGGCGCTCCTGAGCCCGGTCCAGCTCCTCCTCAACCAGCTGGATCCGACGGTTCAAGGAAGCCACCTCAGCCTCAGCCTAAGTAGAAAGGAAGAGAAAAGGGTAGCAGGGGACATTGGGAGAGAAAAGCCAGAAGCTCAAAATTCAAGAAACAAGGTAACTACCACAAGGAAGCCAGAGGAATTGATCGAGGCCATATTCTACCCAAATGATTAGAGAGATCTCTATCTGGGACTTGGTACAAGCAGAAACTCCCTTCACCCCAGCCATGCTCTACAGAAACAGGGTTTCATAAATCAGCTTCTTGCCAAAGCAAGTTAGCACCACACCTTTCTCAATCCCAGTTGAAGTTTGTAAATATAACAGGGGAAGAAAAATGCAGGCAGAGAAGGATTCTCTCTCACCTGGTCAGAGTTCTACCTTAGGAGGGGAAAAAATAGGGTTCCTTAAAGAAGCAAGGAGACCTGGTTATGAGCCTGGATCAATCTAGGAATTTGTTTTATGATATCAGAACACCTACTAAACTCTTTACCTATTTCTAAGAAGGAAAAAAAGCAGAGAAAAATGATGGTGTGATCTTCCAAAGTAGCCCCAAGAGTCAAGGTCAAGAGAAGGGATTTTAGGGGCCCCAAACTCCTGAATACTAATGTCATCCAACCCCTTCAACATTTGCTCTCCAAAGCCCTTTAAAAAAAAAATAAAGAAATGAAAGAACTTCTGACTCGACTAAAATTATCTTTGACATCCAAGAGACCAGGAAAACAGCAGAAGGGAGAAATATGTATGTCCACCCACATATTTGCTTCTTTCCTTAAAGAATCTGTTTCTGAAAGCCGATCTTACATTCTCCATCCCCCTAAAACAATGTCTACCTACTAATAATTTCACAAGCTTTATCTCAGCCTCAGAGTAATATTATAGAAAGAATACTCAATTTGGAGTTAATTGAAAAACCTGAATTTTAGTACCAGCTCTACTACACCCAGATCATATGACTGGAAAGTTAAAACCTCTCTGGGCCTCAGTTTATCTGCAAAATATGGGAGATGGACTATCTAGGTGATCTTACAGATTTTACAGACTAATGAACTCCTTCCTAAGTGCACTAATAAACAATCAACCATTCCACTTCCTAAGTTTCATACTACTGATGAGTGATAGGCTAAGGAGATGTAAGTCCAGGAAATTTCAATCCATACCATACATAGGAAAAAAGAGGCAGGATGAGAAGACCAGAAAGAAATGGAATTCTAAAAAGATTACAACTCTTTCAAAGCCTCTCAGATGGCTCTTTTCCATACCCTTTAACTAGTTATCAGGCATAACTCAGGCTGCTACAATAGTATAAGAATTTAATCTACCCAGCACACCACTTAATTCAGATGCTTATCTAAGCACTCAGTAAATATGATCTCCCTTCTGCAGCCCAGCAGGCTAAGATTGTGCCTGAATCCTGCTGCCCTGATTTTCTCCCACTCCCACCCCTCCTTTTTGGGTGGGTGGGGTTGGAAGAAATGTTCAGCCAAATACAATCATGCTAAGAAATCAGTCTCTTTGGGATCTAAAACTCAAACATAAGAGGCCTAGAGGAAATCAGGTGGGGAAAGCTGTCTACAAATTTATTTTTTTTTTTGGGGGGGGGGAAGGGGTGTTAAAGAATTTTAAGCTGATCATATTTATTTAGCCTGTGGGCCACAAGGCACATGGTCAGGAATCAGAAGTTTACCCAAATAAACTGGCTGAAAATCCATTTTACCTAACCAGACTATATAAAAATACTTCTAGCCCTAATCCATCCAAGGAAGAAATTATCTCCCAGGAAGCACATTTCTCTTGGAGGTCCCAGCAAGGCCTAGACTGGATAAAGTACAGGAAGTCAGGTTTACAGTAGAGTTTGTGAAACACTCTCAACATAATTACTGTTTTCTAAATATCAAGAGATTCCAAACCATTAACTGAATCAGATATTGGGGGCAGCTGAGGAGAGCATCAGACAAATATTTCATTGGATGAAAGGAAGGTTCCTCTCATTCTGCAGCAGGAGAACTCAGACTATGGGGGTGGAGAGAGGTATACAGGTTTCCATGACAACAAGCTAGCTTGGGCGGTTTCTCTCACAAACAAGCATTTACAATAGCATTCTTTGCAAGGCTAGAGAGAGGGAGAAAGGGAAAGGGGGGGAGGGAGGAAGAGAGGGAGAGGGAGGGAGGGAGAGAGGGGGAGGGAGAGAGAGAGAGAGAGAGAGAGAGAGAGAGAGAGAGAGAGAGAGAGAGAGAGAGAGAGAGATGTCAACACATGAGAAGGGCAGGCTGAACTCAAGATAGGAAATCTCAGTAATTTCTTCAGCAGCCAACTCCAAAATCTGTCCTTAGCTGCTGCTCTTCTGAGAATGGGCAATTGAATCAAGATCTGTTCTCTGGTTTGAGATAAGGTGTACCCTGACTTTCAGTCAGGTCAGGGCCTGAGAGTGATGTGGACTGAGTGTCAAAAGACTTGGTACAAGTCCTCTAACTTTATCACTTACTTAGCTGTACAACCCTTGGGGACAGTCACTTCCCTACTTTTGGCTTCAATTTCTCCAACTACAAAGGAGGGAAACATACTAGACTTAAGGTTCTGGTTCTTCGACCTTGTCATGGATTTTATCATCTCAGATCAAGATGAGAAATCTGATGAGCTGGTGGACCAACAGTCTCCTGGAGGTGGTGAGGCAGTGGGAAGAAATATTAGGCAGAGGCCCCTATATTGTATGAATAGAAAACATTAAGTTCTGAATTATACAGAAAGGGGCTCTTCTGTCTAACTCTTTAGCACAGTGCCTGGCACATAGTAAGTAGGTGCTTAATAGATGCTGGTTCCTTTCCCTTCACTCTCATAAATGATCTGACCTTTTGGACTTAGAGACCCCACCTGACCACCACTAATCCCTCCCCCACAACTAGATTAGTTCAGTTAATTATTCCCCATCCACTAAACCTACAACACCCCTAAAGTGGAGGCCCATATGGTCACAGTGGCTCTAAGATGGCAACCACCAACCCAAGCCACTGAAGACAACTCATTTTACATCCTTCTCAATCCACCAACACCACCAAAATCAGCTTCATGCACACTAGAGGCTGCTTTGCCCAAACAACTGATGCCCCCAAAATCAATACAAAGGAGGGAATTAGTTCAAAGCTGGCATTGCCACCCTGGGTTTCTCTTTTTAGAGCAAAGTAACAAATGTTTATAAGGAAAGAACAAAAGAGTTATGCAGGTAGCCCAAGTGGGGAAAGAATTTAATACTGGTCCTGTTCATTGTGTTCCTTTTTATCTACTAGGGGAGATATGGTGCCCTTGAGGAATTTAAATTTCTATTTTAAGGGGGGAGGGTGAGGAAGGAAAAGGACGAAGTAAACAAAAGTAGAAAGCTAAGGCATAAAGAGCAAAGGGCTCTTGGCCCCTCCCCAAAGTGTATGGTGTGGGTTTAAAAAGGTCAGAGCTGTATGTAGGCTCACCAGGCCCCACAGAGAATCTGCCATACATATAATATTGTCTAGCTCCATTCCAAGGTCTGGAATCTAAGGTCAAAGCCAGTTTTTGGCATGTGCTGTTGACAGTCCATGAACTCCCTCAACAGAACTACTTTAGAAAGGCAGACAATAACAAAACAAAACTTCTCAAAACCCACCAGGATAGTAGTAGGGATAAAACACAAGAGTAGACAGGCTTTCACATATTATCACCTTGTTTCCATTATGGCAGTGATGTAATGTTAAGTCCAAAATCTAAAGTGTTATTTCCAGAGTGCCTTCATTAGGAAGGTTAATCACCAGATACACCAGTAAGTCCAGGATCACACCACTAAACTGCTTCCTCAATCCCTTCCCTACCCAACTAGAGGCTGGCTCTAAGAATCCAGATAAAATGAGCAGCCAAAGTCAAAGGAAAAAAAAATGTGACAATGGCAGTAACAACTTGAGTGTGGGGGTGGAGAGGTCAGTTACAAATCCATACTCCAGGATGGTCTAGAAGAGGTAGAAAGAGGACCCAGCTCCATTCCCTTCCCCCAGAGGAAGGGAAGACAGAGCAAAAAGGTAATTATTGGATTCCCCAGAGCTGAAGAGGGGGAAGACTCTCATTACACAGGGACATTAGCCTACTTCCCCTTTTTGAAGACTTCCTCACCAGTCCTCAGGGCAATAATCGGGTTTGGCAGGCTCCCCTCGATTGAGAAGCATTAATCTACAGCTATTCCCTAAGCACTCAATACACCAAAGTTTGTCCTGAAATGAGTTTAAAAAAAAAAAAGCTAAATTAAAACAGCTCAATTTATCATGAGACCAAAAGAAGCTAATCTGTGGGATCAAAATGAACAAAGGTGCTTTTCACCAGTATCTATTCAAGATCTTTCATGAAAATGGAGTTCAAGATAACTCAACCAAAGAGGCTCAAACGGTGGGTGGGGTGGGGTGGGGTGGGAGGGTCCACTAACCTTTCATTTAAGGCTAGTAATCATATCAAGGGAGAAAAAATGGGATACTTCCAAACTGAATTCCATTCTGTGAATGCCATCTAAGCCACAGCTCATAGTACTTAATTGCTTGTTTATTAATAAGATTATAATGCTAAGATTATTAATAAGATTAGTGTAAGTACTCTATAGTGTAAGTACCTCAGATTTTTTGCTAAATACCTGGTTTAATGTCCAGTTCCATCATCACTCCCCCTTCAAATTGTTCCTTTCTTTAACCACACTTTCCCAAACCATAAGTTCAAAGTTGGGGAGTCCCCAACTCAGAAACCAGAGAAGTAAAGGATGACTCTGGGGAAGAGGAACTAACTAAAAGCAATAATAAAAACATGGATTTTGTCTCTGGCTACATATTCCATTAAGTATTAAAACTATTAGGCCAATTATTCTCAACCCCTCTACCACCTATTAATTCCCACCAAATACCAGTATACCTTTCTTATCCATCTTCCAGAATTACATATCCCCAAATCATATTACACACCAGTTCATCGATCTGTCTTGCAAACTGCTACTCCTTATGCTATCCCTAGCCCTGCTTAACCATTTCTAAGAGAAAGCATTTTCACAAAGCTTACCAATAGCCATCACAGAATATTCCAATGCATATATGGTACTTTCAAAAGCCCAACCAAACCACTCTCTGTAGGAGCACCAAGGGAACAAGAATTATTCCAGAATGAAATAAGTAGACCCACAACTCAGATATGGTAGTTCATCAGATCTCAATAACCTGTTATTATACCGTCCATGTCACCAGAATTCCGGGCAGAAGCTGGAAGACCATGTGATGCCCCTCTGCATACATATACTTGCTTATCAGTTCAGTATGGAGGAAGTGTTCTTAACAGGTTCAACATGCACTGATCTCACTTCAGAAACAAAGACCTGACATTGGCAGGGGTTCCTGCCTTCCGAGCTAAACAAGCTCCCATATTGACATCAACAAGAGAAAGGAGGTTGAACCCCTAGTTTCCCTCCGACCTCCCTCTTCTAGGAGGGGTGATAGCAGATTTGTCTAGGGTAAGGGAAGGCAGCAGGGGGCGGGGCTGGGGGAAAGGACCGTAGGAGAGAGGATAGGATAGAAGGCGTAACAAGCACCATCCACTGGGGGAGGGGGCTGGGAGGGAAGGGGGTACCGCATTTCCTCTTAACCGAACTGCTGCCTCATTTCCTGAACAGGCGGAGGGAGCGGAAAGACTGCCAGCAGCTCCGGCTGAAGGCTTTCCTGCCGCCCTTCGCCCCGACACCCCGAGGACCCAGCCACACGGCTTAGAGCCCGGCCCACCACTTACTCTCCCGGGAAACCACTCACTCGGGCCTTTGCCTCCCAGGAGTGTACCCTCAAGCAAAGGGAGGGAGGAAGCAGAAAGCCCCTCCCCCGACCGCGCCCCAGCTCCTCGGGAATGAATGAATGAGCGAGCCTAGACCGGAGTGGGGGTGGGGAAAAGCCACACCCCGGTCCCCCCTCACCCCTCCCCTCCGTACGACCGTGCAACCCTCCCGGTGCAACGGAGATAGGACGGCTCCCATACAGGCGGCTCCGCCTGTCCACTCTTGGGACTCAATTCACCGCCTTCCTCGACCTCGATTCTGCCGAATACTGGTCATCCGAAAGCCAGATGCGATCCCCGGACCGACCGGCCCCTTCAGGTCTCGGTGTAGCGACTTTCAAAGTCTGGGGTCCCAAGTCCCTCCAGCCCCCGGCCCGGCCCCGCCCCAGCCAGGCCTGTCTGGGTACCTGTTCCCGGGCCCGTTTCTCCCCCTCCACCTCCCGCTGGAGACGCTCGGCCCTCTCCTCGGCGTCATCGGCCTGCTGCTGCAGAACCTGAATCTTGCGCTTCACCGCCTCGATGGTGGTGATACCAGCCATGGTGCCCGCCCCGTTCCGGCTCCCGCTCCGGCTGCTGCCTCCTCCGCTCGGTGCTGCTGCCGCTTCTCAGCCCTACTTCCGCCTGCTCCGCCCTGAAATACCGGAACTCGCCCACTCTGTCCGGATGTGACGACAGCTCCGCTCCCCTTCTCCCCTCCCTCCGCCAACCAGGCGGGAAGGCAAGCAGGCTGGGAGGGAGACGGGTGGGGAGCGAGGGGCGGGGCTTGTATGTGGACCCCCCGAAGACGGACTAGCTGAGTGACTGCCCCCTCGACCGCCCCACCCGTCTGCCGTGAGCGGGAGGGGGCCGCTGCCATGGTAACCGGAAGGCGCGGCCTAGTCGGACCCTCTAGGGCCTGGCAGGCTTCCCACAATGGCCGGACCCGCCGCGCTCACTCCTCTGCAGCTCCAGTGACGCTCCACAAAGCTGCCCGCCCCCCCTCCACCCCTTCCCGCCAACTTGCCACGCCAGGTCAGCCGCGAGCCCCTTGATCCCAGCTCAGTCCTAACAAAAGGTGTCCATCCCTCCTCTTCCCCGGCATCTCGGGAGAGCCGCCAGCGACCCCCGGGAAGGAGGCGATGACCTGCTCTCTGGGTATCTCTGCCGGACCCTCGCCTGCCCCGGGCAGCTCCTGACCGACCATAGCGGCTCCGGCCGGGAGGACCCAAACTGCAACGGGAGAAAGCCTCCAAAGCCCGGGGGTGTCCCGAGAGATGGACGGACTTACCTCCCCTGCTGTGTGAGAGAAGCACTCTGTAAACCTGAAACTGCGATAGAAAGAAATGTTATCACCTTCTCTTCACCACCTATAAGATACGATTCCTAGCGGAGTTACTCCTGATCATGGTTCTTGTAGTGAATGTTTGACATCCAAGTGGCTCTACACGGAGCACGGGGGTAGGGAGAAGCCGGAGCTGTCCCAACAAGCTGGCTTGCCTGCCCCTCCTGGTCCTGGGAAATAAGGGGCTCGGAAATCCTCCCTAGCAGTCCCTTGGTGGGGAGGAAGGCATGCCACTGCTCTCAGAGAGGAGCCCTGGCCTGCTGCACAGTCTGCGGCTTTCCACAGGACTTGGGAGGAAGCAGGAATGGATGGACACCTTTTCTCAGAGTTTAAGCTTAACTAAGCAAGGAAGGGGGTGGTTTCTGTGTTTCAGAAACTCCCACTGCATTGACAACCACATTCACTACCTTCTTAGTTTCCAGTTACATCGATATTTACAGATTGAAAGAGACTCACAGGGCCACCTGTGGTAGGATTCGGAAAGACACTATGGCAAAGACAACTCAAAAGTTGGGGACATCTTATGAGCTCCACCTTTTGATGACCGGGGGGAATGATTATTCTTTAGTTTCCTTAGCTTTGTCTCTTGATCTTCTTACCAGGTTGGGTGTCTGAGGACCTACCTTTAAGATGATGTTGGGGGAGGGGAGAATCTAGCCTGAACTTCAAACTAGCCTTTCAGTTTCAGTCCTCTTGAGAGGCCTTTCACGACTACTCTTCTAAGTTATATCATGTTAAAGCCAAGGATTCTAGTTAAACATCCCAGATAACTCTTTCCAAGAAAGTGGAGGAAGACCAACTAAACTGCCCTCTTTCTGTTTTTCTTTTCCTACTTACTAACAGTTCTAAATTCTTTCTCAGAAGCCAGAAGGTTTTTTGACCTTTGCTTGCCTTATTAAGTTAAAATGGAAAAAATACAGACAGCCTAGAAGTCCTGACCCCTGAGGCTGGCAGAAGACATGATACATACCTGTTTCTTCAAGTACGTGGTTCTTAGCATATCATAAGAATGGTTTCTCAGAAGTCTTGTTTTCCCCTTTCCTGAAAATAAAACTATTCCAGAAGACAATTGGGCATTTGCCCAGTCTCCTGAGTGATAGCCTATCTTTTTATATTTCTTCCAGGGCAGGGATGGAGTAACAGTGGTCTGAGATTTGTTAGTGATCTGAATTACAGGAAACCATAACTAGTCCTGGGAATTATCCATCCTGTATCACCTGTTTCCTTGGTATATAGTATCTTTGAAAGCAGATTATGTAAGGATTTTACATCAATTATGCTTTACGACTGATATAATTTCTTCTATGGTTTATGGCTAAATTTCTTATTTTGTGTTTTTTGATAGTTTTGTTGGTTATACTAAATTTATGATGATTTTAAGATTGTGTGTCAGTCAGCAGGGGGCACTGTTGCTATTTTTAAAACTTTTTCCAGGCTGGGACAAACAAACCAAAAAAACCAACCTTTTCCATCATGGACACACTAGGGGTGAGTTGAGAAGTCCTTGAGACCTCTTTAGGATCACTGCATTCTTTAGACTGGCATATTTGAACAGATAATCTCCACTTAATCCTGAGGAACAGGTGAGCTGGCCCCTTTTAGCCCTTAAAAAATTACTATGGATGGAACCCAAGAGAGTCATGTGCTATTGTTTTCGTGGAGACCAACAATACATTGACAGGTGTCGTTATAGGCCCAGAATCTCCCCCAACCCCTTAACTCTTCTTCCCATTCTTTAATCTCTAAAGGACAGTGCTATGATATTTTGTCCAAACCCATGTTCCTGTCTACTAGTTCTCACTGAAAAACAGCTGCTGCTATCTCAATACAAAGAACCAAGTCAAGGTAATACATAAAGCTTAAGACTGACCTACCCAAACCTTTAGTTTACTCTTCCTTTGTCAGAGGAATTCCTGAAAAATTCTGCTTTTCCAACAAGGCTTTCTAAGACAACTAAAATCCCTTATTATTTAAATATACAATTCCTATAAAAGTTTCCTGCTTCCTTCATTTTCTCTACCACAACTGCTATCTCAATACCTCCTTTGCCCTCTGATCAGACATAATATTTTCATTGTTAAGTTATTAATCCATATTCTTTGGTTTTTGCCTATTCAATTTTTCTCTGTTGTTTACATAATCCCTCAGAAATCAGAGATTAAGCTCTTAATTCTTTCTTTGTATAGACTCTGATTCATTTCTCCAAAAAGCTAGGTCGTACAGTGGATAGAGTACTAGGCCTGAAGTCAGGAAGACTCATCTTCCTGAGTTAAAATCTGGCCTCAGATACTTATTAGCTGTGTGACCCTGGAATGATCATGTCCCCTTATTTGCCTCAGTTTCCTCATCTGTAAAATGATCTGGAGAAGGAAATGGCAAACCACTCTAGTATCTATGCCAAAAAAAAAAAACCTAAATGGTGTCGTGAAGAGTCAGAAAGACTGAAAACAACTCAACAACAAAAACAAATTACAGTATCATAAATCTAGAACTGGGAAGGATCTTTGAAGATCATTTTAATCCATTTTACAGATGAGGAAACTCAAGCCTAGAAAAGTCACATGACTTGCCCAAAGTCACATAGCACCAAAGCTGGGACTCAAATTCTCAAGTTCTGGGATTCAAAGTTCAGCAATTTTTCCACTGTATTGCACTGCCTCTCATAAAGGCTTGACCCCACATCCTGTTTTCTCTTACCATTCTCTCACCTCTCTCCATTACCAATAACTCAACATCAGGCCAACCCCTTCACCTTCCTCTTCTTTTCAGTTGAAAGGTGCCTTTTCAATTCCATGCATCCCAATTTCAGACTCCCATTTTGCACCTAACCTACTTCTCTTTCACTTAACCTTTCTGGCTTTGAGTTTCTTTATCTGTAAAATGAGGAGGTTGGACTAGACAGTCTCTCAGGTCCTTTGCCGTTCTAGATCTGTGATTCTTCCTCTCTTGTTTCTAAGACTCTTATCTCTAAGAATGCTTGTTGGAAAGAAGAGGAAGAGGCTAATAACAATAACGTATGTCTGTATTACAGTGCAGCCATGCTCAGCTAGATCACTAAGAGAGGCTGTGTGGCATATATAGTGGCAAGAGTACTAGTCTTAAAACTGGAAAAGCCTGATCTTCCACTTAATGACTGGGTCACCTTGAGCTAGCAACTAAACATCTCGAGTCTTACTTTACTCCCATATAAAATAAAGATAATACTTTCCCTACCACACAGAGTTGTTATAAGGGCCAACAAATAGTGTAGAATAGAGCAACGTATAACCAGGAGTTATTATTTATATAATCTTTCATGAATATATATCAGTATAGGGAGGTTTATTTGTGAGTGTGTGAAGGCTTTATAAACTTTAAAGAACTACATAAAATAAATTCTGATCATGCTAGTACCTTATGGGCCAGTGGATGGTTTTATGTGTGCATGTATAATCTAAGGGGGGAGGACAGAAATAATTAATTGATTTCTGGAGATTTTCAAAATTCCTCTAGGACTATTTAGCTTGAATATCTGTGCCCCATTTGTGCAAATCTCAGGTTACATATATTTGCTTTTCCCCAAATATACAATCCTAATAACCTTACCATCAAGCCTGCCATTCCTGCCATGAACTTCAAATCTAAGGTATCTCTGATATACCAAATTTCTCCCAAAAGAGTTATTACCTGAAGAGATTCAGTTTCCTATGTTCCCAAGAATGGTACTAAATCTACTTTGGTGTTAGTATCTCAGTAGCCCCTAATCCCTTCCTTTCTACACTTGACAGTCTGTAGGAACCATATAAAAAGTTTCCCAGAATTGCCCAGGGTGGAGCAATCCTCAAGAACATTAGATGCCCAAAGAGTCTGTGCTATGGTCAATAGTTTTTGTTGTTTTTTTTTTTAATATTTCTTCTAGAAAGGAAAGGAATAGCAGCAGCTTTAGCTCTTAGAAACTGCTCCATGGCTTGATATCTTAGAGTTGGGTAAGTTTAGACTTGATTACAGGGAAAAAAATTTCTCACACTTAGAGCTGTCCTATAATAAGTGTAGAATGGGCTACCTTGAGAGGTGGTGACTTCCCTCTCCTTGGAGGTCTTCAAGCAGATGCATTCTATTGTGTGGATTCTTCTCAGGTATGGTTTGGACTTGGCTACTAATGTTTCTTCCAAGTGTTAGTTTCTGTAATTATGTACTGCTTGTTTTCTTAGAAGGGCTTACATAGTAAGATTTTTCATTATTAGTCACCATCTATACACTTATTACCACTTAAATGATAGAACTCTAGGGAACTCTTGATATACATGTATTGCAATGTCATTACTGCCCCGGGGGTTTCTGGAGTCCAACTCTACCCCATATTCACAGAATATTTGTTGATGAAAAAAGAGAGAAAGAGTAAAACTAAATATGAAGAGGGGTGAATATTAGTTTTTTAATGAGTTAGAGTATGTATGACTGTGTCTGGTTGCATTTCAAAGCCAAATAGATATGATTATCCTTTTAAAAATTATCCCTGTATCTTCTCTCTCTTATTAGTACAGAATCACAGAATTTGAGCGTTGGAAGGGACCTCAGTCGATATCTAGACCAACCCATCACAAAAAAAGAATATGGATAATTGAAAATTGACTCTGTCTCATTAACATTGGAAACTTGAATAAATTTCTTATCCTGCTTTTCTTACAAAGACCTCAAAAGACTTATCCATCGGTTTTCTCATTTGTTGTTGTGGCAGCCTTACAAGAGGTGGGGGGATGATAGAGGAAATCAGGTAGTTTTCAGGTAATATTAAGAGGGTAAAGATTATAAATTCCATTTTATAAGTGAAACAATTGAGGTTCAGAGAAATTTAGTATCATGCTAGAAGTTATATGTGCATGTGTGTGTGTGTGTGTATCAGGATCATCGACACAACAACACTGTATGCTATTTTTGTATCCTAAATTTCTCCTTTGGTCCCTGCTATATTACTTACCTTGGATGTTACCCATGTTTCTTCTGGGTACTACCCCCTGTGGCATTTCAATGACATAGGCACAAATGCCCAAATTGTCCAGAGTATAATGAGGCCATGCTGGACCAGGGATAATATGACCTCTTTCTTTGTTCCAGTGTGAAACCCAAGCTGAGTTTGGTGGTAAGAAGATGACAAATGTCCTATTAATACACATCCACATGCCAGACCCTCATCACAAAAGCCAGGAGCTTAGGATGTGGGGACAGAAGGAGATAAAATGAGTCATGTCAGATGGGCTTAGAGTTCCCTCCCTCTATCCAGCTCTACCTTGGTGGAGGAGGGGGGAGTGGCCTCCTGGAAGGCATTAAGATCAACTGATTGAACTGGATGGCCCAGGAGGTAAGCACCCCACCCTAAAAGGAAAATAAGACCTAGGAGAATATTAAGGCAGCCCTCTGAGGTAAAGGGCTCAGAAGCTTGGTCTGGAATGAGACACAATCTGTTACCTGCACTAGAGAAGGGCTAAGAAGATAGGTAAATAGATGAACAGACAAAATGAAATGGAAGTGTCTTGGCCAGGATAGCACTGTCTGTGTATCTCATTACATGGTTTTACTCATATATGAATTCACAATTATGAATTTGTGAGTATTTTTGAGAATACAAAATACTATTTGTATTCAGTGTCCTCACAAATGTTCATGGGAGTTATGTTCAGTACATAATGTAGGCTCCTGCTCGCCAGTCCCCCCCCTCCCCCATTTGACCCATCTACCTAATACCTACATCTGCTGCCTTTTTCTCTGCTAGTTCCAGTTTCTCCTGGGCATCCTTCAGTGCTTCTGAATACTTGTCCAGTTCATCCTCTGTTCCTTTCAACTTCTTCTGCATAGCAGCCAGCTCATCCTCCAACTGTGAGAGACCCCAAGAAAGCAATACATGCACCAGAATTACAGTCTAAATGTCACTGGGTTCCTAGATCCTGATTAGATTCCTCGTCCAGCCTCTGGACTAGCAGCACCAAGGAAACTCCCTCATCAACCAGTTCCCACTTCTCTGTCTGTGTCATATGGCCTTGAGAAGCCCAATACTTAGCAGCCTGATACCTGAGGTGTCTAATCTACCCCCAGGTTTTTACTTCAGAGACTTGAGAACCAAGGATGCTTGGGTATCTAGATGGGGTTTATGTTAAAGAACTGATGAGGGTATTGAGGTGCTGACTGTTAGCATTCTATCCCTGCCTCCAGAGTCAGACAGGCTCGACTAACACATAGGAGGTACTACATAATTGCTGCTACTACTACTATTACTATTGTCATCATTGTTATTAATGGATAAATGGAGGCTCAGAAAGTCAGTAATTTGTTCAAGGTCATAAGCAGCCAGGACAAACAACTCAGATATCCTTTTCCTAACCTAGAGCAATATTGGCCCTGTTAGGACTGTGGAAAAAGGCTTTCTCCCAGAAAGAGACATTTGTCCTTTCTGTCTGTCACCTTCCTTTCTTATTCATTCTCTTCCCATATCCTTTAGCCCCATATAGATAAAAACAAATTCCAGCACACACCTGCTTGCTTCTGTCCTCTGCTTGCTTCTGTTCAGCCTCAGCCTGTTCTGCTCGGTCCAAGGCATTCTCCTTGTCCAATTTCAGCATTTGCATTTTTTTTTTGATGGCCTCCATCATTGGGGTTAGTTATGAGCAGTTAGGGACTGAAACAAATGCTGAGGGGTTTCTGTCTGGGCAACTGGCCATCCCTAGAGCTAAGGTTTTATCTAGAGGGCTCTAGCTCCACCCCATCCCAATATGGCCCTGTTCAATCCCCCACCTCCCTAAAATTGACCTCCTAGGAAAGGAACACGCTGATAGACTGACATCACTTAGAGAAATTCAGGAACAGCTGAAGGCTGGTTTTAGACAATAGAAAGTGGGGGAGGGACAGGCCCCTATCAACATGAATTTTTTTTCCTCTTTCATTTGGATACCTTAAGAAGTGTTATAAGAGAAAAATGGAATGCTCTGGAAGAGGGAGACAGACAGATTTCAGGCACCTAGAAAGGTCCCAGTTTTTGAAACTTTACTAGGGCTCTGACTACCTCTCCTACTATTTATTAACTCTTACCTGATCTAAACTTGGTGCCAGTAACATCCCACTAAGTATTGTCCATTTATTCTTGGTATCTAGTGAGTTTGGGGAGTAGAAGAGGGGAAGGTTAGTGATGATTCCTCCCCATCATAAAATTGTCGTGCTACTTTAGGGGTCTCTGGTTATTAAAGAGAGATCCAGACCGAATTCTTCTTTCCCCAAACTATAAGGATTAAATAAAAATGGGCTGCTAGGTAGAAGAATTAGAGTTGGACCTAGGAGGTCTCTTTAGAGACAAAATTGAGAGATGGGGGGGGGGTGGGTAGAGAAACTGAAAGAGAGGTGAAAGTCCCTATTTTCCACATGTAGTTTTAGATCTTTAAATAGAAGTCCAGTCACTTTCCAAAGTGTAATGTCCAAGATAGTTGTCCCCCTGTCCATCACCTTCTTTCCCCCTCCTCCAAACCTTATCATTCTCCCCTCCCTTCCTGGATCAACTCAAGGCCATCCATAGTCATTCTTTCCCTGTAGCCTGGTTGCTAACAGGTGGCTGATGACCCCAGAACTGGCATCAATGTGTGTACCAGAAAGGAAGGTGGGCACTTCTCGGGGACATGAGAGCAAGTGGCAGGGAAGAGGCTGGGTAGCACGTGGCCTGATATGTGACTTAAATCCTATGATAGGCAAAATTTGCTGCAATAGCCAGATATTTATTTCTAGCTCGTTAGCATGGAGGGTATTGTATTTGTGGCTAGGGACTTAAGGCAGAGGTAATAACCATCCCTGGGAGCTTCTAGTCATCCAAAGAACAAGAAAAGGTGGGAAGGCAATAAACATTTCTATGATGCCTATTATGTGCTGGACACTTTATAAATATGATCTCATTTGAGCCTTACAACAATAACAATCTGTTATTATTCCTATTTTACAGTTGAGGAAATGGAGGTGGACAGAAGTTAAGTGATTTACCCATGATCACACAACTAGTGTCTGAGGCTGGATTTGAACTCCGGTTTTCCTGTCCAGCACTCTACATTTGCACCTCTACAGTACCAACTGATTCAGAGAGGAGACCCAATAAAGTTACCAAGGGATCCAGCTATGGAGTGTAGAAGTAGAAATGTTAGCAGTATCAAGTCTGAAAATGAGAAAATTCAGAACAAGGAAATAATGGGTGCTGAGGAAGGCTCTAAATAAGATTGGGGAAAGGATTAGGACAGGAGAAGATGGAGAGGAAGAGGGAAGTCAAATCTGAGAGGATGAAGAAAAGAAGCCTTTTCTAGCATAAGGACCAATTTACAGCAGGACTAGATCCAAATGTACAATTTTACTATTTACTATTTACAAATTTACAAATTTACTAGATCCAAATTTACAGCAGGACTAGATATAAAAGTTTCAGCTTTTACATCTCTGCCACCACTCTACCTTACCCCAGATCCTGTCAAAACTGCTTAGACTATAGCTGTTACTTTTCTAAAGAAGGGGTTGAGGGCAGGGAGAAAAGAATGGAAGAGGTCATAGTGATGCTGAATCACCCAACCGCTGTAAGAATATGTTTGATATTTAGTTGATTTCCAATCAAACAACTTAATATCAAACATATCACACAGAAGCAGGGATCTAGGAATAGGCAAAAATGAAAAATTAAGGGCCCAAGCATGGCCAGTGAGAGGATGGGTTATAGATCAGTACTAGCTCCTGCCCTTTTCTCATTTCCCACACCCCCTCCTGTTCATTTTCCCTCAGTGCCTACCCATTCTGTGCTCCTGTCCTCTCAATGCCCTTGACTTTCACAATGACTGGTTAGATTGACTAGAAAAACATGCCTGGACAGGCTCCATGTCCATGTACTACTCCTAGTAACTCAGGCCAAAGATTCTCCTATTTTATGTTCAAGATACGTGATGGATCAGCAATGTCAACAACTTATCACCCTGGATCTGCTCACCCTAACTTTAAGCCCCTTGGGGATCCCCAGCCCTATGTACTTAGTAAACTTTGCTTTACCTCCATAATAGAACACAAGTTCCAATAGATATTCCCTAGTGGAACCTTCCCATTCACACCCCACAAGGCTGTTGAGGTCAACCCCACAAGTACCTGACCAATTCTATTCCACTGATTTCCACTTGCTTGTTCTCATATCCTGAGTAGTATAGGCAGAGCTTCCAGGCAATACTTAACTCCTTTCCCCATCTTGCCCCATTTTTCCCCATTCCTTTCCCTCTCTGTGCCACTCATGCAAGTCACTGTTATTCCATTTGTTTCCCAGGAGCCTATAACAAAAGTGACCCAATCTTTTTAAGATGTCTAGCCCCTAATTTCCCCCTCACCTACCCCAAGATTTCTAGTGGAGTGGGATCAGAGAGCCCCAGATTGCAGATGACTTACAGCCTCCCTTTCCTGACTCAGTCTGGAGGCCATATAAGCAGAATTGAAAAAGCCAGTTGCAGTTGATGAAAAGGATCCATGTTCCTCTTCTCCTTTGGGACTTTTATCCCTGGAGGAAATCCAAGAGTCTGGACTGCCCCCCCCCCCCCCTTTTTTTCCTCTAGGATTCCTTCCTTGCAAAGATCCATGCTTCTCCTCTTTGGCAGCTCTTTTGTAGAGACCCCAGTTTACCATTGGCCCAGTTGGTTTCAAGCAGGAGTTGACTGGGTAAGAGAGGAATAGAATCTCATTGAGGAAGAGGGCAGATGCTTCTGAAGGCTGTGACCAAAGCTCAGGTTTATAACTATTGGAAAATTCTATGGGTGGGGGAACCAGGGGACATGACTCCAGCCCCTAGGCAGGCCTGCCCCATGTGTCCCTGTTCCCACTAGTATAGACCCCCCTCTGCCTCTCAATAACACTCTGTCCTTGGGCTGGATCGATGGTCTGTCCCTTGTTGCCTGTCAATTCCTGTCAACCTCATGGTTCATGTCCTCTAGGGAAAATAACAGCTTATGGGCATCCAGATCTCAGCAGAGTTCTTGTGATTATACCTTCATAACTATTGTACCATCTTTGCTCGCTTTCTTTACCTACTGTTACTGCCTTTTCCCATATCCCCAAGTGTTTACTTCATAAACCTTGGCCAAACCCTGATAACAAATTGTGGGTTTCTGGTGAAAAAAGACCATAGTCATTCCATGCTCTCAATGTAAACTTAACCTGGTTATGTTGAGAGAAGATGATCAAAAGCTGGAGAAAGCAGGGAAAAGAAGGTGTTTACAGAGGGGAGAAAGGAGTTTAAGAAAGCATTTGAGGTAGCCAACGGTGAGAGAGCACTGCAGGAAAAGAAGCAGGCCTAGGGAATATTGATATAGAAAAGACGGGCCTCTGGGGGTAAGGGAATATCCTAAAGGAGCTAGACAGGAGTGGGATGTGACTGTGACATGAAATCTCCTCAGCCCTCCTCTCTGGACTATTTTCGTGCCTTTCCCACAAATAAGGCAGACAGTCTTTCTAACCCCAGGGGAACGCAGCATGCATGACAGTATCAGAAAGGAAGAATTAGAGTGAACGATTCTGCTGATGTAATGGGAGCAGACACTGGGGCTGGGAAGGCAGGCACAGTGGGGGACAGGCCTGCCAATAGCAGAGCCAGTCCAGCAATGACAAGCCCGGAGGCAGGGAGAGTCCAAGGTCAGAGATTAGAATAAGCAAAGGGTAACATGTGGCTAGGGAAACCAAGTCAGAGAAATAGAGAGGAAAATAGATATCATGGCAGGAAGCAGGGGTAGACAGACTACAGATAATAGAGGCATAAAGGGAGACATAAGGCAGAAATAGGAGGAGGGTAATCTATTATTAGGAGTGGGGATTGGCCTTAAAGACTAGTGTATGAAAGTCAGAACTAAGGGGAAGGGAAGAGTCAGAACTAGGAGAGAGAGTGGGGCTGAAGATGGACAATGGGCTAAGGAAATATAGATAACACAATTAGCTGAATTCACAACTTGTTGACTGGCTAGACCCAACTGGTTTGATAAGAGTTTGGAGAGAGTTTTCTAGTAGCATCTCCCAGGTATATGTAACTTGGCCTTGTTCTAGTCAACATTTTTTATCGATGACTTGGATAAAGACAGAGATTACATACTTATCAAGTTGGCAGATGACATTTAGTCCTCCCACTAAAACTGGGAGGAGGGATAGCTATTATACTGGATGATATAGAGTATAAGAAAATCTCAGGCTAAAGAACTGGGCCACATCTTAATAAGATGAAATTGTTCAGTGATATCTATAAAACTTTGCTCTTGGGTTCAGAAAATTGACTTCATAAGTATAGGGCAGGAGCAGGGTGGGGGGCGGTGGGGAGGTATGATTAGACAGACGTTTGAAAAGGATTAGGGGGTTTTAAGTGGATTGTAAACTCAATATGAATCAACAGAGTGATATGCAGCCAAAAGAGCTAATGCTATTTTGGGCTACATCAAGAAGGGCAAAGATTCCAAGAAAGGAGATGATAGTCCTACTGTAGTCTGCCGTAGTCAAACCACATCAGGAATATTGTGTTTAGCTCATAAACATTTATTAAACATCTTCTGTAGCACTAGCTACTGTGCTAAGTTCTAGGGTTACAAAAAAAAAAAAAGGCAAAAGACAGACCCTACCCTCAAAGAATAGTTCTACATATCTCAATAAGGATAATCCTTCCTTGTGGTTATACCTTTGCTCCTAGGATATCTAGACTTTGAAGAACTAGCCCCTTCCCCTAATTTATTGTGGATTATATTTTAACCTATGTTTACTATAGATTAAAATAACTCATATGTATGTATATATGTCTTGAGCTCACCACCACTAAACATCAAACACTAACTACCAGCCATATGCAAGGCACCAAGATTGACACTGGAGATATAAAAACAAAAATGAAACATTCCCTACTATCAAAAGCTTTATCAGAACTGATTCTGGGGCTTGAAAATGTGTTTCCGATGCCCTACCACCCAGGCAGGAGTTTCATGGAACTGTTGAGAAAATATGGGGAACATGTAATTAAATAATAATAAATAAATAAACAGCATATGATTTGATTCAGCCAGGAGGAGTTTCAGGGGCATATAGATAGGAATATAGAAACTTTTTTTTAATGAACTCTTTCAAACATGTATTTTATTTGTTAGAAGTTCATTTCCCTTTAGAAACGACATGATCAAAGGTTAGTTTTCTATACCAGTCTGCAAAAGCCTGTTCAACATACTTAACTTAATTAAGAGACTGTATGGCCAGTTAGTGAACTAGACTGAGAATCACAGAGACTTGAGTTCGGTTATTGTCCCTGACACATATTGGCTTTTTAAAGTGGTGAAAGTAAGATTTAAGTAAACCTTAAAAAAATTTTTTTTCAATCTAAGTTGCCAAATAGTTGCTGATATCTATTGGCAGGGGGAACTTCCTCAATAGGACTTAATTTTCTACATTGTTGAAACCATAGTTTTCATCATATCCACCTCGAACTAGAATCTAGTTTGGTAGAAATGAACCAATATTTATAACTTTTATTATATTTTATTATTTATTACTATATATTATATTTATAACAATGTTTCTAAGGAAGCATGCTTTTAGAATTTTAAGTTGTAAGACATAAAAATATATCTTATGCCAAGATTTGGAGTATTCCCCTCTACCAAGCTTACCTTCAAACATTTACTGAACACATACTACATGGAAGAAATAGTGCTAGGGATACTTAGAGATTACATCAAAACTCCAGTTCATGGATTACTTAAAAGCAGCAGTTCTCAAACTTTTTTTTCTCAGGATCCCTTTATACTCTTCAAAATATTGAAGAACTATGCCGCCCTCCTCCCCACCCCCCGCCCGCCCCAGGCTCTCCACAAAGAACTTTTATGTGAATTATATCTATCAGTATTAATGATATTAGAAATTAAACCATTATGAAAATAGACCCTTGGTGTCCCTGGATTACACTTTGAGAACTATTGGCTTAGAGTGTCTGTCCTGAAACAGGATGGGCTTTCCTAGCAGCAGATAGTTATTTGCTGGCAGGAGTGGTAGTGACTGGTACTTGGGGTTTTGGACTCCAGTGGGAATGGGGGTTTGGATACACAAGTGCTTGGTAGAATCAGGAAATCCTGGGTAGAGTAGACAATAAGATTTTCAGGGGCGGTAGTACTAGTATTAGCAACTTTCTATAGAGCTTTGAGCATTTTAAAACTTTCAACAGTCCTATGAAATGTAGGCAGTGCAATATTATTATCCCCATTCAAAAAGAGGAGACTCATAGAGTTTGACTTATTTGTTGGCAGTCATACAGTTAAGTATTAGACTCACAACCTGGATCTTTCCTGACTTCAAGCCTAGTGATCTTTTCACTCCATCTCACAGACTTTCAATAATGGGGCTTCAGTGAAAGGTTAGGGATATTGATGAGATATCCCCTAATGGCTGTGGTAGCAGAGTGTTCCTGTGGCAAGGCCCATAGGTCAGTGAAACCTTGACAGTCATCGATAGGGAGTATAGTAAGCACAGATAAGTCAGTGAGAAAAGATCTGAAAATGAGTAGCAGCAATTATGTGTTTAAACAGAAAAAGCTTGTGGAAGAGAAATATGGTAGGAGTTTGGAGAGAGGGGGAAGACAAATCACTGAGTTTGGATGACTGGAAACAGAAGCTTTGACACAGATCTGAAGGTCGGGCCTCAAGGGCTGAGCTTAAAGCAGTGAGCCAGGTAGCCTAGTGGTAGAGCTATATTTAAACTATTAATAACCAGAATCATAGTTTGCATCAAACAATTCCCCTCTCCCACACTGCTAATATTCATCAGAATTACAGTCCCTGAATTGATCACAAGGGGTCACTCTTGCCTCATCAGTCTTTTAATGCATAATTACCAAAAAATAAAAAAGTTACAGATGAGAAATGGACAGTCTGGCTCTAGGTAAATAGCCTGATTGAGATTTATCCTAAGGAAAAAAAAATTCTAGGCTTTGGGGAGCCTGGAAGTATTAACTGTTAGAGAAAAAGGGACAGTGCCTCTGATGCCTTCAGAGTCTCTCCACATAGAAGGATTTGCCCATCTGATTTAGCTCCTGCTGGTACTGTCGATGCTCCTTCTCAAATAGCTGACTTAAGGCAGCCTGCCGAACCTGGGAGGAGGGACAGAGTAAAGTGTGGAAATTTGCCTTCTGGCACCCACCCACCACCTCTACCCTTGGCTGGTTCCCTAGTTCTTGGGTTTTGTTTTTTCAGTCTGGACATAAAGGATAGGAGATAATTTAGGATAGGGAGTACCATAGACTTCATACATTGCCTCAAGCTGGGTTAAGTCCAATATGGTACAGTAGGGGTTAATGGACACTGGGGAAACAGAAATCAGGGCAACTTGAAGTACATTGATTCTAGGGAGCTAGAGAAGCACTAAGGGAAAAAGGTCAGAAAATCAAGCAATAAACTAACATTTATTAAGAGCCTACTGTGACCAGTCATTGTGTTACGCACTGTAAAATCTTTGACTGTTAGTACATTTGGATAGCAAAATACACAACACAGGTAGGATACAATTATTGAATACAAAACTCTAGTATAGAGAATGAAAAGGCTAGCAAGCAAAGTGGTTCTGGGTAGAGACATGGCCAGGGGAATCCTAGTGGGCAAAGGGAATAACAGTGGGTTTGACCGACTCACAGTCAGCAGTTGCTTGTTGGCCAATGCCATCTCCTGTTTCATGATGTCTTGCATTCTCAGGACGGCATATGGGTTCCTCCTCTCGTTCATTGTTGCCTGCCATACACACTGCACTACTTTATTTTTCCAACTGTCCCAGGAGAATTTATGTGGATTTGATTTAGGAAGATAGAATACCATTAGGCATCTGACATATAATTTGTCTTGTTTCCTAAATAGTTAAGTAAGCTCAAAGCAGGTAGGTACAGTCTACCTATTGGATATATATGGATCCCCCTTACTGATTACCCCATTTATATTCAGGGTATTATAGGAGTCAGAAATAGGAGGAAGGGCAATTATTATAGTCTAATCTGGGAGGCATTAGTGCACAGGTATGTATTTACATTTGTTGTTATGTGAAGCAAACCTAATTCTTGCCTTTCTCTGAACCTTTGGAATAACCACCTTATGGTATTGAGGATGGAGAACACAAAGAAGACAATACTAGTAGGTGGAAGTTCAGGGGTTGGAGGGCATAGGAAATTACCTCTCAACAGCCTTCTCAAATGCTACCATCCTCTTGTAACTCTGCAAGGAAAATAAATGTACCTGGTAAGCTGTTACCAAACCCCGCACCCTAACACCCTATTTGTTATTCTTGGCTTAAGAGGAACTTCGGGGATCCTCTTCCCACCCACTCACTCCATCAGAAATAGGGCAGGTAATGGCTAGCTATTTAATCAAAATATTTCAGCACTTAGATGGAAAGCAACATCCCATTGTGGGGGTGGGGAAGCTCCTTACAAAGCCTTTTTTTTTTGGTAATTCCCATCATGGTAACCCCATCAAAAGTCCTTTCAGTCAAGCTTAATCCCTGCCATACCTCTTCTACCTTTATAATCTGATCCAGGGACTGGGATACTGGGGGGTTTGCCATGGATTTTGTAGTCTGGATAGACATTCTTGACTGTTGCTCTTCCTGTTTTGTCCACTCACTGATCTCAATTACCTTGGTTACTAGGCATGTCTCCAATTATGCCCTAGGCCTAGGCCCTGATTGGTCACCTGCCTTGTTGCCTGGGAGACCTGAAAGAATCCTAGTTCTTTAGCCTTCTAATAGTGACCCCACCACCACTTAGGAAGAGCCATAGGCCCAAACCCTGGACCTCTTATGTTAGGCTACAGAGGTGCTCCATAGCTATAATTTCAGGGGAGTCAGCTGCATCATACCCTCATAGGCGCACACACATAGATTCATACCGCCTTCCCCGCCCCCTATCTACTTCAAATAGGTAGAAGCAGAAATCAATAAAGAACAGTAATAATATGCTTATTTTTACAGCTGTTTTTATTAAATAACCAGTTTATAAAGTCAGACCAGTGCAGTGACTTATTGGGGGGATATGGAATTAAGTGCCTATATCACTGACAGCTCCCCTCAGTCATGTCTTGATCCATAATATGTGAAGAGAAGGGCAAGGCAGTGCACTAAACACAACACAAATCTCCACAGGGCTTGGTTTAAGTACGACACCCTAATCTCCTTCTGCCCTTTTCACTCCACAGCTTTAAATGACATGTCTGTGGGCTAGAGTCCCCACCCAAGTGGGTAGAGGCTCTGTGTGGTTTCTATTTCTAACATCATAAATGCCCTCTCCCCTACCCCCACTAATCTATTTAGGATAAAATTGACTTTGGGAGAGGGCAAAAAGTAACCATGATCGAAAACAAGTTGGGGTAAGGAGAAAGTCACCCAGACAGGGGAAAAATATGTGGATTCAACACCATAAAAAAAGCTATTGGAGGGAAAGAGTGTCTCATGGAACTTTTAGTTCTACAACAGACCAGAAGAATAAGCTAAGGAAGGATCTCCAGACACACATTTCAAGAATTCTGGGGATAATGATAATGCTGTCCAGTGTTGCTGTGTCTCCTGCCCTGGAAAAATCCCTGGGTACTGAGACTGGATTCTGCCACTGGAGCCATATTGGCTATGGTTATCTTCAAATTCAGTCAGAGGGTGCTCTCTAGTGTGTTGTAGTTATCCTTGAAACTCTTCAGCTCTAGAAAGTGCTTGGCTCTTTTACTCTTCTGACTGGAGGGCAGATAGGTGACTTGAATAGTTGTTGGGGAGGAAACTTCAGGAGACTGTGTTAAATCTTTAGCTGCCGACTGGTGCTGTCGCTGGGTGCTCCCACCACGGGCTTTGACACTAAAACATCCAAAGAGAGAACAAGTTTTGACCAATATGAGAAAAGAAAGATCACAGGTCAAGGCTCACTGACTCTCAAATGAACAAATGGTCTGTTACCAGTTGCTAAAATTCAACTTGATTTTAAGATCATCTTTTTCTAATGTGCTCCTGGCCAGAGTTTTGTTTCTTATTACCTAAAACTTAGAACCAACCATTCCCTTCTCCTTTAAATCATAAGGTCTTTCCACACTCTTCTCCCCTCCCTTTACTCTATGGTCCCTTCAGACTTGCCTTGTACTTCCTCAATGACATGTCACACCCCAAATCTGTGCTGCATTAGCTGTTCCCAAGGGTAGAAGCTCTCCCTTTCTTCCTCTTAGAATTTCTGGTTTCCTTCAAAACTCAGCTCAAATACGATCTTCTTTCTATATGGCTCCAAGCTGCCAGCCCCCTCCTTTCCAAACCTATCTTAAGTTTTGTCCATATTCTGTATGTAAATGCTGTCTCTCTTTTAGAATGTAAGCTCTTTGGGGTCATTATTCCACTTCTGCCTTTGTATTGATTTTCTAGTGTTTAGCAATGTCTGGAACACAGCAGGCACTTAATTAATGTTTATGGATTGAAGGCCATAACAGATATCTTTAGATCACCTAGATTCTTAACCATCCCCTTCATTTTACAGATGAGGCCCAGGAAAAAGTGATTTGTCCAAGATAACATATAGTACATCTACATACTACTGAATCCAAATCCAGTTTTCTTTCCATTTAATAATGTGTCTGCAGCAAACACAGAAGAGTCCTTTTGCTAGATAGTTTATGGAAACAATGTAAAAGAAAACTATAAATAGTAGGCTTAAGAGAATAAATTTTGTAGGTTTACTGATTTCTACATGACTTGCTTCTTGATTTCCACCAAATCTTGCTATTTTATATTTATGACAGCTGTGTTCTTTTATATGCTTTTAAAGAACAAAACAATTCTTTTCAAAAAGCAAAAAAGGGAGAAGGTAGGAGACATACAGGCCCTTTCTGTCCTCTAAGAAAGACCCCAATTAAATCTCAAGACAGAATGGAACAGACTGTATTTCTCTATATAGTTAACTCTACATTATCAATGCTAATCAAAAATCTGAGAAATGTTCACTCTTCCCACCCAGAATCTCTCATTTGAATGTTTGCACAAGCCTAACATAATGAAACTAAACCTAGGGTGTATGGGGGAAACAACATATTCCAGATCAATCAAGAAGGATCAACTGAATTTTGGGGTTCCCTTCTCTTAGTGTAGTCAAAACTTTACTACAATGCTTTTGCCTATTGGGCCTAATGGTGTTGCTACTGCCAAATGAGATACTAAGGATAGCTGCTACATAGATTGTTACTATTATAAGACTAAAAAGGACAGAGCAATAATAGTAAGTCCTGGGAGATATGGAATTCTACTGGACTGGATTCGAACAAATATTTTTGTACCACAGTTTGGGGACTTTTCCCTTACCTTGTGAAATAGCCTTTACTCTGAGACAGTAGGAAAGAGGAGAGGAGCAGTTTGGAGTAACAAAAAAATGCTGACTTTGGAAATGGGAAGACCTGGGTTTGAATCTTAGCTCTATTACTAAGTACATTTGGTTAAGTCACTTCTGTTGTCTGGCCCTCAATTTCCTTATCTGTCAAATGAAGGCGTTAGATCAGATAATTACTAAGGTTGCCTTCCAGTTCTAAACTGTATGTAAAAACATATAAAAATGTAAACTGTATATAAAAATACAACTCTGAGTTGCCTGGCCTTACAGGTACTTTGCCTGCTTTAATTTCTGGTGATGGTCCCACCCTAGTGTCAGTCCAGCATTATTGAGTCCTCTAATACATATTAGAAGGAAAAAAACAAACAAAAAAAAGAGGGACCCACAACCAGCCCCACTTTGACATGTTTTACCCACACTCACGCGGCAGCCAGTTCACTCAGTGCTTCTTGATAGTGTAGATATTCAGTTTGGCCAAAGACCTGAGGAGAAAAAAGAGGGTGAGGATCTTTTAAGCTCCATTCTCTACAATCTTCATGTGAAATAAAAAAAATCCACAAGCAGCAAAAAGATTGACTTACGCCAGTTCCATATCGAGCTGTCTCATAGCCATCTAGCAGAGTATCAATGAGAGCTTTGCGGACACCCTTGAAGGGGGTACTTGTGTTTCGAAGCTCCAGTAGATAGGAGCGGAAGTTCTTGCCCATCAGGGATCGAGGATGCCGACCTTCTGAATGAAATGGGATCTCTAAAGAGGCAAGAACATTTTGAAAATAATTTTTTCATCCATTTCCTGTTAAGGAATGCCTAATTACTTTCAAGTAATTTTGATCATGTCTTCAAATTAGGGAATTTTTGAAGGGAGCAACAAAAACCAGACATTCAGGCCTCAGCAACTGTTAGGTAATAGTAGCCAATGGTGGATTATGTGGCCCTTTCTTTATCTATTTCCTGCCTTTAAGATTCTATGAGCACTTTTTTTAGTAGGTATGTATATATATATATATATATATATATATATATATATATATATATATATATATATATATAAACCTGCTACAGCTTTGGCCCCATCTATTTCCTCCTATGCTTGTTCTTCTGATCACCTTTCAGGTTGATTAAATGTGAGGAATGCAGGACTTAGTCTCAGGGAAGACAGAATTCAAGTTGGGGCCTGAAACCCAGTGCTTTGGAATATCTGTTCTTTCTCTGTAATTCCCACTCCCCACCCTCTGGATTGTCTACTTCTGAACTCTAGCACAATGACTTCTGCAAACATTTTTCTTCTCTTAGTTTTCCCTTGCTCATTTCTTAGATAGGTCCCATCCTTAGGGATGCTCTTCCTTCCAAAGAAGGCAGGTAAGATGATGTGAGCAGTAGACTAAGAGTCAAGAGACCCAGGTTTCACCACTCACTAGATAGCCTGTGACCTTTATAAAGTCACTTCATATTTTTAAGTCCAACTTTCCTTATCTATAAAATAAGTGCAAAGACTAGATATTTATTCTAACACTAGCATTGTATGAATCCTTAAAGTAACACAACATCTAAGTTAGAAAAATAACAATACTAACAGCCAGCATTTACATAGCTCTTGAAGTTCTGCAAAGACGCTCACAAAGATATCATCTGACCCTCACAACCAGCCAAAGAGGGAAGTGCTAATGTTATTTCCATTTCACAGAGGAAACTAAGGCTGAGAGAGGTTAAGTTACTTGCTCAGGATCGCAGGAAGTGTTTGAGGGTGGATTTGAACTCAGGTTTTCCTGACTTCAGGTTCAACATTCTATCCACTGGGTCACCTAACTGCCTCTGTCCTAATTTGAGCTGAAACAGCAGATTTTTCCTGCCTTTTAAGAACTCAGCAAACTGTTTCCCTTCTCTCATCCTTCCCGTCCAAAAGCAAGGGACACACTGGCAAAATATCTCTAAGGAGAACTCATTTCCTCATCAACTCAGTTTCTCAAGAGGATGAAACAGCTTTTCTAGATTCAAGGGAGTTCCTAACACAGGTATGCCTGAATAAGTAGAGACCAAATTTATTCTTATCTCCATGATGTGAGTCCTAAGTTTCTTCTCTATATGGAGAATCAGATTTCCTGAAGAGACTTTCCCATAACTCACTGACCCTTACCAGAGGCACGAATGGCATCCAATGCTTTCATCCTATACAGGTAGTTGTAGCAATCTGTAAGGATAAGGACTTGAATCAGTAATACCACTCCCACTACCCTTATACTATAACCCTTTTACTATTAAGCCCACTTTCTCAGATTAGCTATATAGAAAATTTCTAAAATTATGGTTTCCTATCATCTCTATCTCTCTCAGCTCCCAGAAAATAAAGAAACTCTGAGTCCTTGGCTTTTCAAATTTACCCACCCCCAAGGTGGAAAACTCGCCCCATACGTTGATTTCCTGATGTCTCCAGTTGCAAAAGTCTGGCATCATCCTCTTCAAGGAGCTGGGGCTCATACTTTACATCCTGGACCTTGGATAGTCGGATGTCAATCTCTTCCTTCAGATCCTGCTCCCAAGGAGAAGAGAAGAGCTATCATCTTGGGGTATATATCTTATGGTTTAGCTTATTCTCTACCTCCCACCAACTTGGAAATGCAGTAACCTCTGGGTAAAGGCATAAATATACTGAGTGAGGAACAGGAAGCAAATACAAATCTTTGGACTGCTGTTATCTGAGAGAAAAGTACCTAGGAAGAAGTGGGACTGTGTTTCTCCAATACCCGGAGACCCAAACCCTCTAAAACCACTCAGGACTGGCACTGAGGCAATGAATCACAGTGGGAAGAATCAGAAGACACCAAGTGACAGCAATCAGCAAGGGCTCATCATTCGCAACACCTCCGTCTTCCTTCCACAAGAGCAAATTATAAGACATAGACAGACCATAGGTAGATTACAAGATACATACCCCAGAGATCGAGAAAATCCCATCCAACCACTTAAACAACGCTACTGATTACAAATTTCGAGAATGTACAGAAACCCACCTTGGGAGCGTTGTGCCCCACAGGTACATGAGGGCCTCTTCGAGACTTCATTGCAAAACGCATGATCTGTCTCTTCACAAAAATGAACAGCAGCACAAATACCTGGCAGGAAAGATGGGCGATAAGCCGCTTGGAGAGGGGCTCTTGGAGACCCCCCATTCGGGCGTCCAGGGAAGCAGGCTTCCGTCCTCCCCCTGGAAGGGGCGGGTCAGCAGCCTGGGGGTGCTGGCACGAGGGGAGCAGGGGGTGGGCGCAGAGCCGAGAGGGCGTGGATGGCAGGCGTTGGGGGCAGGCCCCCGGGGATGGGGGGGGTCGTCTCCTCACCAAGCTCCCGTAGGCCATCACCAGCACCACGTTCACCCCAGACAACCAGTTACTGCTGGACGCCATGGCCACCTTCCAGCTTCGTTAGCTTGGGCTCCGTAATAGCGACGGCCCTAGGGCTCCTTGGTGCTGCTTGGCCATTTCCTTATGGAGGAAGCCAGAGCCTGGCCCAGTCGAAAAACATGGCGGTCAGGGGGGAGCGCGGGGAACCGGGGCGGGGGAGGGGGTACTGAGGAAGGGAAGGGAAAAAGGGCGGAGAGAAGCGTGACTAGTTCCTCCTTTCCCTTGGCACGTGACACCGGCTAGGTGGAAGGAGAAAGAGCGTGCGAGGAAGGCGGGACTCCGCGACAGAGAGGAAAAGGAGGTCGCGGGTAGGTCACGTGACCGGAGGAGGCCGACTCTCGGATCCCGAGAAGGTGGCTCGTGGCAGGACGACGGGCGCGCGCCTCTTTGCGTGTCACGTGCTAAGGGAAGAAGGAAGGAGAGTGGGAGGGGAAAGGCGCGAGAGCGAGCGCGAGAGGAAAAAGGGGGGGTGGTGGAGAGAGAAGAGGGAGTCTATATCACGTGACAGGGGCGGCGCGGCCCGGGGTGTCAGTGTGGAGGAGACTGAGGTAAAGTTGGGAGCGCGGCGGCGGCGGCGGCGGCGGCGGCGGCGGTAGCGGCAGCGCGGCGGGGCCGGGTATTGTCCGCGGCCCCTTTAAATCCGCGATTCCCCCTTCACCCTTTCTCTCCTCCTGCCGTGGCCCCTTCTCCCAGCAGCCGTCCCCCCCCCCACCTCGCGCCGTGCGGGCTTCCCCTCCCCCTCTCCGCGCGCTGTGCCCCCCCCCACCCTTCCAGTCGCGCGGGCCCCAGGCTCTCCCACCTCCCCCACCCCCGCCACTCTGGGCCAGCCGCCGGGGTTTTGTTTATGGTCGGGCTTGCGGCCTACTGGGCCGCGCCGGAGCCGGGGCCTAGATTTGGGAGCGTGGCCGGGTGGGGCGCGGGGTGGCCGGGGGGGCCATGCGGCTCGGGCCTGGGGGGTGGAGAGAGCGCGAGGGAGCGAGCGCGGTCTGGGCCAGGCCTGAGGTAGGGCTTCCCCTTCCTTCCTTTTTATAACCCTGCGCCTGAGGAGAAGGTCGGGGCGGGGGGCGTAGGGGGAGGGGAAGGCCGCGGCATTCTCCCCCTCCAGCCTTGGGACCTTCTCCGGGCCTCCCCTCACCCAAGCTGGGACTCGGCCTTGGTTTGAGAAGGAGGGATCTAGGGAGCGGTGGGAAGAAGTTACCCACTCCCCTTACTTTATTTCCTTATGGGCTATTCAATTTGAGTGCAAAGAATTAGTATTTTGGGGAGAGGTGGGCGATTGGTCCTGCCGGCTCCCCTTGTATCTCTGGGACTTAATCTCCACTTGTCGGCCCTCCGCCCTGTTTAACTCCATTCCTAGCCCCTTTGTCAACTGCTCTAGTTCTCACTTTGTCTTCTCTCCTGGATTTTTTAAGGCATTTTAATTAATTAATAACTCATCTCTTTGCCCAGTGGAGCCTTGGGTACTTTCAACAATCAAAAGCTTGTGGGGGAGCTTGACCTCACTGCTTCTAGCCCCTTGGGTATATTGCACTGGAGCACCGACTGTTTTTATCACTATGTTCTCAATTGAGTTCAAGAAATGTTCATTAGTTCGTACTATGTGCAAAGCATTTCCCATAATGGGGCACAAATTTCAAATTTATTAAATTCTTTCACTATGTGGAGAGTACCCAGATTACTTTGTAAACTGATGCCATAACCAGTTTGCTTGAAACGGCCACCTCTTTGGTGGGATGTTAGGAAAAGAAAAAGACAGGCGGTTTTCTGCCTTAGCATATCCTGGACTATTAGCCTCATGATGCTAGTGGGGCCTTTTTCCCTCTTGTATCGGGGCTTGGAAAACGTGATATACTTGTGCTGAGATTTATTCAGCTCAGATTGACATTTTTCATTACTACAAAATTAAAATGTTTGGCATCCTAATAATTACCCTGTTAACCAAGTTTAGGTGCCTGATTTTAAATGAACCAAGCCTTTCAGTGGGGTTGGTTGCTTCCATAATGGACGGGAGTTCTATTTCCAATTAGTGGACTAGTAAAAAGGTTATAGAAGCAAGTTTTTTATTTTTAAAGGTGTACCAAGCATACCTTTGTGGGGAGATATTTTGTCTTGTTCTAGTGGGGTTGGATTTGGGGAGAACGTATAGCTACATAACTAGCTAATTAAAGTTACTTATAAATTATAGTTTACATTAGAAGCAAAAAGATGTATCTGTCAGGCTCTTGTATGGTCTCTGAATTGTTGCACTTAGTTTAGTGCACTCATAGCACTTATTTTCTAATTTCATTTTGTATTTACAATTAGATTGTAAGCTTGAGGGCAGGGACCTTGTCTCATTCTACTTTTGTATACCCCATGGTACTGAATACATAGGTATGCAAATAAATGCTTATTGATTGATTGATTTCAGTAAAACATTTTTTTAACCTTTCAATGGCTGTTTTTTAAGTTGGTTTTCCAGAGAAAGTCCAATAGCTCCTTTGAAAACTGCACTCTACCTACTATCATGCTGTTCCTTTAAGCTTTAGTAATTAACTTGAGATTTCTCTTCCCTCCCCATCAGCACATCCTTAATACTTTAAGGAAGGTAGTGTGTAAGATGGTTCTCTTGTTCCCTGCCAACTGTGGATGTGTTTGCCTGCCCACTACTAGAAGGTATCAAGTCTGTGTTCCAAGTAATCCTTTAGATCAGTTGCTTCCTGCTGACCTTGCTCACTGTTTTGCAAGTTGTCTCAATCACATTTTACCAAGCATTTGTAAGAGAGACGAGGGAATTCAGTCACTAGTGATTAAAAGAATGTCTTAAATGATATCTAGATCCAGAGTGTTTTTCCATTAAGTGTTCCAAACAGAATTAAGTCCAGACAATTGTGCAAATAGCTGTAGCTATGCAATATAATTGTGTAGCTAGCATATGGTCTCCTAACTCATCCTTTCAAATCCAAATCAAATGTGTGGTGGAAGGAAGTCAACATTTAGAAATTGTAGGTTGAGATGGGAAGTGCTGACTCATATTAAATTAGAAACCCTGACTGTCCAATTTTAAAATACAACCAATATGAACACTTTTGTTCTTGTTTTGACATTGCTTTATCTCCACTGCTGGTTTGGATACAGTGGTGGTTAGTTAAAAGGTGTTTGTATTTTTGTAGGTGAAATGTAAAAACTCAACTTTGATGCTAGCCTAGAGAGATAGACTACTGTGTAGCATATAGCCTGTACTCCCTTGACATATTTGTATGTTTTTGTTGTTGTTAAAATTGGTATCTCACTCTCCCTTAAAATGTTCTTAAAGGCTTAACTACTTTTTTGGAAATGGAAGAAAATGAAACTTTTAATGACATTGTAATAAACAAGGATGTATGTAACTATAGTGTCACAAATTTGTAAAGAACTTGTCCCAAATAAATTGTTTTTATTAGCAATTCAAAGAGAAGTATCTTTCTGTGGACTATCTAGGAAAATATAAGAGATGAAATATCAGAACCTCCTTACCAAATCCACCATCCTGTTTGTGACCATATTGTATCAATTACAAGGAGCCTGGAATTGACTAATGTAAATTTCCATTAGCCAGAAATGTGTGTGGGTCAGACTTTTTCAAACTTATTAGAAAAGTGAGCACCTGTGAAAGAGAATGAAGTGGTGGCAAAATACCCTGCTCTCCTTTGGCCTCCCACTGGCAAAAAGAAAGGTTTTGCTTTTTAAACTAAAAACAGCAGCTGAGGGTGTGAGTGGTACTCCCGTTGTACAGTTTCTGTTCAGGTTAGGGGGAACTTCCCATGTGCTGTTCTGTAACTCCTATCAGTGCAGTCATGAGATGACTTTACAGTGTTTCCCCTTAGAGTGAGACATCGTGTTGGGTGCTTTGGGCTTTGGCTAATTCTGCAGTTCTGGGATGTTCTGCTTCAGAAGAGCTGTGGAAGATATTGATGGCAGTTGTGAGTCCTAAGAGTTTGGGGTTTGTTGACCAGCAGGTTAGGTGGAGAAGCCATTGCAAATAGGAGGAATAAGTATTGCTGCTGGGGGAGCTGGGTTTCTAGGCAGTCATTGGAGTTAATATGTCTCTTTTGGAAGACTCTAGTTTAAAAAAAAAATCCTTCACATCATGTGTACAGATAAAAATTTAAAGGAGGTAAGAATATTGTAAAGATAGCCTGGATTTCATAGGTAGAGGTTAGGTAGGAGTACTTTGAACTGATTTTCTTATTGTGAGTGTGGGTTAGTTATCCCCTTCATAGAAGACCTCTACTTTTACCTTTTGATAATTCTATAGTGTAAAGATACTTGAACAGACTCTTCTCTGTTTGAAGGGGTTTTGAGTCTTAGGGAGGGTGTGTGTGTGTGTGTGTGTGTGTGTGTGTGTGTGTGTGTGTGTGTGTGTGTGTGTGTGTGTGTGTGTGTTTTAATTAACAGGTTTCATAGACTTACAGATAGCCCCACTTGCCAAGGACTAATAGTACTGGAATGAGCTGGTAACTTTTTTGTACTTTTTATATGGCTGCCCATCATCAAGAAAACAATAAGTATAATATCACTGTGCTATACAAAATGGGTTAAAAGCCATGGTCCCTAAGAGGCTTATCAATCTAAATATGATGTTTCCTTAAAGGCAGATACATTCTTTTGGTTTGCTGTGCCTAGAGAAGAATGATGATAAAAAAAAGTTTTTTAAGGGGAGTGAGGACAGTGATAAATATATTATTGACCACTTTTGATCTCTAATAAATTTTTTTTTTAAATCTTTCAGCATTCTACCTTGTAAATACTGTTATTTGTATATACTGTAAATGATGACATCAGTGGGCACTAACCGAGCCCGGGGAAACTGGGAGCAGACACAGACACAGAACCAGACACAGCACAAGCAGAGGCCACAGGTAAAGAAATGTGAGGGGAAGTAAGAGTATGGGTAACCCAAATGGCTGAAAAAGCTTTACATCCAGCATAGCTTCAGTCTGTGCTTTGAGCTTTCTGTATTTTGTTTTTCAAGATTAGACCTTAGTTCTCTTATTCTCCTGGATGATTTCTTTGTTAATATCATGTGCTGTGTGCTTTTTTTTCTTTTACTGTTTAATGTTGCTGTATTATGTGACTTTTGTTTTTGAGACCCCCTGTGGCTACAATTTGGTAATGGCATTTCTTTTTCTGGGTCTCTGGTATCTTCCTAATTTCTTAGATTTTCCATTGTGACTCCGCTCTTAAGCCCATGAGTGTCTAGCCATTTCCCCACTTCTTTTCTTTCTGATCTCTTCTTTCCCTTTTGTTCTTTTGGGGCCTTTGGAAAGTTTATCTGTTTTTCCCTTCACATAGGGACTTGGCCTCTTCCCTAGGTTTTTTTTTTCCTTTCCAAAAATCATTTAGTAAGACACCCTTGGGCATTGTTCCATTATAGGCTTAAAAGGAAAAATTAACCATCTGGGAACCAAACTTTGTAGGTTCTTTTGAAGGTTGGTTTAGATAAGATCTGTCTTCGGTAGCCAGTTGGTTATTGGTTAGTCACTATTGTGAGTAAATAATTCATATTTGATTACTAATATGAGTAAATGAATTATATTTCATTATTTGGTTGGCAGGAGAGTTTTGCTCAGAGAGAGTACCCTTTATTTTTTCTTGTTCACAACTATTCTCAAGATTGTTCCCAGCAAATAGGAGTCTGATGCCCATTGAGTTTGTTACCAAGCAAGTCACTGTAGTCCTAAGCACCTTATATTCTTGTCATAATCATTCAGTAGGAAGACTTTTTATCTCCAGGCCATACCTGCTGTTCTTAATATATTTCTAGCCTTAGAAGCAAAAAGGCAACCTTGGAAATTGGGTGGGCTTTTCTAACAAAAGTTACAGTTGCTCATACATTTAGAATTATGACCAAGCTACTTTAGGAGGTAGCATTTTAGAAACTTTTGTTACTAAGGAGAAAACTCTGCTAAACATAAGCAGCTTTCTCTTTTTAGTGAAATGACTGGATATTATAAGAACTGTATTAATGGCTACTTCTACAAACTCTTTAAGTCCTCTGTTCAACTTTCACTGTGCTGCTTCAGTGTCAGCATGAACAGGAGCACTAGAACTCAAAAGACTTGGCCTTGAATTCTAAATCTTAATCCTATTACTTTTTTTATGTCTCTGGCAAGTCAGTTAATATTTCTGAGCCATTTGCTTATCTATAAAATGGGGATAATACCTGCCCTATCCACCTCAGAGTTGTTATAAGAATCAAATGAAATAACATATGAAATGTAAATGTGAAAATATGTAAACTGTAAAGCACTGTCAAATGGTGTTAGAGCCCTTGGTGCCTTGTCATTTGTAAGGGGAAAAGAAAATTGGAAAGGAAAAGGAAAGAGATTTGAAATTACTTTGCACAGGCACTGTCCTCACTGCTTTTCATTGTACTTCCCTGATTTCCATCTCAACTTATAGGCTACTGCAGAACAGATTAGACTTGCACAGATGATATCGGACCACAATGATGCTGACTTTGAGGAGAAGGTGAAGCAAGTAAGTATACTAATTTATTGGGTTTTTTTTGTTTGTTTTTGTTTTGTTTTTGTTTTTGTTTTTTTTTTGAGAGGAGGGTGATAGTTGGGAGTGTTTGTATCAAGTAACCATACATACCCCCTGCATTACTCAAGATGCTGGCTCTTCCAGGGACATTGGAAGGATTATGTCATATACATATGTATAGCCTAAGATGTCACTGGCCTAGGCCAAGAACCAAGTTTTTTCCCTAGTTGGAATTTCTTTCTTACTCCTTTGGGCAGGTATATTGTTCTGAGAGGTCTGACCTTTAACTTCCAGTTATTTTTTTTTCTTTTTGGAGGGCAATTGGGGTTAAGTGACTTGCCCAAGATCACATGGCTAGTTTTTGTGTTAAGTGTCTGAGGCTGGATTTGAACTTAGTTCCTCCTGACTCCAGGGCCGGTGCTCTATTCACTTCGCCACCTAGATGCCCCCCTTTCCAATTAATTTTTGAATAAATGTTGAAATATTTTCCATATCAACTTCAAACTATTGTGGTACCTCTTATTTTTTGCATGTACAGAGATAACATAGTACATTTAAATGGGGCAGTAGGTGGCCCATTATATAGATCTCCAGACCTGGAATCAGGAAGATCACAGTTCAGATATGGTCACATTCTTAACTAGCTGTGTGACCCTGGAAAGATCACTTATCCTGTCTCTGCCAAGTAATAACTACTTCCCAGAATTGTTCTGAGGATAAAATATTATTTATGAAGTAGTTCTCAACCTTAAAGTGCCATATAACTAGCTATGAGATGATGATGGTGATGCCCTAAAGTGCCAGATTTAGTGGGCTTTGGCATATTCTGTCCTTCAGTAATAAATGTGTGTTGAGGATTTGTTCTCTATTTGGTATTGAGTTGGTTTTGAGCTAGTATAGATAAACTCCTATCTACAGCTCTGATAGCCAGCTTAGAATTGATATTTTGCTTTTAGATACAGAACATCAAAATGTCACTTTGCTTTTAAAGGTGCTTATTTTCTCTTTCTTCCAGCTCTCTTCAGCCTTAATTCTTCCCCTTCTCCTGCCCCACAGTTTTCTTTTTGTGAAAGATACAAACTGGCTCATGGTGATTATAGTCTTTCTCTTTCCAGCTGATTGATATCACAGGCAAGAACCAGGATGAATGTGTGATTGCTTTGCATGACTGCAATGGAGATGTCAATAGAGCTATCAATGTGCTGCTGGAGGGGAACCCGGATACGGTAGGGTACTTAGCTTATAATATTGCAGTATGGGGTACCCTTGGGAGATTATGATCCCTGCATAATACAAACTGGGGTTGCATTCTTTTAATTAAGCATTACCATCACAGATAGTGGGGAACTTTGTTTGCAGCAGATTACAGCCATATTAAAAGGTGGCTAAAGATTAATAGTTCTCTGTGTGTGTGTGTGTGTGTCCCTTATTTTAACCAGTTAGCCCTCCTTTAAGGAGATAACACTGGTAGGTAAACAGATAAAATGTGTCTCTTCTGCTTTGCTCAGTATAAATTGTAATTCATCCTAGGCAAGTAACTATTTTCAAGGCTGTATTTGAATTGTAAGAGGCAGCATTTGATACTCTTAGTTATTAATCATGAGACTGAATTGGCCATTTTCATTGCTGAGGAGTCAAAGTCACAATCTGTGCCCCATTCTTAACTCAGTACATTCCCATCAACATAGACTGAGGATCACACAGTGCTATTTCATCTTTTGAACTTATTTCTAATGAAGAAAGAGGGACAATAAGTTTTGTAGCTTTTCTGACCTTATCTTCGTAATGAGAAAGGAGGGATATTTAGCATGGAATGAGAAGTTCTCTTAATTTTTCTTGAGCAAGAGACTTAGAAGAACAAAAATAGCCAGTGCAGATACCACCACTCCCCGTTTCTTTTTTTCCTACTTAAAGTGTTTGTGAATAATAATTAATTTTGAAGAAGTTTGAATTTCAAGCCATGAGATGTTTATGAGGATGAGGGTCTTTGACTTGAGGTAACAGACATGAATTATGTTATGCTTTTTAACCCATGCCATCTTTTTCATACATATGTCTTAGCACTTCTAACCTTCCATAATCATGCAAGGGAAGACTGAATCTGGTGAATTAGGCCATAAGTTCATCAGTCCTTCATGAAATCGTTGGGAAACAAGATAATTTTCCAGTGATTTTGAATTCAGTTGGGTAATTGAGATCCAAACAGATTGACAGTGATATTGAGAAAGTTGTAGCAAACTTTTATTTTTTAGAACCCTATGTGTAGATGTCAGCAGTGATGACGTTGCCATTAGGTAAAGAGTGAGGTGATACTTTCCCTATGGTTTTCTCTCTTCCTTTTCCCCTTGCTCTCTACCCAAGGTTTTAGAATTAGCAGAAAATCAGTGGTCATTGACTACTTCTTATTTTGTTTTACTTGAATCTGGTTTCTCATGTTCTAAAGATTGTTATAACAATGAGGCTATTTAACTGTGGGCAATTACTGATGCATTGAAGGTACCCTGAACATAAAATGACTCACTTGTTCTAATGTCTTGTCCTGGGAGGTAACTTGGATTAGAAGATGAGGTGACACTTAGGAGCTATGGGTGGAACATTTGTTCTTAGAAGGACACTTTTTATTTTAATGGTCTTGTTTCATAATTGTTGAGGGTCAGGGCCATTGTTTTTTGGTTTAATATAATAACTGGGGAGTTATCTTCTGCCTATCTTGGTTTATGAAATGGAACCTTTGCCTGCCCAGCAATTTTAAAATGTGTGTCTGTGACTGATTTTGAGTATGCAGTATTTTGTTAATAGGTGTGTTACATTTGAGGTTTTTAATATCTCTAAAAAATTTACTTTCTCTGAGGTATAGGTTTATAAAATCATTTAGCTGATTTTCTTAACTGTCTTTTCTTCAAATCTAAATTTCATTCTTTGAGAACATTCCTTTGACTATAACCTAGAGGCTGAATTATTGTCCTTAGCTGAGGAAAAGGAAAGGAATAAACTTTATACCTTTGGCCCAAGCAATTCCATGGTTGGGCATTTACCTGAAAGAAATCAAAGATAGAACAAAGATTTTTTTTTAATTTAGCAAAGAACTGAAAACAGTAGATGTCTATTGATTGGGGAAATTACCAAATAAAATGAAGTAAATGAGTATAACAAAAAATTATTGTGCAGAAAGGAATGACAATTACAAGGAATTGAGAGAAACTTGGGAAGATTTGTGTGAAGTAAGAAAGAGAAGAATATTTACAGTTCCTATAACTATGTAAATGTTGAACTCCAGAGTTCATTTAAGTAATTAAAAAACTAGTAATAGGCCTTTAGAACAAATAATGAAATATGTTTCCCCTTCCACTTGAGAGGTAGGTTCTATGAAGGTAGAATGTTACCTATGATTTTAGGCAAAGTCTCTGAATCAGGAGTTTTTGCTTCGATTTTTCTTTATTATAAGGAAAAATTCAATAACAACTAATGGGAAAGGGAAGTATTTCCAGAAATGACTGATAAAAAAAACAAAAGGCATCAGTAAAACTTACTTTAAAAATTGAAATGATTGGAATAAAAAGCAAAAGAAAATATACATTTTCAACTTAAGCCTTTCAGTCTAATTTTTGTTTTAATTTTCTAGAATAGGATATGAGATCTTTTGGAGGGTGACATGGGCTTAGAGAGAGTTGATGCTAAGTTCAAAATAAACATAAGGACAAGTAAGGTATTTTGATTGATCATGAAAGCTTCTTAGCTGGACATATCTTGAAAATGATCTTGGAAATGGTCTTTGCTGATTAGGAACTATAGGAAGAACTACACTTCAAAATTACTGGTCTGTAACTTAACATTTTTCTGACTCTTGGTTTTCATCTGTATGGAGGATGGTACATGGGGAATGCTTAGCGCTTGCAGTTGAGAAAAGAAGATGGGAAAATGCTTAACCTTCTTGGACATGGTCTAAGGTATTTTATGAGCAGTCTGTGCCTTGCAGAATAGTAACTTCTTTCCTCTTCCCCTTCTTTTTTTAAAAGCATTCCTGGGAAATGGTTGGGAAAAAGAAGGGAGTCTCGGGACAGAAGGATGGCGGACAGATGGAATCCAATGAGGAAGGCAAAGAGAATCGAGACCGAGATAGGGATTATAGCAGGCGACGTGGTGGACCACCAAGGCGGGGAAGAGGCGCCAGTCGTGGACGAGAGTGTATGCTTGTGGATTTATCAAAACCTATTGAGTTATCAAGGCAGCATGGCATAGTAAATAAGAGTGTTGGACTTGAAGTCAGGAAAACCTGAGTTCAGTACCTGTCTCTTATATTTAGCGGCCGTGGAACAATGAGCAAGTCATGTAATCTCCTTAAACCTTGGTTTCCTCATCTGTAAAATGGAGAGAATGCCTCCCTATAGAACCTCATTAGATTGTGAGGATCAAATAAGTTAATGTATGTGAAATGCTTTTGTAAACCTTGATGACTATGTTAATTACTGTTAAGATGTTTGGTTTTGAGGAGCATAGCAGTGTCCTTCCAGGGGAGGATCCAAATCTTAAACCACTCCTCCTTTTAGGAAGATTGTAGTCTCCCTTGAATAAATTCTTTTTATCTGTGCTGCCAAATTCTTCTGTAACCAATCCCATAATCACTTGTAGGAATGATTTAACCCAAAGCTTTTCTGTCAGTGGGATTAGGGACTGTTTTTTGTTTATAGCCAGTGTAGATGTGTAAACTACCTACCTTTCCCCAAATACTCTAGAAATTAAGATTGTTTTCATAGTCTAGTTAACCCTTTCTTACACTTAGTATGTCTTGTTGACCCTATTGTAATTACTTGTTTATGCATCTTTATATTTTAGTTCGAGGTCAGGAAAATGGACTGGATGGTGCTAAGACTGGAGGCCCATCTGGAAGAGGGACAGAAAGAGGCCGAAGGGGCCGTGGACGAGGCAGAGGTGAACATCTTGCTAGGTTGGGGGAAAGATGTCTATTTTGCAGAGGGTTTTTTTTTTTTTCCAAAGAAATTTGTCTTATTTAATTTTTTTTTTTAAGAGACAGAAGATGAGATTTCCTTGCCATCATTTTTGAAGTTCTTTGCAAGAACTGAGGGTTGTTGGGTTGGGTAAGGGATACATTCAAAGCAGTTTTTTGTAGTGGATATTAATGTACTTTAAAAGGATGATAATCTATTAGATTAGTCAGGGGAGGAGATCTTTGTCATTAGTAATGACTAACTCATATTAACTGATCCTTTTCATGAAATTGTAGAGAGAATATTTTCTTAAACTATCCACTTTGCATCTGTTATTCCAAGGCTGTCTCAGTAGGTTTTTCTCATTTTATTTCTAGGTAACTCTGGTAGGAGGGGAGGACGGTTTTCTGCCCAAGGCATGGGGTAAGTTTCATTGATTAAGAGTTTAGAAAGTAAATTATCCTTATTTTCTTTCCTTTTAGGTGTCACCATAATGATTAAGATAACATAATGTCTCAGAGCAATTAAATAAACACTGTCCTATTCTAGTTTAAACTAGTAATTAAAGAATTCCCAAAATAAGATCAAAAGATACTCTTACCTAGTCATATCCAAATTCACACAAAGGGCATTCCTGAGATGAATAAGAGAAAGGGCATGTGACCTGCTACTTCTTTGCTTAAAAAAGTAGTTGCTGCTTAGATTGTCCCTCGTCATCCTTCTTGGCAGCTTCAGTTGAATGTAGATGTTGATACTTCCCTGAAATCCCATAGGAGTTTTGTGATGGATAGTGATATATTAGTTTAAATAGACAGTAAGTGCAGAATTGAAACTTTACTGTGAAACACTGTGTAGGCCAGTGAGAAAACAACAGATAGCAAGTGGGTTTTGTGAAGTGGGGCCATTCTGTGCAGTAATTGGGGACAATAGGGTTCAGAAGTCGTGTCTTCATTATAGTGCTATTTGGTGGAAGTTCTTAAGAGACTGGAGAATCTTTGTCTCCTCTGTTTTAGAACTTTTAACCCAGCTGATTATGCAGAACCAACCAACACCGATGAAAACTATGGCAATAGTAGTGGCAACACGTGGAACAATACTGGCAGTTTTGAGCCAGACGATGGGACGAGTGAGTTAACCTTCTTTATATGTTCTCTTATCCCCCTGGGAATCTGGGGCACTAATCTTTTTGGGTTACACAGAGATATAGAAAAAATATTTTGGGATAAGTGATAGGATTGGTTCTAGAATTCACCATTTAGATTTCTAAAATGCATTAGAGCTTTCGTTGGGACATCTCTGTCTTTGAGAAGAGTGGAGGGCATATTTAAACTACTGTCTACTGAAGTGAGGGAGAGTACCCTAATCCAAAGCTCTTCTGCCAATTTGCTTTCTAGCACCAAGGCAGAAAAACCCTTCACTCCGTTCTCTATCAGGGAGTCTGATAGAGACAGTCAGGCAAGGGAAAAGTCCTCAGCACTCCTAGTTCTTCAGATGATTTTAGGTGGTGAAGCATTATGGGGCTTTACCCAGGGTACATGTATGTTTTCCTGAGCCAGCTTTGGTACCTGCCTGCAGAATGGATGGTGTGTATAAAAGCAGTGCTAAATTTGTGTGACACTAACAAGATGTGTTTTTGTTTTATTTAGTTTTTGAGGGGTGTGTGTGTCTGTGTGTGTGTTGTTTTAAATATAATGTGGGCTCCTTGTTCTCCCTGACTTCCTTCCATTTTTGAAGGTATCATCCTTTGCCTGATTGAGCAGTTGTTCAGTATCAGGAAACCCTGCTGTTATCATTCTTGTAGTCATGAGGAATGTTTGGATTCTAGCAACTTGAAAGACCACAGATGCATTACTGTCCCCTTCAGATCTAGGTGGAGTTAATCTCTGGAATTTTGGGGGTTTCTTGGCATGAACTAAAGTTCTCATCCAAAAGATTTTCTCTTAATTTTTCCCTGCTGTTTCCATGCACTCAGCTGCTATTTCGTGAGTCCACTTTGACCCATTGAATGGACTCTGAAGTTGTTATTGGCCAGAGAGATAGCTAGAACTCCCCTTATGCCTGACCATTCTCCCATCAAATGTCTTTTTCCTATTTTAATTCCATGTTGTGAAGTGGACAACTCTTCATTCTTCTAGGTCCTTTGGGAGGTAGAGGTGGCTGGTCTGGGTCTTTTTAATATGAATGTTGAAATTAATGTTTTTGATCACTAGTTTGATATTTAGTCCATTGGTCTTAATCTGTCTTGATTGACAGAGCAAAAGGTAGGCTTATAGAAATTTGCTTTCCCTTAGAAAGACAAATCAAATTCAGTATCCCAGACTTAGATTGTAAACAGTAAATATATCTTCCAACAAGAAACTGGCTGACAAAGGACTGTTTTTCTATCAGCTAAAGTGGGAAAATGGGGTGGGGCTGACTTGGGAGACTAGAGTTTGAGATCCTATAATTTGTAGCTGAATGAAATTGTGTGTAGTATACCATCCATCATCCTGTTAGTGTTAAAGCTCCAGGTATAGGTTCATGCATTTCCATCATTGTTAATTCATGATATGAACATACTGTCATGCATGATCCATTCTTGTGTTTCCATAAAAGCAACTTCCAGCATTCTTTCTTAATTTAAAATTAAGGGGAAAAAATTTTACCTCCCCCCCAAATATCCACAGGTACAGTGGGAGTTGTGTACTGGGGGCAAACGTTCTCATTCATAAGCAAAATTTCACTGGTTGTTTTTTCTTTTCTTTTCTTTTTTGTTTCAGGACTTGATTTCATGGGGGTTGAGGGGTCAAATTATCCCCGAAAATTTGAGACTGCTCCTGGTATGATACATCCAGGCGCCTAACTGCCCCGGATATTATTTTTATAGCTTTTTATAAACTGAAATATCTGTGGATATGTAATTCTTATTTCTTGCTGTTTCTGTCTGTCTATTGCTCAGATTTTTTTCATTTAGTGAATATTTGATGTTTGCTTTCTGTGTTTTCTGTTGATGGGAACTAAGCCATCATTCTTTGTCATCAAAAAATGTTTCAACTCCCACTGTTCCTTAGTCTTTTTCCATGCAATTCTATTCTAAACCCACCTTCGTCTGTGACCTTGAAGCTTATATGAAACAGTACCAGTATTCTTCCCTCACCACCGAAGTCACCAGGAAATTTTCAGCCAGCTAGTCTCCTTAAACTCCTAAACTTCTTGACTGAGGTTGTAGTTGTTGTGTTTCCAGAGGGAGAAAAGGACATAGTTTACTGCTTGAGTAGATGAGAGTTGGACCTCTGCTCAGATAGAAGAGTGTCTGGTGTTCTATTGGACAGTTTTAAGATGTTGCTAAAAAATCATTCTGCCAAACATCGTCTTGTTAGAAGTAACAAATTTTTTTAGTATTGTTGAATTTGAGTTGTAAGTTGTGTCACATGAATCTTTCCTTCAGAGACTAAAATATAACTACAGACTTTATTTCTCTCTTGGTTCCATCAAGAATCTTTCTCTTTTGTGAGAAATCTAACTGTTATGTTAGTTAGGGAGGTCCTCTGAGAATTGGCCTTGGAAAGAATGAGGGAGTTCTTCCTTCTCTTACCAGGCAGGTACCATATGATTCTTTAATTGCTGAAGAAAGTCGTAGAGTAGAGCAAAATTCACCTCATTTTTGACACCCCCACCCCACCACCAAATCGGAGAATAGATTGAAATAGAAGATGGTAGAGATACAGAATTAGAGATGAGAAATATAGAATGGACCTTCTTGTATTTTAGTCTTTTTCCCCATAGACCCCATTACCCCAAACTGTAGTAGAATAGAATCTGTTTGTTTTTTTTTTTAATTAGACTAGGATAGGGAGGGTGTGTGAAATGGAGCCAGAGATTCCCAGGTTGAACCGAGAGAAAAATAATTAGAATGAAGGAATAAGGTCTTTTTGCTGCATACCTGTTTTCCTTTTCTCTAGCCCTCTTCTCTACTCAGTAGAAAAATCTGTTCTGATTGAAGGAGTTTGAGGTTGTGTCTGTTAGTCCTGACTTTGGTGTTGTATACCTTTCCATTGTGTGGCTTTTTAAGAGGGATCAGATCTTTTATTTTTAGTATCTAATCGAGCCAATCTGGGATATGGCCTTACTTTGAAATTTCTATAGGGCTTAACAAAGCATTTTTCCTCACAAGAACACTATGAAGGAGATAGTCTGAAGTAATATCCCCATTTTACAGATGAAGTAACTGAAACCTAAGCTGGGTCATGTGACCATGGTGTCACAATAAGTTTTGGAACTAGGATAAACTCAGGTCTTTTCTGACTCCCAAGTCTAGCACATTTTAGTGCAATGCCTTACCTTCTACTTCACTGCTCTAGATTTAGATTCACATCCTTCCTTCACTGTTTTGTCATCAGCCATCATCAAAACCATTTTTTAATTGAGTCCATCTGTTCTGTTAAATCAGTGTTACCATCTCTCTTTAGATTACCTGGTTTTTTTTTTTATTCCAGTTAAGTAAGCTCAGGTGCATGCTTTTGTTTATGTTGCCTTTTATCATCCTACTGTGTGACCTGGTAATTTTCACCAAGCCAGAGGGCTGAGTGGTATAAAGGATGTTGCCATGTGGGAGGCGGGGTGGATAGCTGCTTCTTATGGCCGATGCTGAACTGATTATAAAAGACGATGATGAGTGTGAAGCTGTAACACCAGTAAAATCTTATATTCAGAGATGCCACTTTGGGAGGGTCTGGTCCATGATCTTTGTTGAGAATCTTTTGTGACCACTAGATACCCATCACTTTTTTGCCTAAAAACATTTTAGAATTATTTCTGAAGTAAGTCTTACCTCATAGTGTTTTAAGTCTCTTTTCAATTGTTCACTTTGTTCCTAGGTGCATGGAGGACTGCGACAGAGGAATGGGGTACAGAAGATTGGAATGAAGATGTAAGTGTTCCCAAAAATCCTTTTAAACTGAATGTTCAGGGGAAGGAGTTGACCAGACCTCCACTTCTTACCATTGGTGGTCTAAATCAGGTCTTAGCAACCTATGGACAACTGTGAGATGTTGACCTGTGACTGTATCTGCAGGAATAAATAAGATTAAAAGAAGCCACATGGGGGGAGGGGAGGACTACACAGATCTCCGTTCTATCAGATAACTGTACCTTGAAACATACCCTGTGTGGTGCATGTGTGTACGAGCACACTTACTATAAGACTTTGTGCCAGGAAAGTGACAAGTCCTGGGGATTGTGTTGGAAATGGAACTGGTGGTATTAAGTTATATAACAGCTGCTGAGACCCAGTATGACCAACACTCTTATACCATGACCTCATGAAGTCATACTTTCATTCCATAGTCACTTTAAGCACTTAGTTCTTATATAACTTTGTAATAGGCTATGTATGAGATGCAAAGGAAGTAGGATAGATGATAATGAATCCTTATCATCAAGTGTATAATCTAGTTGATGTTATGGTCTCTTTCAATTTTGTTTAATGTTGCTAGACTCCATTAGCATACCCCTTCCACACTTGCAATTACATATAAAAGATCTCTAGGATTGCTTAAGTAAATGCTACCTGAGTTGAAATAACTGTGCCCTTGCTCTGAACTGACACTTTATGCTTTGAACCTCAGGGTTGATTTCCAAGAATGAATCCTTGTTTTGCTGGTAATTTTTGTTCGTGTTCCTGTTCTTTGTGAAGTCTTCCCTTTGAGTGACTTAATTGCCAAGGACATGGCAGTGTCAAATACCTTCCTTAATACTTGTTGCCAGGCCTTCAATGTATATTGAACATTTGATGGTGACTGTCACCTGAGCAGACTGACTTGAACATTTAAGTCGATTCACCTGTGTCTTCTGGAATATTTGGTTCCATCATATTGAAAAAGTGATTTCTGGCCCTTTGATTAAATTTAATTAAATCTATTTCTAAAATAAATTTTCATACTGAAAAAAAAGGGAAATTCTTCAATTATAGAAACTGTTGTTCTTTTACTTGTTTGATTTTATGGGGGAGTCAAGAAGGGTGTGATAACAGTGGAAAGTGTTGGATTTGGAGTCCGGAGGACTTGAGTGTGAATCCCACTGCTGCTGCTACTGTCTGGATAGTTTCACTTCTCATTTTATCTCTCAGTCCTAGTTTTCTCTTTTTGTGGCATTTGGTACATCTCTATTTCCCCCCACCCCTTTCCCTTGAAACTGTAAATCTATCATCCTGTGAACCCTTAATCATTTATTCTGCTGGGTTCCCCAACTTCACATTTATTATGAATAAAATCAAAGTATGTATAGAGAGAGGTGGAAGAGGCATATCTGTCTAATCCATTCTCCCTAATTCCAGACCAAAGTGCCTCAAATCTGTTGAAGAAATAATCTGTTGTTTGGTTTATCAAGGGTCTAGACAGTATAGGCTTCTTTCTTCTTTGAGGCTAAGTTATACTTTCCCTACATCTCATTGAATACGTCCTACTTGGAACTGGTAATGACTCATTCCTTTCTCTCTGTTCCAGCTTTCTGAGACTAAGATCTTCACTGCCTCTAATGTGTCTTCAGTGCCTCTGCCTGCAGAAAATGTGACAATCACTGCTGGTCAGAGGTAAGAAAATTGTACAAAAAACTTTGTCTTGAGTTGACTATAAGGATGAATTTTGAATAAGCTTTTTTTCCCTATACTTTTAGGAACCTCTAATAAGTAGTTGTGAGTGATTGTTATATTAGTCCTATGAGCCAAAATCACTAGCTTTTGTTAAGATGTAAATCCTAGCCTTAGATCCCATCTCAATACTCTAATAAATATGTTTATTTACTGTATTCCTTATGTAACTATCCATCTCCAGTTCTCTGTGCCTTTGTACAAACTGACTTCAAGGGGTGTTCTCTTTCCTTACATATGCTTTTTGGAATCCATGATTCCCTTTAAAGCTTAGCTCATTCATTTACTAATAGATGGTATTTCCTAATTTTCCCATGTGTTAGTGCTTCTGGTTTTCTTTGGAAGTTAAGTGCTGCTTTTAATCCAATTTAATTTTTCAATGTTTCTGGCATTAAGTAAGGCCTACCATAAACTTAATTTCTTGCAAATTAAATACAATTTACTGGGATTCAAATAAAGGTTTTCCCATCTACTTCTGAATTCTGAAAATTCAGTAGTCTATCCACTTACATTACAATGCTGATTTTTGTCTGGTCATTCTTTTAAAAGGATCTTCTAGAATTAGGCCTTTCTTGGGTATTGAATGACCATTATCATTCCCTATCCTCTAGAATAGCCAAGGTCAAACCATTAGATCCTGAGGTTGGTTTTAGAGTGGCACTTCTGTTCAGCACTAATTGTTTCTTTTTGCTTTTTTTTTTGGAGGGCAATTGGGGTTAAGTAACTTGCCCAAGGTTACACGGCTAGGTTCTTTTGTTTGTGTGGGGTAAGTGTCTGAGGCTGGATCTGAACTCAGGTCCTTCTGACTCCAGGGCCAGTGCTCTACTCACTGCGCCACCTAGCCACCCCATCACTAATTGTTTCTTGAACTGACTCTGTCAGCTGTTGAATTTGGTATTCTATTCTTTCATTTGTAATGGCTGTCCAGAGGTGATGACAGATATAGGATGTCAGTGATGATGTTATCAGAATTGACTTTTGGAGTGATATAAAACTTAAGTTTTAAAAGAATCTCTCTTAAGGTACTTTGTATGAAACGCATGTTTTAGATTTTTGTATGTTGCTAAGATGTATTCAAATTTTAAACTTTTGGGTGAAGCTCCCAAATTTTAGCAAATTCAACCCTAATTGTCAAGTTACCATCAAACCAAGGTACTAAATTATCAAATTTATGCTAAAACAAAGCTTTAGAAAACCTTAGCATTCATTATACCTGGCAAATTAGTAGTATTCTTTCAAATTGCCTCTGGGCAATTATATTTATATTATATTATATATTTTATATTTGTAATTACTTAGCATAGTAGTTGCTCAGGGCTGCCTCTATGTTGTTGGATTCCACATAGAAGAAAATAAACTTCCAAGTTTTGTCATCTGATTTGCCTTTTAGCACTTGTGATGCCATAACTGAATCTAGGTTATTATGGGATGCTTGGAAATTTTTACCTTTGTTCTTCAAATTCTATTCTTCTCTTTGCTAGGATCGACCTTGCTGTGTTACTGGGGAAGACACCTTCTTCAATGGAGAATGAATCAACCAATCTGGATCCATCTCAGGCTCCTTCCCTGGCCCAGCCTCTGGTGTTCAGTAACTCAAAGCAGAACACCATATCACAGCCTGCATCAGGAAGCACCTTCTCCCATCACAGCATGGTAAGTAGGGGATACCCTTCACCCATTTCTGTCCCGTCCAATTCAAGAAGTAGTCAAAAGCTAAGAAGTTTCTAATGTCTGTTTTTCTATGACTCAGGTATAGAAATGGTGGAGTAGAACTAGCTATAGGTAAAAAGTTGATCTCTGGTCAAATGGGGTCCTATATTAAATTTGAAAGAGTTAACACAGTATTAGATACTTCAAGGAGAAAGAGGTTGCTTCAGATCAAACTGAACAACTTTTTTTTTCGACTTTGTGAGGTTGATAGGATTATAATGTTTCACTAAATAGGGTATCTCACCCTACAGGAGAGTAGGGGGGAAGGGGATGAGAGGGGGGATGATGTAAGGGAGAGCAGGCTGTGGGGGAGGGAAGTTGGAAGCACACACTTTTGAAAAGGGACAAGATCAAAGTAGAGAGTAGAACAAGTGGGAGGTGGGATAGGATGGAGGGAAATATAGTCAGTCTTTTACAATATATCCACTATGGAAATGTTTTACGTAGATATACTTGTACAACCCATATTGAATTGCTTATCTTCCCAGTAAGGGTGGGTGACAAGGGAGGAAGGTAATGAATCTGGAATTCAAAGTTTTAAAATTAAATGTTTAAAAAATATGTGCATGTATACACTTTTTTTTTTAAATTAAAGCAATTGGGGTTAAGTAACTTGCTCAAGGTTACACGGCTAGTCATTATTTATGTGTGGGTGCTCATTTTCTGAGGCCGGAACTGATCCCGGGTTATCCTGACTCCAGGGCCAACACTCTTACTCACTGTGCCACCTAGCCGCCCCATATATACTATTATTAATATTATTTTACATGTAACTGGGAAATGGGCATAGAGATCCACCATGCCCTACAGGAAAATCAGAGGGGGGATTGGGGAAGATATGGGAGAGAGCAAATTGGAGGAGCGGATATCCAGTGGGTTCTCTATTTTGGGGTGGTGGGTAGGGGAAAAATGGGAAAATTTGCAACTCAAAATCTTGCGGAAATGAATGATGTAAACTAGAAGTTAATAAAGCATTTGATAAAGTAAAAAAAAGATTACAAAGTTTGATAGGCAAACAATCTTTTCTTTTTTCATTGTGTTGTTTCCATAAACCAAACCCTTCAACTTATAGCAATGTGAACCATGTGACTTGGTTAAAAAATCCAAGATACTTAAAACTGAGCCAAAATATGATACTTTGTGCTAGATAGAGAAGAAACAAGTGCTATTCTTGTTAAATTCATTAAATCTGGAGACAAATGATTCTGGAATTCTGGGTGAAGAAAATTAAGATTTAGAGAATCTTTGTACCCAGTTGTGCCTTGGAGATCATCTAGTCCATCTCTTTCATTTTAGAGGTAATCAGATGGAAACAAAGTTTAATGACTTGCCCAAGGTCACAAAGCTAGTTAAGAGTCAGAGCTAGGGCTAGAGTCTAGTTCTTTTGACTTCTAGTACTCTTTCCAGAATCTGGGTAGATTGGTGCAAGAGGATATTTAGGAGGGAGAAGATGGTATCCTGAATCATAGTTGAGTATCTTGTTCAAAACCAAATAAGCTTGTCCCTCTTAATCTTGTTCTCACACACTAAACCTTAAGTATAATGAAACCTTGAACTTACTAGAGTTGTGAAATGCAGTTGGAGCCTGAACCCTGCTACATCTGGAATCAAGACTATTTTACATTCTGATCCTAAAGGGTTTACGTTTCTTGTTATCAAACATACGATGCTAGAGGAATACATGATGGTATTAACCAATGATATTTCTTGTTACTACAACCTCAGCTTCATACTCTACATGTTACATGTTTTATATTAGGTTAAGGATATTTTGCTTGATATTTGCTTGTTCAGATTATGAAACGTTTCTATGTATTATTTCATGCTGCATAGCCTCCCAGAGAACCATAAGTTTAATTAATAATTAGATTATCAACCCCCTAAGTTCAACATGTGGTATATTATGAGGGCTGGATCTGGAGTCAGAAGATCTAAGATGAAATCCTGGCATTGCTTCTTACTCTCTGACCTGGGGCAACTTGCTTCAGTTCTCCACACCTAATTTTCCTCATCTGTAAAATGAGGGGGTTGAACTAGATCCATTTCAGCTCAAAATCTCTAATTTTTATTATTATTTTGTATTTCCACCAGGACCTCATAGTGAGGGGCTCAAATATCAATTGAATTAAATTGATTTCTTATAAATTATATTTCAGTATTGGGCTTATCACTTTAGTATTCTGGTATTTTCACTTAATTTATGATATGGCAATGTTGGATAATGAAATATTGTAAAGCATTTGTCTAGTATGGAGGTGGGAAACGTGTGGCCTCAAGGCCATACATGGCCCTTTAGGTCCTCAAGTGTGGCCCTTTGACTAAATCCAAACTTCGCAGAACAAACCGCTTAATAAAAGGACTTGTTTTGTAACACTTGAACTCAGTTCAAAAGGCTGTACCCAAGGACCTAGAAGGCTGCATGTGACCTTGAGGTCAAAGATTCCCCACCCTTGAGCCTATACTAAATGAGTTTATAATTCATTAGTGATATGAGAGTCTCCTGTACACCTGTAACTTTGAATAGAATTCCTGTAATTTATTTTCTTGCTATTTCTGGTAGAGATAGAGATTGGGGTAGAATAAGAGAAATTGTACCTGAGCTGCAGTCTGATAAATTCTAGGTGTGAGGGAGACTGCTGGCATTATTATGTGGTGAATAAGCGCTAAAGGAAGATTGGGATAAATTTTCCTTCTTTGGAGATCTTCTTGAACAAATGAGACAACTTGATTGATCTGGAATGGGTTGGAGGCAGCTTTATCTGGGCATAATCAGTAGGCTAGTGCTTTCATCCACAGATTGGTGACATGGCAGCAATAAACACTGAAGTATAAGCTTGGACAGCTGATAGGACTTGGACTCAGTCATCTATTCTGTTTTTAAAACTCAGATAAAGCATAAACCTGATAATCTGCTACTGAAGCCATAAGACTTATCCAGTGTAGGGTTTGTGAAAGCCTTCTGGCTTCATCCCTTCATCTCATCTACTTGTGGGCAGAGAGGAAAATCTCCCAAGATGTGTTTTGACTTCTTGTGGAAAAGCTAGAAGTGGAAATGAGTCTTGCATTATTGGCTAAAATGATATTTTGGGTTATCTATATTTCAGTTATTTGTGGTTTTCTTGTCTCATTATCATGGATAATCAAGTTGGTTGTTTTATAAAAACAGCCACTGACATTTTTCCCTGCAGGAGGTACGAAGGTATAATATAGGCTTGACTCATCTGGCCTATATCACTCTAAGCTAGTAATTCCATGTGAATTCCTTAGTGAAATTCTGTGATTCTGTCTTAATCTGCAGGTGAGCATGCTAGGAAAGGGGTTTGGTGATGTCGGCGAAGCTAAAGGTGGTAGCACCACAGGCTCCCAATTCTTGGAGCAATTCAAGACAGCCCAGGCTTTGGCCCAGTTGGCAGCTCAGCACTCTCAGTCGGGTGGGAGCACCACCACTTCCTCTTGGGACATGGGCTCTACAACACAATCCCCATCGCTGGTGCAGTATGGTAAGGGAAGACAGGAGGTCATAGTCCTTATTGTTGGAATGTTGCTGCTAGTGGGTAGGTAGAGATGTATGGTGGGGTGATGAAAGGGGCAGCCAAATGACTCATTTCCCACATTAGTTTCCCCTCACCAGATAGATTGAGCCCAGGCAGTTGGGGAATCACAGGAATTTATGTGGCTATAAATCTTAATTCTTATGTGATTGAATGGGTTCCTATATCCTGGTCTGGAGGCCTTGCATTGGCCAGGAGATTCCACAAAATTTCTTCTGGTTCACCTGGGTTGATTGTGAAAAACAGATATTTCCAATTTTGGAGAGTTCAGAACCAGGGGTAGGACTGTTTATGACTTGACAAAAGAGTTGGCCCCAAGGAGCTTCTTTGTTTTATATCTCTGCCCAAGAATGGTGATGGTGCTAATCAGAATGAAGCTAGCCTCTTGGTCTGCATCAAGAGAGTACTGGTACCCCTTATGCATAATCTAGGACTTTAAACTAGAGTTTTCTCAGAGTTCATTCTGTACCCTTTGCTTGGTCTCATACATATACATCTATTTTTCTACAACAGATTTGAAGAACCCAACAGATTCGGCAGTCCACAGCCCATTCACAAAGCGCCAGGCCTTCACCCCATCTTCAGCCATGATGGAGGTGTTCCTGCAGGAAAAGCCACCTGCAGTAACCACCTCTACAGCTGCACCTCCAGCCCCTTCCTCTCCATTGCCGAGCAAGTCCACATCAGTTCCACAGATGTCCCCGGGGTCTTCAGACAACCAGTCCTCCAGCCCCCAGCCAGCTCAGCAGAAGTTGAAGCAGCAAAAGAAAAAGGCCTCCTTGACTTCGAAGGTACTTGATTTCTTGGTACTTTCGGCTGTGGGACTTGGCATAGTTTTATGAGGGCCTCTCAAGATAGATTAGGCACTAACTTTAGGCAAGTCATGTTCAAGGTAATAGGGGAGGTTAGTTAGTTACACCCGTAAGTTGTTGTCTTCATTTGATATTTTTTATTTAAATTCTGATCAATTTTTTTATATCACCTTTATTTCCCAGTGCATCTTCCCTCCCTCCCCCCTTCCTTTCCCAGAGACCCATCTTTTCTAACTAAGAAGAGAAAAACAATTCAGCAAAATTCTCAACACATCAACAAATTCTGAGATTAGATGCAGTGCTCCATAGCCATGGTCTCCAACTCTGCAAAAAAGAGAGGAAAAGACATTATTTTATCTCTTCTTAGGAGCCAAACTTGGTTATCATCATTTCCTAGCATTCACTTTTCAGTTCCTTCATTTATAGTACTATAATCCTTGTGTAAATTGTTTTCTTGATTCTGTTTACTTCATTTTGTATTAATTCTTATAAGCCTTCCCAAAATTATCAATATTCTTCATATACATTACTTATTAACAGCACAGCAATACTTTATTATTATATTTGTGTGCTATAATTTGTTTAGCCATTCCCTAGTTGATAAGTATCTATATTGATTCCAGTTTTTAGACAATACAAAAAGTGCTGACAAAAATATTTTGGTTTATGCTGAGCTGTGGGAACTACCTAAGGGTGTAGTGAAGAGAACACTGGAATAAAGAATCAGGAAGATTTGAGTTTAAATCTGGTCTCAGACAGTACTTGGGCAAATCACTAAATCTCTAAAAGCAGCCTCAGTTTCCTCATCTGAAAAATGGGGATGATAATAGTATCAGTTACATGTTAGCTATTATTATCTCCTTTGTCCTTAGGTGAAAGGGTATGGGATGTTCTAATCATTTGGTTATTATTTTCAAAGTATTTTCCAGAATCATTGGGCCAATTTGGTTACATATCTAATTTTAGTAATATGTGACAATGAAATCTTTAAAAGTTGTAGAGTAGTATAACTTTATGAACCTCTTAAAAGGTTTCATTAAAACTCACACCCTCCTTCTCTCCTTTCTATAGATTCCTGCTCTGGCAGTGGAGATGCCTGGCTCAGCGGATATCTCAGGGCTAAACCTGCAGTTTGGGGCATTACAGTTTGGGTCAGAGCCTGTCCTCTCAGAGTATGAGTCCACTCCTACCACGAGCGCCTCCTCAAGTCAGACTCCAAGCAGTCTCTATACCAGCACTGCAAGGTACAAGTCAGAGCTGCCTGCTGTCTTGTGCTTTAAGTTCATGGCACTTTGAGACTGTGTTGATCTAAAACTAGCCTAAATCTGTTTCAGGTAGGGGAGGAGAAATTTAAAATAGATTTTTTTTTTCAGATCTTAGAATTGTATTTAATTGTTGATGTTCTTGTTTTTAGTGGTCCTTTAAATCAATACTGTCAGAGTCTTCCATCATTTTCTTTAAAGGAGTAGTAATATATGGCTTTTTGGCTCCTCTGGTAAATCTTCAGACTTAATGCAGAAGATGTGTTGATTGTAGCTTTCAACACATCTGAAAAACTTTCTGTCATTGGCTTTTTGGAGGCAAGGGTTAGAACCCTGCACCTAGAATTATGAAGACCTGAGTTCAAATCCAGACTCGGGATGCTTGCTGTGTGACCGCTGGACAAGTTCCTTTGTTGTTTTCCTCAGTTTCCTCAGCTGTAATAAAATCTAGGTGATAGCACCTACCTTGCAGGATTGTTGTGAGGACCAGATGAGATAATATTTGTAAAACATTCTTAATACGGTGCCTGTTGGATAAATGTTTATTCCCTTCCCCACTTAAGTGATACTTTAAGTGTATGTGTGGGGAGGGGGCTACATGGTAAGTATGTGTAGGTATGAGTACAGTTGTATAATGTGATATAAAAGATATGAACAAAAAGATCTAGAAAAGGACTGGGTCACGTTATTAGACTAATGAATAGCCATAGATACCTTTTTGGCTCTCTTGTGGCCCCCAAGGAGAGTGGTTAGCATATGTAACAGAAAACCTTGGAGTTGTTTGATCTTGTCCAGCCATAGCCATTCACTCTACAGGTATGAAAAGACTCCTTCCCCAAGAAATTACTAATAATTTGCCTATTAAAATTTAAAGGTCTAAAGTGATGAATGGAGTTGAATAAAGTATTAGGTAATATGAGGCTCCTGGGGAATAAAACAAAATCATCTCAAAGACACCTGAAGTTAAATTCGCTTATATTGAATAACAGAGGGGTGGCTAGGTGGCTTAGTAGATAGAATACCAGCCCTGGAGTCAGGAAGACCTGAGTTCAAATCCGGCCTCAGACACTTAACACAAAAACTATCAATGTGACCTTGGGCAAGTCACTTAACCCCAATTGCCCTCCAAAAAGCAAAGAAAAAAAAATTGAGTCACAGAGGATGAATCCAAATACTCAAAATGTTAATTTTCATTGTAATACCCATATTGATAACACTATTCCCATTCATATTTTTCTTCATGACTTTTTTTTTTCCCAAAAATGAGAGAAAATTAAAGATCTGGAATAGCATGTCTCCTGAAGAAGCAAAGAGGCAGAACAGATATTGTCTCTCTCTGGTTACTTAGCTATTGAGAGAACAGGAAGTGATTTGATGTTGAAAGTGCTGCTGCTTGGCAGAATTAGGACCAAATACATAGAAATAAGAGAGGAGGTAAATTTCAGCTGAATGTCTACTTGCCAGGGAATTTGTAAACCTGATACAGACTATTGCATAATACTTTGCAGGTTGGTATTGTTGATAAAATGAATTTAAACTCAGATCTTCCTCAGTTAAAATCATAGCTGTGTGACCCTGGACAAATCACTTAATCTCCACCAGCCTCAGTTTCCTCATTTTTTTTTTAAAGCAATTGGGGTTAAGTAACTTGCTCAAGGTTACACGGCTAGTCATTATTTATGTGTGGGTGCTCATTTTCTGAGGCCGGATTTGATCTCGGGTCATCCCAACTCCGAGGCCGGCGCTCTTACTCACTGCGCCACCTGGCCGCCCCTTTAGGGCAATTGGGGTTAAGTAACTTGCCCAAGGTCACACGGCTAGGTTTTTGTTTGTGTGGGTTAAGTGTCTGAGGCCGGCTCCGAACTCAGGTCCTTCTGACTCCAGGGCCGGCGCTCTATTCACTGCGCCACCTAACCACCCCTTAGTTTCCTCATTTGTAAAATAAGGATAATAATAGCACCTGCCTTGTGTAGTTATAGAGATCAAATGAGGTAATGTGTATAACTTTGCAAACCACCAAATGCTGTATAGATGCTACCTATTACAGATACTTAGTGTTGAATATTATAGAAGTTCCTACATGGATTTGGAGTTTGAACCCTTGACATTTAAGGTCTCTCCTACTTAGTTTTACATTTGTTGAAGTTTTTGTGCCTTCTAATCAGAGTTTTCAGTCAGGTTTTCTGAACTATATTGTTGCTTGTGCCACTGTTATTATGGGCTTGCAGTTGCCAGGAGGAAGTGGTAGGTTTAGATTTGGTAACTGGATTTCTATATGGTGCTTGAGTTAGCCCTGTAGCTTAGTAGGGCCCTTCCTGACAACCCTGGTCTATTAGTGAGCTTGACCTATTCCTTACATAATTGTGTCTTTCTCTGTTCATCCCACATAGTGAGTCTTCATCCACAATTTCATCCAACCAGAGTCAGGAATCTGGCTACCAGAGCGGCCCAATTCAGTCAACAACCTATACCTCCCAAAACAGTGCTCAGGGCCCGCTCTATGAACAGAGATCCACACAGACTCGGCGGTACCCCAACTCCATCTCTTCGTCTCCCCAGAAGGACCTGACTCAGGCAAAGGTAAGTTGTTTAGCAGCCCCTGGGATGTGGTGGGGAGAGCAAGGGAACAAAATCCCTTATGGTTCAACATTTCACTTTGCTACAAATGCTGCAGAGGGTCCTTGGGGAGCACCTGGGCAGAAGCAGGAAAGGAGAGCACATTGCTGCGATTGGGCCAAGCCCAGCTGACTGTTCTCTTGGCACCAAAGAATCATTCTCCCTGGAGGAATAAATGTAAAGATCCCAGCTGATGGAGCAGGGTTTGTGTCTAGTCCAGTGCCTGCCCCATCTCATTGGGATATCTGATTGCTAGAGTGCTAGGTGCATACCAGTAGACCTCATCTGGCTTTGCCTGGTTGCCAGTTGGGGGGGACAGTGTATGCAAGAGGAAATGTGGAGTGACTGCCAGATCTACAGGCTGCCAAATTAATGGCTTGGCTGAACTGCATTACTTCCATAGACACTTCCCCTAAGGATCACTGGTCTGGGTCTGTGAGTCTTTCCAGCATCATTTTAGGGCTCTGGGTTTCCTTACTAGATTGGGGGTCATCACCTGCTATCCCCTAATGCATATACATCTTCCCTTCTAAGACTTCCACAATTCCTTTATTTGGGTGTGGAGTGTTAATCCTTTGATTAACTTGAAAATTTCCTCTGAATTCTGAAAGAAAAGGCTTGCTGGTAGAGGTTGAGCCTGGGCAATGCTAACCTCTCCTTCCCCCTCCCCCCCTTACTTGAGTCTGTCTATTTCTTGCTCCAGAATGGCTTCAGCTCCGTGCAGGCCACACAGTTACAGACCACACAATCTGTTGAAGGTGAGTATTCTTCAGTTTTCTAATTAAAGGTGTTTTGTTTTGTAAACTGTTTTAGTGTCTGTATAATCAGCATTTCTCAAACTGGATTCCACAAAACTATTAGAAGGATATCTGTGAAAAAGAAAGTTTTATTGGCAAACAGACACAAATTGGACAGTACATTTGCTTTGCTTTCTGTCAACCATTAGACAATAGTGAACATTGGAATCAAAAGGATAAGATTTATTGTTCATGTAGAATAAGACTTTAAGCATATCCCATAGTACCATATAATATATAACCAGTTGATTGTTTATTTTAGCAGAAGGAATTTAAAAGATCAGAATTTATTTCCATTAATGTTTTTTTAAAAACTATGCTTTTTGCAAAAAATGTAAATAATTAGACAAGATCAAAGAATTTGAAGGATAAGAAAGAAAAATGTTAACTAAGATGGAGAGTAAAAACAAACATTCACAAACCCAGTTTAGGTATAAAAGAAATGCACATATGACAGTAGCTATATTCAATTTGTGCTTCTGATGATTCTGACATGCAGTGTATTATTAATGATACAAAATTTTAAAAATAGTTCTGGCAAAATTGTAAAGGCATTTATTTATTTATTCATTCATTCATTCAGTTATATAAATAAAGCAGTTTGGGTTAAGTAACTTGCTTAAGGTTACATGGCTAATTATTTTATGTGTGGGGCCTAAGTACTGAGGCTGGAACTGATCCCAGGTCCTCCTGACTCAGGGGCCTGTGCTCTTACTGCACCACTTAGCTGCTCCATGTAAAGGCATTTATTGACAAAGAAACTGAATTTAAAATTATAATACTCTTTTTCAAAGTGGAAATATGATGAATTGAAATAGTCTCTACTTCCCCCTCCCAAATTTTTGCTTATATATAATAAACAGGGAAATAAAAATTTCATAACCTTTAATAGGGTAAGCTATTAAATTCATCCAATATTATTCTCATTTACAAAAGACCAATAGGTAAAGGCTATATACCCTTTGTGCTAAAGCTGTTGTAATGATGATAGATTTAGAGTAACATGTGAATAAAATGTTTTAAAAATCAACATCATTTGATAATAGTTGTAGACAATATTTTAAAATTTTTACTAGAAAGGTTCTATGCAAGGCTTTTTTAAAGTGAAAGGTTCTTTCATTGTAAAACATCTGTAAACCATTGCCTTAGGTAATAACATTATATAGTCTAATGAAGAGAATCCTGAGCCAATAATTGGGAAAGAGTTATACACTGTTATGATTTATTGATCTTGGCAAGTCCTAAACATCCCTTTGCCTTAGTTTCTTTGTTTGCAGTGGAGGTCATGATTTATCCTTCCCTTTATGAAAATTATATGAAAAGAAATGATTTTTAAAAATGAAAATACTGTATCTAAATATTTGGAGTTTTTAAAGAAAATAGTCCCTATAGAAATCAAAGTAGACATCATTTCAATCCTGAAACTCCAGGTGAATTTTAGAAATGATCATCCTAAACACTTACAAAGTACATTGTATAAACTGTCTTTTCCTCCCCCTTCTGGTCCCCCTACACAAAGCATATTTGGAGCCTTCTGGGGGAAGCAGGTCTTAAGAGGGGAGGGCCTGCTATGTGTCCAGCACTATGGTGGACCCTGTGGAAGCTAAAGGACAAGTATGGGAAGCAACTTTTCTTCTCAAGGAGACCACAGTCTAGCATGGCTCTCTTTCTTCTTCCCCAATCTTTATTCCCTAGTCATAAATCACATATGCATATAGTTGAGGCAGCTTTGAATGGTGGCCACATCTTTACTCTTTCCCTGCAGGGCTTCTAAAGTTGAAATTTCCCTTTCCTTTCCCCTTTCTTCTTAGGTGCTACTGGCCCTGCGGTGAAATCTGACTCACCCTCTGCTCCCAGCATCCCCCCTCTCAATGACACAGTATCTGCAGCTTCCTTGCTGACCACAGCCAATCAGCACTCATCTGCATTGGGTGGCTTGAGCCACAGTGAGGAGCTTCCAAATACTACCACCACTCAACACAGCAGGTGAATGAATGGGGGTGCTGCTGGTCACTGTAGATCCTCTGAGGTCCTTGTTGACATTCAACAGAAGGTCTACCTGAGTGGCATATGGAGTACTTGATTTGAAGTCAGGAAGGGTTTCAAATTCTACCTCAGACATCTATTAGCTGAATGATCTTTTTAAGCTTTGAAATAGTCTATATGAAACATTTTATAAATCTTAAAATTCTATAAATCAGTGATTGTTGTTGTTGTTGTTATTAGCAGAGGTTGCTATAGCCCTGGTTTTGCTGTAATCAGATGACTTAAGAACTTTGGAAGCAAAAAGGAGTTTCCTTTATTTTCCAGCAATCACTTGTTTTACTGATCACTTCAAATAGAGTAATTGATGGCCTTTTGGTCCTTTGATTCCCCACCCCCCCACTCCCATTTTTCATTACTACTTGCTTGATTTAACATCTTAAGAAGAAATAAATGATTGAGGTCCTTTAACTGAAAGCACTTTTTCTATATCTTTCTAGCACATTATCTACCCAACAGAATACACTTTCGTCATCATCATCTTCTGGGCGCACTTCAACATCAACTCTTTTGGTGAGTATAAATTGATGTTGCAGTTGGACTTCCTTATATTTACTACCTGTTAACACAAAACTCTTCATTCCCCACTTCTGCTTGCTTTGTGACCCTGAGTCAAGTCATTTAACTGCTCTGTAAAATAAAAATAGTTTAAAAAAAACCAAAACAAACCCAAACACCAAGATATGCAATGAATTTGATGTGTGTATGTATAAATGTGCTTTCCAAATTCCTTGATTTAAAAAGGCTTCTTCAGGGTAAATAACAAATTTGCAAATTTTCTTAAGGGCTCAGGAAATTACAATGAGAACGACTACAAGAGGATAGAGGTGACAGGGTGATGGTAAGTGAAGTGAGGGGTGAGAGAATAGACACTGCTGGTAATTGAGTGGTGAATCTCAGCAGTGGACATTCACAAAGTCAATATTGTAGATGTTGGGCCATTTCAGTAGTGTCTGACTCTTCATGACTCCATTTGGGGTTTTCTTGGCAAAGATACTGGAGTGGTTTGCCGTTTCCTTCTCCACTTTATTTTATAGGTGAGGAAACTGACTTAAGTGGTTAAGTAACTTGCCTAGGGTCACACACCTAGTAAATCTAAAGCTGGATTTGAAGTTTGGAGGATGAGTCTTCCTGATTTCAGACCCAGCTCTCTATCACTATACCATTTATCTATTTTAGTAGAGTTGTTTTAACAACTTTTGGTGGCTCCTAAAAGTTCCAAAAATACTGTTGTCTTTTTTTTTTTTTTACTGAACCTGTGATTTTATTGGTATAGGGAACTCCTTTTACCAGTGCAAATTGACATCTTTTCTTCAACTTAGAGAGTTGCCTGAGGCCTTCAGAGGTTGAATCATAAAGTTAATAGATTCAGAGGTAGAAGGTACCTCAGAGACCATCTATGACCTTAGGAGTCATTGGAACCTCTAGTGGTTCCCAGCCATTATATAATGCCTTCCTTTTCTCTTGACCTAGTACATGCATTGTATCTGTGTCTGTTAAAATGGAGGCCAGATTTGGAGATTTTGACAACAGAATTTCATCTGTTTTTTGCCGCATTTCACCAAAGGTGGATTTGCCCAGGAATACTAATAAAAGCAGGAAATGTAGTGATTTTAATAGGACCTCATTTGGGACTCTTAAGCAGAAGTTTTAGGATCCTCAGGATTTCTAGAGAGGAGGATTTGAGTAGGTATTTCAGACCTGCCTTTAAAATATCCTTTCCAGTCTACTCTGGAACTGAACTTAGTCTGTCTATTAGACTGAGGCCTGGAGAGGTTAATTGAGTTGCCTAGTAGCAACTCAACTTCACAGACCTTCTAATTTCTATTCTAGTGCTTGCTGCTGTACAACAAGAACCTTTAATAGGGCTAAATTTGTTAGGATTTGTATTTGGAATTTGAATTTATTGGGAGTCTATAAAACTACCATATATTACTATGTTTGGGAAGCCTAAGTAATTTTCAGCTTCCTGAAGTCAGGAACTGTCTTTTGCCTCTTTTTGCATCCTCAGTACTTAGCATAGTCCCTGGCACATAGCAAACACTTAATAAACATTTATTGATTGACTAAATTTAAAATACTTTCTGGGGGGTGGCTAGGTGGCTCAGTGAATAGAGTACGGGCCCTGGAGTCAGGAGGACCTGAGTTCAAATATGGCCTCAGACACTTAACACTTACTAGACGTGTGCCCTTGGGCAAGTCACTTAACCCTAATTGCCCTGCCTTCCCCCCTCCAAAAAGCAAATAATAAAAATAAAAAAATACTTACTGGGCTTTAAGATCTTTTTACCATTCTTATGATTTTGAAGGTATTTCTCTTCCATATACCTTGTAATCATAACTCGATAGTATTTAGAATTGGAAGGGATTATCAGTTATCTTCTAACCTAACCTCCTTATTTTATAGATATGAGAACCTAGCTCCAAAAGTGGTTAAGGAAATTGCCCAAGGTCATGTCAGTTGAAAAATTAGGATTTCAGAGAATATGAATTTTGAAAATTGGAAGGGACCTTAGCAAGACTTCTTTTCTAACCCACATACTAAAGGAATCCCTATCAGAGCACAGCTGACTAGGGGTTGTTTGGCTTCAGCTTGAAGACATTAAAGGAGAGGGGACCTAGTATGTTTCAAGGGAGCCTTTTCCACTTACAGGTAGCTCTGATTGTTAGGAATTTTTTCCTGAAATTAATTCTAAATTTGGTGCTTTGTAATTTCTCTCTGGTTCAGTCATCTGAGGACAAAACAAATTTAATCCCCCTTTACATGACATACCGTCATATACTTTAATTTGAACTCAGATTTTCTGATTCCAAATCTGTGATCTTTGCATTATACCATGCTAATTTTTTGTGGAGTTCCCAGTTATTGTTATATTTGAGTGGGTACTTCATTTCTGACCTGATGATAACTCTTTCCCGGGTGATGAAATAACACCAGCACCTTGTGTTACAGGATGGTCTTATATATGAGAGGTGTTTTATGGGTACCACACTCATCTCCTGGTCTTTGGTGAAGGTTGATTAGTTAGGTAAAGGCAGCTCTGCAGATCTGTGGTTTAGATTGTGATATAATGAAAGTAGGGACAGTTTGGAGGTCAGAAGAAATTTAAATTAAATGTCTTACTGTTTGTGGCCTTAGGCTAAATCCTTTTACCTCTCTTAATCACTTTATTTTCAGATTGAGATTATGATATTTAGAAGCTTAAAGGAATTTATATGTACAAGTTAGTATTAGATCCTTTTTTCCCTCCCCCATGGTCTCTGTTAGAGGAGGAAGGAACAAAAAGGACGGTATGATGCCATGACTTCAAAACATCATAACGTCATTGTCAGGAATGATATCTTCAGGTCTCACTTTTGCTTGCTTCCACATTAATTAACATAGGTCTTCAGATGCCATGTATGAAGCTTTCATATTGGTTGTGTTAGTTTCTCCCTTTTTTTTGAGAAACAAGTCTCAGCCAGAATGGTTCTGTGTTTGAGAAACTGATCTTCACATCTCTGCTAGTTGTGGGGTTATGTTCTCTGCACTGTATTGGCATAGGGCACTCTTGTAATCTCCCAGTTCTTCTGACTAGATGAGTTCATTGCTTGGTTAGTAGGAGGGACCTAGACTTCTTACCTGATGTACCAACTTCTGTTCCCTTCTGCCTCCCCATCTCTTGTTTTTTTATTTTATTCATTTGTAGCACACAAGCGTTGAAAGTGAGGCGAGTCTCCATTCTTCCTCCAGCACTTTCTCTACTACATCCAGCACAGTCTCGGCGCCTCCCCCTGTGGTCAGCGTCTCATCCAGCCTAAACAGTGGCAGTAGTCTAGGCCTCAGCCTGGGCAGTAACTCCACCGTCACCGCTTCAACCAGAAGCTCAGTCGCCACGACTTCAGGTAGCCCTCTTGGGAGGTGGGTGGTACCTCTTTGGGGTAAGGAGGACAAGGAATGGTCATTTATCATATTAGAAGTATCCTTTCTTTTTCAGGAAAAGCTCCCCCCAATCTTCCTCCTGGGGTTCCACCGTTGTTGCCTAATCCATATATCATGGCTCCAGGGCTGTTACATGCCTACCCGGTAAGTGGGATTTGGGGGATGCCCTTCTGAAGAGAAGGGTTGTCTGTTTTTCTCCTTTCTCTTACCTTTGGCTTTGTAACTGCCCACAGAGTGGGTACTAGAATAAGAATATTCCAGAATAAGCTAGCTGAAATCTGATATAAACAAGGGAGTTCAATATTTTTGGTTTTACAGCATAAAAGAGAAAAGAAAAATGAGGTCTAGTCAAGCTATTCCATCATCCATTTCTGGAGTGACTCTTTAGTGGTTTGAATATAAATTTAGGATTTTTCTTAATTTCTCTGGAGAAAATTTTTCCTCTCCATGTATTTTTAATACACTTCAGGGAAAACTTGAGATTGGATTTTCCAGTATTCTTTGGCTCCAAACTTAGCAGCTTTCACCTATCCAATCTCCTGACTTCGAAATGTTAATGTACTTTTTAAGCTCCTTATAAGTGCGAAAAAAAAAATCCTTACTACCAACTCAATAGATAAAAACTGAGGGGTCAATGAATGATAAAAGTATATAGTTATTTAACAAGGCTTTTTAGGAAAGAGATTTTTTTAAAGGTAGATAAAAATTGATGAATAGATTTTCATCCTAGATCTACCACTAACAGTATAATTAAGCATAAATTACCTTCTTGGGCTTTTTGTTTCTTCCCCTTTAAAAATGGAAGAAATCATATATGTTCTTTTCTGGCCTTCTAAAGTTATTCTTGTTTAGAAGGTAGAATGGAATTTCTATTTAGAAACTAGCTGTTGGTTTCACTTGACTCTCTTTTTTTCCTTGTTCTGTCCTTAACATATTTGAGCATGGTATAGGAAGGACCTAGTGACTAACCTTCCCTCATCACAGATTCATCTGTATTTTTTAGCCACAAGTGTATGGTTATGACGACTTGCAGATGCTTCAGACAAGATTCCCCTTGGTGAGTATGTGGGGTAAAGTCATGACAAAAAAAAGTGCTCAGAGGGTCTGGGAATTGGTGGGAAGAGATGATTTCTTAACTCAATTAAGCATCAAAGTTATGTGACAAGTCAGGACCCTTGCCTCACATTCCTCAGTGCCCTGAGACTCAGGATGTCTTATTTTCTCCTTGGCAAATCCAGAGAGTCATGTCTGTTTGCTCCAGAGAATAATTTTGGCCATGACTCTTGAGAGACGTCAGCAGGCCTGGGAGATAGATCAGGACTAGGGATTCTTGTAGATACTTGGGCAACTTAAATGTGCACACCCGTAGACCTTGCTTGACTCTGCCTATAGTCAAGCAGGGGGGACAGTGTGTGCCAGAGGAAACAGAGCTTCTGTGAGCTATGGCCAGCACCATCAGTGGCTGACTGCATTGCATTACTCTAATATCTTGTTTTGACCCTGTGGAGGATCACTGGGATGGGGGACTAAGGCATGGAGTCTCAGCCTCTTTGTTATGTTTTCTAGGATTACTACAGCATCCCGTTTCCTACACCTACCACTCCGTTGACCGGGAGGGATGGTAGCCTGGCCAGCAACCCTTACTCTGGTAGGACTGGGATGGGACTGAACATGATGTTGGAGCTTATGGGACTTGTCCTTGAGGTGTTTTGTCCCCAGCAAGAAGGGGTTGGAACAAATATAACATGTTAACTTTTGTCTCCTAGTGGAAAGGGCTAGTTGCTGTGGCTTCTTCCCAGCTTTTCCTATTGTGTCCATGGTTCTATTGTTCACCAGCTTTTCTGAGAAAATACCCTGGCCCACACTTACTTGTGACCTCATCTTCTAATCTTAAATTTCTTGAGTTCATCTTTCCCTCTTCTTGTCCTTTTGGTGGCAGTATTGTTGCCTGTTAGACGTCAAGTTTCCCTGGTTTCTATATTTTTTCTGATGTGTCATTCTTTTGATATGCTAGACTGGGAGTCTGAATGATCATTAATCTAGAAAAAGTTGCTTAATCTCTTTGAATTTTGTTGTCCTTATCTGGAAGAATCTTTCCCCACTGATGACAGGGCTGAGAATTCCAGAGAGGTGTGTAATGTGATTCGTAGCTGTGAAGAATTGTGTGAATTTAGCTTTCATGATTCTATCCTTAATTTACCTCATCCCTCATAGGATTGTGGCTCTTTCAACTGTGTGTATGCACTAGAGGAGAAAGGGAAGCTAGTTTCTGTGAAACATGGCTAGTTGGCAACCCCCTGCAAGCCGATACCCAGAGAGCGAGTACTAAGGGAGGCTCATTTCCAGAGTGGTGCAAGAGGGCAGGGATTAGCAGTGCAGTAGAAGAAAGCTGTGCAGAATTTTGAGGGAGATACCCTGGGGTCCCTTACTTTTGCTCTATGTGCCAGATACTACATTGTCACCATCAATACCCACTATAGTACCCTCCATGTAGTAGGCATTTAGGAAATTTTTCTGAACATGATTGTGCTTTTATGAGTGCTTGCTGTGTGTTCAGAACAGTTGGGAATGTCAGAGAGGTACAGAATTTGGTATCTGGGAAAGGGAGAAAGTATGGCAGATAAATATTCCAGATGGAAGGAATGGCATCTGTCTGACTCACTGGTACCCAGAAATCATCAAGGGAAACCTTTACATTGTCTTTAGAAGTTCTAGTATGAGTAGATCTGGGAAAAAGTCAGAAAACCTGGGTTTTCATCTCAGCTTTCCCATGAAGTAAAAATATGACACTAACAACTCTGAAAAGGCACCCCCAGGAAATGATTCCATATTGATTTGAGAGGTGAAGGGGCCCATGTACATTTAGTCTTTCTTGGCACAGGAGACCTCTCAAAGTTCGGCCGTGGAGATGCCTCGTCCCCAGCCCCAGCCACAACCCTGGCACAGCCCCAGCAGAATCAGACGCAGACTCACCACACCACACAGCAGACATTCCTGAACCCGGCGCTGCCTCCTGGCTACAGTTACACCAGCCTGCCATACTACACAGGGGTCCCGGGCCTCCCCAGCACCTTCCAGTATGGGCCTGCTGTATTCCCTGTGAGTACCTCACTTTCATCGTTCCTTGGAGGGCAGGTTTCCAGATCTGCATTCACTCAACCTTGACTCTTCTAGTACTACTGGCTTTCTATAGTAGATGGGAAGGCATTCCTTATCCCAAAGTGTGGAGGGTGGTAGGAAGTGGGGGGTGGGATGAGATAAGGATTGTTTAGCTCTATGTAGAATAAATGAGGAGTGTATTCTCATCTAGAAATTATTTTTCACAGACATGTTACTAACCTGATCTTCCCTCCCCCCATTTACCTTCACTTGACCATTCTTGACAGCAATGGTAGGTTTTAAGACTTTGATCCAGGTAGTAAAGTGAGCATCCCACATTCCTTAACTGAGTTTAATTCCGCTATTGAACTGACCAGTATACTTCGAGTTAGTACCATGAGACAAGGTCAAGGTTGTCTTCACAGGTCACTAAGGCCCCACCTCCTTTCCCTTCCAGGTCGCTCCTACCTCTTCCAAGCAGCATGGTGTGAATGTCAGTGTGAACGCATCGGCCACCCCTTTCCAACAACCAAGTGGGTATGGATCTCATGGATACAACACTGGTAAGCCCAACTTGATCCCAGATGTCTTCATGTTCTGGGAGGGAATTGGCTGTGGGGACAGTCTTGGAGGGGGTGATGGTTAGGGTTGGAGAATCCTGTGAAGAATAGATGCTAGATATTGGGGCAGTTGGCCCTTAGCTGCCTTTAGCCTCTGTTCAGCACCAGCAAGACAGCTTGGCATTGAGTTCTAGTGCCTACTTGCCTGCAGCTGGGCGGTGCTCAGGGCATGTGTTGGCTGCCAGATAGCATGACTGGCAGTTTTTTTGGGGGGGGTGGGCAGTGCTGCTGGGCAAAGGGATCCAAAATTTGGTTGAGATGATGTCAGTAGAGGCAAGTGGCAATTTGTGTGGCACCAGTAAACTTGAAGGGGATAGGTCCATTGTACCTAGGATTGAGTATGGCCTTGGGAGACTGGCTGACTCTATGCTGTTCTCTTTCTGTGCCTAAGTTTTTCCTGTGGTTTCCATTCTTCAGATAAGGGAACATGGAGTGAAGTTTAGGGGTGGAGGGTGAGAGTAATACAGTGGGAACTAGTGGGAAAGTGGGCTAGCAGAGTCGTATCTCCAATAGTTCTTTCAATTGTATGACCGTTCTCTTTGCACAAGCCTGGTTGCATGTCTCTGTGCTGGGGAGACAGCTCTTTAACAATTCATGTTTTTGAGCCCAGCCATGAAGAAGATAGATTACAGGGAGGTGGTGATGGTCCCTGACGTATACATTGGGGTGGAAGACATTCTGCCTGGCACCTGACTGATTTTCTAACTCCCTCAGAGATTCTGAGTCAAGGGGGAAGACCATTCAGTTTTATTCTTCCTTTTCAGCGGCTTTGCAGGTTCAGTTGTGTATGGGAAGGAGGATGTTGCATTGGTGGGAGTGGGGTTTGCCTCCTTATGAGTCCTTTAGAGCCTTCAGCTCAGTCTCAGCTCCAGAATAATCTGGAGGCAGCAGCTTTTGTGCTCTTCCCTTCTCTTTGGGAACCAGGTGGGTAAACTATTCTAGATTTTTTAAGAATTAGGGATGGGGCACATGGGTACCTCAGGAGCTGCTAGTGGGGTGGAGGCATGAAGCTGTACTGTGAGTTGGATTAGTGTTGTGGTTTTGGGCTGAGTGTTTCTGGGAAGCCCCGTCGTGCCCCTCTTCACCCAGGTTCTAAGCCCATCTATCCCCTTTCATTGAGCAGAATCTCCACCCCACGCACCCTCTTCAGAGGTGTGACTTGGTGAGGAAGGCTATAAAGCCCCTACTTGGAGTGACCTTGTCCCTGTCACCAAAACTTTAGTTTTAGATTCTGGCTGGGCCAGGGTTAGAAATCTGAGAGAACAAGATACATGGGGTTTTGTGGTCCTATCTGATTACAGAAAAACCAAGGGTGAGTGGGGGAAGCATTGCAGCTCCTCCCTGCCTTCCCTTACCCAAGATTTTGGAGACCTGATGTGATTCATTTCAGAAGCCCCATTCCCCCAAACCCATAGGGGATTCTGGTCATTCCCCCTCCCTCATCAACCTCTTAAATTCATTTATTTTTATGTATCTGATTCCTTTTAGGAAGAAAATATCCACCCCCTTACAAGCATTTCTGGACGGCTGAGAGCTAATTTGGCCCATGGCTGGGGGCTGTGTTTTGTGTGTGTGTGTGAATTTGCACTGAAGTCTTGTTTCAGAAACCAGACCACTGAGGAGAGCCTGCTGAGCTGAGGCCAAGGCCTTCGTGGCTTGGGGGAATGAGTTGGTGGATACCTTCTGGGCTTTTGAACCTGCCCCTCTCCCTTCCCCTCCCCTGGTGTGTCTGACCCCGTCTTAACCATTTCGAGTACAAGCGGTGCAGCGCCTCTGAAGCCGCAATGCACACACCCGCTGTCGCTTTTGATTTCTGGAAGGCATGTAGTTTCAACTTGTAACAAATATTTGTAGTCTTCAATAAACTGTGGTATTTCTTTAGCTAACTCTGGCGTTCTTTCCGTGCATGTCTCTCTGGACAACAGGAGCTAATATTGTGCTGTGGATATGGGGGATGGAAGGGTGGAAGGATGATCTTGTCAATCAAACACAGCCAGAGAAGCCACTGGTTAACTTTTTGGTACATTGTGGCATTCTCGGGAAGTGGGTAGTAGTCTCATTTCCCAGTCTGTTACTGAGGAAAGCTAAATTTGTAGGGAACTCCTGATTTCCCAAGCTTAATCTCTATTCACCTTTCCCTTCATCCCTCTTTTGGGTCTCTAATCTAAGGCAAGGCATTTGGGGTAGCATTGAGGTACCCATGTTAAGAGAGGTAGAAGAGTTAGCATTGGGGATCCAGAGCTTGGGAAAAGTTTTCAGTGACTTAACTGCTGTTCCTGCCTCTTGACCAAGGGGCTCACTCAGAAATGACTTGGTCATTAGCAACCACCTTTTTGGTCCCTTTATAATCCTCTGTAGTCAGAGGTAGGGCAATTTACCTCTTTTCCTTGTTTAAGCACGTGTGACTCTTTAGTAGTCCTCATGAATTTCTGGATATAACCAAGGGTCTTGTGGGTAAGATTTTGTCAGTGTCTTCTCCTTGGCTTCCTTACCAATCCAGCTTGTACACAATCAGTCTTCCTTTTATGGAGTTATTTTGGGTTTGGAGCAAGACCCTTCTTTGGGAGGGAGTGTGTGAAATTCATTGAACAGTCTCTCCTCCAGTTTTCTGTCTTGGCTAGCTAGAAACCTAGCTGTTCACCTCTCGTTGGATCTTTTTCAGACTATTGGAACCTTAAAAGATATAATATGGAAATCTAATCAGTTTTCCCAGTCACAGGTGTTTGAGGTTCACCGTAGTAGGAGAGATGTGTTCTTTCTCCAGTTTCTCCTGTTACAGCCTTTCACACTGTTAATGTGATCATAACTGTTCTTTTGGGGAGAAGGGCATCTGTAGTCTTGAGAGGATCTTGACTAGTCCCTTAGTTGGGGTGAAGAACACTCTAGTTGTTAACCTTAATTTCTTTCCCTACTTTGTAGCTATGAGACTGAGGGTTTTCCTCTTTCTCGGTTTCTTTTCCTTCCCCTCTCCCCAAAAAGATATTTATCATGGGAACTGGGAATTTTTTCCCAGTGGTCCCATATCAGAGCTAGACAAGGTGTTGTAAAGGGCCTGCATTTCTCCCCACCCACAAATGGAGAACCTAGCCCATCACTCTATTATGTTAGTGACCCCTGATTTCCCAAGGGGTCCCCTGTAGTATCAGGTAGCTGTCTAACAGTAAAGGCAAACCTGTGTTGCTTTTGGGTTTGCCTTCTAAAATTTACTTGTATCTAGCACCAATTTTATATTCCTACACACTTTAGGTTTAGGTCCTTCTAAGTGAGTTCCTACCCCAGAATACTTAGGGATCAGAAATTTTGCTTCCATTACAAATTTAACCAAGAGAAACACCTAGGGATTAAAACAAACAAATAACTTACAGTATGCTTTGTCCTTATCCCTCTTACCTATCTGTGGTGCCTTAAGATACGGAATGGAAGCTACCCTGGGAATAGGGAAATATTTGTTGTCAGTTGGGAGCTTCCTGCACCTGGTCTGGTCAGGAGTTTTATGAGGGAGGGGTTTTTCTGGTTAAGGTGACCCCTTCTCTGTTGGGAAGTTCTCAGTTGGGCATAGAGCCTCCATTTTGAGATGACTGGAAGCTGACAAGGTAGGCTTGAATGTAAAGAAGGACTTGGATTCTTGGTCTAGAATGAGCACCTGCAATGTTAAGGGATAGGATATGAACTATGCATAAGGATAATAGGTGGCGGGATCTTCAATTGTGGTTTGATTACTTTAGAAAATGGCTTGTATCCTTCTCTGGTTACCCTGGAAGTGTAGCAGTAGGAAGGATGCCCTGTCCAGAAGATATGAGACAGGATATCTGACTTAGAATACTGGCAATTAAGATGATGGGACTCTATAAATGGCATTTGAATTCTCTATTCCTTGTGGACAGTGGCTTCTTTGCCCATTGCCTACATGGTGATCTGTATGCCAGCCTTGTTTATACCTCTAGCAGATACAAGGCCTCTGGGGAAACTGGTGTGAGTAAATTAAAACTGTGACTACTTGAGTGAGCATGGAGGTCAGGTAAGGGAAACTGGCTATAGACCCGAGTTGGCCTCTCTGTTTTGACTTTCACCTTGACATATGGCTCTGGAGCCCAGAATTCCCTTGGTACTTGGATAGAGGTTTGGTGCCTATTGAGGTAGACATAATTGGGATGGGAAGGTAGAAGGGTGAAGTGATTTTAAACTAACTTTTAAAAGCTATTGGATTCCTGTTGGGATTTGGGAAAGAGGGCCTGGAGATTGTGTTAACTCTGGTTTGGATGTAGGCTTCACTGGAAGCTGAACTGTCACCTTTTATCTATATTCAGAAACAAGCCAGGCTGATTCTTAGGGAGCCTTTGTATTATGGGCTCTTAGTGGGACTGGACTGAAGCTTCCTATGCAATGAGTGATCTAGTCGAAAGAGCTTCAGATTGACCTCCTCTACTGACCTACTTCCCACCTCTTCTTACTCAGGGACCAAGAGAAAAGGACAGTCAGCTATGTTAATCCTCCTATCTATTTCTTCCTTTCTCAGGTGTATCAGTCACCTCCAGTAATACAGGCGTGCCAGATATTTCGGGTTCTGTGTACTCCAAAACTCAGGTAGGTCCTTAGCTCACTCAGCAGAGATAGAAAAAGCAGCTGCTGGTGGAGATGGTGTGTTGTGATAGTGCATAGTATGCCTTGAGCTAGGTATTAAGAGAGCAAAATTCTTGGATTAGGGCATTAGAGCTTTTTAAAAAATCTGTTTCTTCTCTAAAGGTTTATCATTTCTGTTGCTGCTTCTAAAGAATGAAACAGAAGAGTAGAAATGATATGTAAAAATGAGGAGTAGCCAGATCCTAAAACTACCTGGGATTGTGTTGGCCCTCATCCTCTCTGATTTTTGGCCCCTATCATTTCTGAAATAGATGAGTACAGAAAGTGATGGTAGCAAAGCTGAAGTAGCACCTCACTAGCTGACGTAAGACTTAGATTATCCATGGATTGGGTTTCTTACTATTCCCCCATGATGGCAGCTGATCTGGAGTTGACTATAATTTTCCAAGGATTTCAGGGAGATATCCATTTTCAAGGCCTTCAGTACCCAAAAATTGTCAGACTAGTTCACCATTTCTTCTAAGAACTCAAAAGTAGTTCTGAATTCTGTCTACCTTTACACATAACAATCCTAAATTTAATAAATGTCGGTACTTTTAACCTGTAGTTAAACTGTACAAGCTATATAAGAATAAAAAACAATGGAAGTTATAAATCTTGCTCTCTTGGAGTTTGCAGCCCAGTTTAATGAATTGCCAAGAATGAAAGATGAAGTATTAAAGGATAGGGAATCAGGACTAGTCAGGAATGGCCCTGCTGATGCCATTGTGCTTTCCCCCATCCCTGAACAGCAGTCCTTTGAGAAACAAGGTTTTCATTCTGGAACTCCTGCTGCCTCCTTCAACTTGCCTTCAGCCCTGGGGAGTGGAGGGCCCATCAATCCGGCCACAGCCGCTGCCTATCCGCCAGCCCCTTTTATGCACATCTTGACCCCCCATCAGCAGCCACACTCCCAGATCCTCCATCACCACCTGCAGCAGGATGGCCAGGTAACAGACCATTTCCCTCTTGTCTTTCTTCCCCCACTGATCCTTTTCCCTATCCCTCCTTAAAGCTGCCTCCCCCTTCCCTCTTCCCTTCCCTTTCCCCATCTATCCCCAGCGCCGGCCATGGGCACACAACACACACAGACACAAGCGTACACGACACGAGCGGCCGGCAAGGGAGTTGACAGAGAGGGGGCCAGGTTGGGGAGCTCTTTGCTCAGCCTGATAGGTACCTGGAGGGGGTTTGAGTCCCCTCCCCACTGTGGCACACTTTGTCCCCTATATTTTCCCAATAGCCCTGGACCATGCCCCACCCCTCCCCAATCCTGCCACTATAGCTTTCCCTTCTAACCATGGATTTCTATTGTCAAAGTTTGTCCCTTTATTTTCCATATATCCTGGTTCTGCCTCAGCTACCATATTTGCAGATGATTCTCTGTTGCCAGCGCCAGCAGGAGGAGCAGGTAATGAAACTCTCTAAATGATATAATTGTACCTACCCCCTGCCAGTCCCAAACCCCATTTGCCACAGCCCTGGGGAAATCAAGGAGAAGAAAGATTGCGCGGCCACAAATCGGGATACACAGACACACAGAGACACATTCACACACCTTGCTGGGCTCTCCGGCCTCCCCTTCCCTTCTCCTCCTCTCCTTTTCTCTCTTCCCAATTGTAGAAGGCACTTGGCTACTAGAGTGTATAGGGTTCTTGGGAAAGCATCTGCATCTTGGAGACCTTAGACAAGTCTCCCTGCTCTTACCCTGCTCAGTATATAGGGGTCCAGTGATGTGATGAGGGGGTGGAAGGGGTGTTATGAAGCCCATCTCCACAGCAGAGAGCAGTGCTCCCTTGTTTCTAAGGCAGTGCAAAAAAAGGAGTCACAGGATCCAAATCAATTAAACCAACTCTTTTGACCGCTCCTCTGAAAATCTCCTTCCAGATGAGGGGCCTTTTTGATGAGGTGGAAGGGTAGGATGGAGAATGAGCAGAAACTGACCTAGTCCCTTAGATGAGCTCTGAAGGTATCTTGCCCTCTGCATTTTCTTGTCTTGAAATCAGAATTGTGCTATTGCTGACCGGAGAGGGACTAGAACTTCCAAGGGTTTCATCGATTATGCAGACTTCTTTGGATTAAGGATTTAAGGGAAAGTGTAGTCTTTGAATGGTCTTTTGGCAGGAGGAGAAATGGAGGAACATGACAGTTCCCAGGCCTTCCCACCCAAAGGTCCCTGCTAATTGGCCTCCTTTCTCCTCCCTGTCCTCCCTTCTCCCTCCCTCCCCCCCAACATCCCTTCCCCTGCAGACGGGCAGCGGGCAACGTAGCCAGACCAGCTCCATCCCGCAGAAGCCCCAGAGCAGCAAGTCTGCCTACAACAGCTACAGCTGGGGGGCCAATTGAGGCCCTGGCCCTCTTCACCTCCTTGGCCCCCCTACCTGCCGAGAGGGCCTCTCAGCCTGGCACCTAAGGAAACAGCTACAACACAAAAGCACGTGGAGCAGAGGGTCCTGCTGCCCCCCACCCCCGCAGCCTGCCCCAGGCCTCAGCTTCACTTCTGAAGGCCCATTTCTTTCCTCTCCTACCTATCCTCTTGTATGTAATATAGGATTTGTATTTTTTTCCTTTCTCTTTTTTCTTCTCTCCCCACACTACCCCTGCATTCAAGATTATGAAACTCTTTGCTGTGGGCTCTGGCCTTCTTCTTCCTCTTCCTGCTCACCCTGGTGGTGGGAAGTGGCTGGGGGAGAGGACTTCAAATAGATATCATCAGCCTAACAGCCCTAAGTCTCCCTTTTTATTATTAGGAAAACAAAACAAAAGGTCATGAATATGAACAGAATTGTCAGATGAATTAGTTGAAGTGGTTTTTTTTTGTACTGTGTCCTCAAATTTAATGGATTAATGTGTCATGTATATATAAAAAGAAAACCTCTACCTTCAGCCTCTGCCCATTCTTGCTTCGTCTAGGATGTCCTCAGTCTCCCTGATGACCAGCTGGGTGAATAAGTATTACTGTACCAACTGGGCCTCTACTAGCAGGCTCCGAAGGCAGTGGAATAAAATGAAATCTTCGCCCATTAACAACTCCTAACCATGACGTGCCGGTGTCCCCTTCTTCCTCACCCTCATTCAGCTCAATTCTCAGAAGCACCTCACCTTTAGTGTTAAACTAGGGAGTGAAAGGGGCAGTGGGGAGAAACTGGGTTGGAAACAATGTTTTCACACAGAAAAGCAATGGAACACGGACTGCTCTAAACAGATTACTTGGGAAACACCCAGAAGTAAGGTACACAACACTGGCAAAATCAAGTTTGTGGGTTTTTTCTCCCATACTTCCTCTTCTCCCAGAAAGGGTCCTGAATTTTTTTCATTGCGGGTCTTGTTTAGGTAGAAAGGAATGGGAATAGAGAGCATACTTTGGGGGTGGGGTTGGAGTAGCAATAAACCCATCAGAATCCTTCCCCTCGCCACCATAGAATTCTAGCTTCCCTTTCCATCTCATCACTGCTCCCCCTACTTCCAGGATCGGTGGTACCCTAGGGACCAAAAGAAAGCTGACCCTCTTGTTCCTATGAAGTTTAGTGATTAAGTCGATGAAGATGGAGGAAATCTGTGTGTCTTCATGTCTCCATCTGCTTTAGTAAATGTAGAAAGCACTTTACGTCTTGCATCTCCTTGCTTTTAAGACATCAGCCTGACAAGAATCAGCATTTTAGAACGTCGCAGCTGACAAGACACCTTGGAGATGGGAGCCTCGATCTCGTCCAATGAGTTCCACCGAGGGTTTTTGTTTTTGTCCCGACAGTTTACCCAGTACTGTACCACCGAGGAGATTCCTCAGCTGCCAACCCCGAGGGGCTGGCTGGATTCCGCTCTTGACTCGCCCCTGTCTGTGACTGAGGCTTCCCCTGCTCCTCCAGCAAAAGTTGTCGCCCCGTTTCCCCCAGGGGAGTTCAGGGTTCGGCCGACGTATCGTGCAGGCTTTGCGGGCAGCTAGACCGGGCTGGGGTGGACGTGGGAGGGCGCCTGGAGATGTAGGTTTGTGCTCGAGGCCGGTTTTCTGACCAGACAGTCCCAGCGGTCTTCCTTCCGGCCCGAGCTCCCACAGCAATTCCAACCTAAGGGGTCCTGGGTTTCCTGTTGCACCCTGTTCTGCCCTTCTCCCCTCACATAAGCAGGGCTTCTGCGTGCTCTAGGGTGGTAGGGCTGGATACCCAGGGCCTTGTGTAGAGGCAAAGCCTCCGGAGCGTCAATCCCGTCGAGTAGGGCGGGGGAGCTGGAGCTGAGCTTCTTCCCCAGGTGGGGAGCGGCCCGGAGGGCAAAAAGGATGCAGGCATTCTGGGAGGTGGAGAGAAGATCCTCACAACCGGGAAGCTCCCGGTACCGAACCAAGGATCTCTTCACGGAAATAAAACCCCGTTCTCCTCTGCCGCGGCCCCCAGTACAGTTCGGTCCCACCTCCGCTCTATCGCCCTACCGCACTCTGGTCCTGCCCCACACCGGCACCTACCCAGGAGCCTGCTCTCACGTTCGTTTTACGACAGTGTGACTACTTTTTCATCAGTGTTGGGGCTACCCTAGTACTGTAGCCAGTCTGCCTGCGCTCCTCGCTTTCCGGTAGTATGGTCGTACTGCCCTCTTCGCTTTTCGGCAGTGTGGCCGAATCGACCCTCCCCAGTTCTAAGGTCACTTTACGGCAGTGTGGCGGATCTCCGCCATCTGGTGCCCACCCGGGCCTGGGGTTGCGGGGAGGTTGACTGTTCGAGTCCTGCCTGAGGGATGAGCCTTTTCGACCTTTTCCGGGGCTTTTTCGGATTCCCGGGGCCTCAGAGGTGAGAGTGGAGCCCGGTCAAGTAAAAAGGGGTGGAGTGGGGGGGACCCTCCGACCGGGGCCTCGGCCCCTAGCATCTCCCTCTTTCCCCCTGACTGTAAGGTACACCCAGCCAGCCTATCCCAGCAGGTGGCAAGGGTGAGTGGCGGGGCGGGGGGGGGGGGGAGGCGGAAGGGGAGGAGGAGGCGGGGCGGAAGAAGAGGTGTGTCAACAATCTTTTGCTGGAATGTTCACGAGCACACATACACAGTTCCCCCCGCCACTCAGGATCAGGAGGTCACTCGAAGCTAGGGCTTGTCTTGCTGGGCTGATGCAGTGGGGGGAGGGAGGAGCAAAGTCGGGCTGAAGGAATGCACAAAACACAACTACCCCGCTGTTCCCAGCCTTTTCCCCCCAGAGCTGCGGGCTTACTTTAGTTGCGTTTTGGTGTCGACATCTTTGTGGCTCTTTCTCTACCCCCCAGACCCAGGGATCCCTTCTTTGGAGGGATGACTAGAGAAGAGGATGATGAAGATGAGGAGGAAGAAGAAAGAGGAGGAGGTTCCTGGGGTTCCAGGTTTGGAGGCCCCAGGTTCCCCGAGGACTTCACTTTTGGCTTTAGTTTTGGCCCTGGAGAGGAGATGCCTTTCCATGATCACTTTGGCTTTGACGAACTGATTCGGGATTTCAATCGTATTTTCGGAGACATGGGGGCCTGGACCCTGCCCTCCCGCCCCCCTGGTGGGTGTGGCCCCTCAGTACTTTGATAACTTGACCTACGGTGGGCAAGTCGTGCAGCCCAGAGAAAGTTATTGGGCAAGAAGGAGAAGGATTCGAGGGGGCTAGCTGAGAAATGACGTCGGGGAGGCAGGGCAAACACAAGGCTTTCCCTGACACAGCTCCGACTTTACATTCCCCTTTTGCAGAGCTCCCAGGCCCAGAGCCAGAGACCCCAAGTGAGAGGCGGAAGGAGGGGGAGACCATCCGGGATTCAATGCTCAAGTATCCAGATAGTCACCAGGCTAGGATTTTTAGCCGGGACTCGGAGAGTGACCTGGGGCGCCCCTCTCCCAAAGCAGCCCCAGACTGGGACTCCAAGAGGCCTTTCCGTGGGGTGAGTCCCGTTGCCCTTGAAGACCCAGTAGAGCCTTGCCTGAGGGACTTGGGAGAAATCCCTTAATCTTAGGGAACTCTTAGTCTGATGGAGGAGAAAGAACACACACCTTACATGATGTATAGTACAACCTGGCAGAACATTAGTACATTAGTTCCGGGATGCCGTGATGGGGAGCAGAGCTTGGCACAGTGGGGAATGTTGAGCCCTGGAAGAGAGGGGGGCCAGGTTGGTGAGGGACTTCCAGAGGTCATCCAGCCTGCATCTAGTCTGCTCTTTCCAGATAAAGGGATGGCCCAAGAAGTGAGCCTTGTGATTTGTCCAAGGTCATAGAAAGTTCCAACCTGACTTCAAATCCATTGCCCTTGTCACTCTACCACAGTGAACCTGAGGGAGAGAGGGTAGTTGAGGAAGGTTTGGCAGGGCAGGTGATGGAATTGGGGAGGGGGTGGGTTACTTCTCTTCAGAAGGGGCCCCTTTCATCAGCTGTGGTTCCTTTTGTAGTTTGATGAGGTGTGGCCAGTGACTCCTGATGCTACAACCAGAGAAGATAAGGGTAAGTCTGAGGGAAGGGGCAAGGCCATAAGGGGTCCCTGATTCCCTTTTCTGAGTTTTTACACACACTCTTGCACTCAAGTTCACTTTTTCTCCCTGAACATTTTCAGCTTGCTTCCTGAGTATCTGATACCCTTCCCACACTTTTTTTTTAATGCCTCATCTCTCTCCTCTCCCCCCACCCCACCCAGATCTTGATTCCCAGGTCTCACAGGAGGGCCTGGGTCAAGTCTTACAGCCGCAGCCTAAATCGTACTTCAGAAGCATCTCCGTTACCAAAATAACTGGACCAGATGGGGTGAGCTAGATGGTGGGGATGGTTGGGGGGGATCATGAAGGGCTGAGGTCCATGGAAAATATCATCTGTTCTGATCCTGGATGAGTAGAGTGACTGTTCCCACAGGTGGTAGAGGAGCGGCGCACCGTTGTAGATAGTGAGGGCCACAAAGAAACCACAGTAACTCGTCGAGAAGCAGATGCCAGTTCTAGAGATGGTGAGTGGGGGAGGAGAGGCAATGGTGACACAGTCCCTGAGCTACAAGGATGAAAGACCCTTGAAGGAGAAGCTGTGTTGAATGGTCTCTGTCTTCCCTTCTAATTCTCTTCCCTTTGCTCTTCCTAATTCCAGCCTATCCTGTTCCCTTTTCCCCTCTTGACCTCTCAATTAAATCCATTCAACATGCCTTTATTAAATACCTATTTACTGTGTTAGACCCTGGGGAGGTAAAGACAAGAATAAAACTATTCTGCCCTTTAGGGGGTTACATTCTAATAGGGGTGCCCACATGTACACAGATAACTAAGTAAAAGCACACAGAGTTATTTTGTCAGAGAGGGAAGTCAACCAGATAAGGGGATCAGCCCATGCAAAGAGCTGGATTTGGGGGATGAAAGGTATGTTACAGGGAACAGCAAACAGGTCAATGTGCCTAGAATTCAGGGTCCTCAGTCTGACACACTTCTGGTTCATCTTTTCCTACCTGGATGTATCGTTTTTCTCTAGAGTCAGGCACCCCACGGCCTCCAGAGTTGGGGGACAGTTCTTCCATCCTGGATTCATTCCTAAGACGATGGTTCCGGTCTTGGTAGCTCAAGTTGACTTTGTGGAAGACTCCATCCCTCCCCTCATTGCCCCACCATCAGGGGTTCTTGACATCACTAACTGGCTCAGCTGATCTTCCTGCCACCGTGAGGGTATGGGGGCGGGGAGGGTAGGAAATGTGACAGGTAAAGAAAAAGGTACCTTCCATTCTTCCCCTTCCCCTTACTGCCCCCCCAAATAAAATCTTTATTTATGCTATTGCCTCAGTCTCTTGGTGTATCTAGCTCCCTCTAGGGCCCATCCTGAGCCTTTTGTTTTTCTTTGATCTGCCCCCACCTCTAAATGAATGAGAATCAAGTATAAATATTCTTGTACTTGAATCAAGTATTAATGCTCCTAGAGAGGAACATTCCTCGCTAGGAAATAAAATTATCAGGATCAAAATGTTTTAACAATCACAACAGTCCTAACCCAGTACATTTTGTAAAAAGTAACTTACACATTATCAAATGCTGGCTATTTGGTAGGGCCTGCAGAGAAGGAAACCAGTGACTTAGAGAGGTTAAAGGAGACAGTTTATTCAATCTTTTCTGTTTCAAATTTTCACATAGCATCATAGAGGTCATTAGACCAACATCTTCATTTTATTTATCTTTAAACTTAAATACTATATACACATAGCAGACCGTGAAAAGAAATCTCTCTGAAATCCTAAATCTCCATTTTATACTGCTTGCATTTTTTAAAAGTATAGAACAAATTCTGTTCAAAACTGTCCTTGTCCTTTAAAAAAAAAAGTTTTTAATGGCCCTTTTTTCTTCTGCATTACTAATGCTGACTTTCTCCTTTTCCCTCCCAAAACCTTCCCTCCGTAATTAACAGAAAGAAAAAACCAAAACTCTTGAAAGAAATAAGCCTAGTCAAGCAAAATCAGTTTACACAGTAGCTAGGTCCAAAATGATTTGTCTGTTTCTTCACCTTGCGTTCAACACCTGTCCATCAGGAGACGGGTAACATGCTTCTGTAAATCCTTTGCTTTGCATGTTCTTGAGTCTTTCAGAGTTCTTTTTCTTTACAATATTTCCTCATATAGATTTGTTTTCCTAGTTCAGCTCACTTCACTGCATCAGTTCATATTACCCAGGAATTTCTGAATTGCCTCTTTTATTATTTCTTACCGTATATAATATTCCCATAGGTTCATATATCACAGTTTGTTCATTCATTCCACAGTTGTTTAGGAGGCAATTTAAGGTACCCCTTTAGACTCTAATTCTTTGTTTCCTTTCCCTTTTAAGGTTAGAAGTTTGTTTTGCTTATAGCTGTTCCCAAGTATTCTCCCTCTTTTTGTTTTTCTCCTCCCCCTTCTCCCCACCCTAGAGATGGCTACCATTAGACACAAATAGGTGTGTGTATACATGTATGTAAAATTATTCTGTATATGCTTCTACTCATCAGTTCTTTGGATGTAGATAGTTTTCATATGTCTTATTTTTAATTTGTATATAATAGTCAAAATGACTTAGTTGCTCTAAGTCTTTCTTGAATCAGTATTGTTGTTAAATACTTTCCTATCCCTACTTTTTTCCCTGTTGAGTTTGATGTATTTCTATACCAAGCTCTGTGTATATTTACAAGTTTTCCCCTCCTTTGTCAATTTCAGATAAAAATGAGAGATGATAAGCAATTCATCTTCTTTCACATTTGTATATTCTCCTGCACCCCAGACATGCAAAATAGGAAGTTCTACCCCCTCCTTCCTCCTTTCTACACTTGTTTTACCCTTCTTTCTTTAAGCCCTCAAAGCAGAACTAATCCCTTCTGAAGACCTCTGTTTTTCTTACTTAATTTCCTCAAAGCTGTTTGAAGACACTAATTTTTTTTTTTTAATTTAAATAGCGGAGGCTAGGTGGTACAGTGGATAGAGCACTGGCTCTGGATGGGCCTTTCCCCAGGGAAAGAACCCTGTAGGAAAAGGAAACCAAGGAAACCAAGGAAAAGAAAACCCAGTAGGAAAGGAAAGAAAAAAGTGAGAGAGAAAGAGAGAGAGAGAGAGAGCAGCTAGGTGGCCCTGGAGTCAGGAGGACCTGAGTTCAAATGCGGCCTAAGACACTTAACACAAAAACCAGCTGTGTGACCTTGGGCAAGTCACTTAACCCCACTTGCACCTCCAAAAAGCTAAAAAATAAAAGAAAAAATTTAAACTTAATAGTATTTTTTCCAATTACATGTAAAGATAGTTTTCAGCATTCATTTTTATAAGATTTTGAGTTCCAAAGTTTTCTTCCTTCCTTCCCTCCCCTCCAAAGACAGCAAGTAATCTGATATAGGTTATACATACGTACATACATATTTTATGTTGTGAAAAAAGAATTAGAACAAAAGGGAAAACTACAAGAAAGAAAAAAAAACAGTGAAAATAGTATGTTTCAATCTGCATTCAGACTCCATGGTTCTTTTTCTAGATGTGGTTAGCATTTTGCATCACGAGGAAGACATATATGTATAGCTCCTTCAATTTTCCTTTCTATGTTTCTCTGGACTCTTGTGCCTGTATTTCACAATTTCTACTCAACTTTTTTATTTTCATCAGAAACACTTAAAAGTCCTATAATCCTTCAATGGTCCAGTTTCCCCCTGTAGAATTATGTTCATCTTTGTGAAGTTAAATTATTCTTGTTTGTAAATCTGTCTCTTTTGCTTTTTGGAATATTGTATGTCAAAGTTTCTCCTTTATTGTTGAGGTTTCCAGGTCTTGAGTGATTGCCTGTGGACTCTTGGTTCTTGAAGTACTTCTTTCTGCATGTTTTTGGTATTATTCCTTTGACAGGGGAGCTTTTGATTTTGACTATGACATTCTTGGATTTCTCTTGGAGTTTTAAGAATTCTAGTGAATTCTAGTGAAGATACTGTCCACTGGTTCTAATGGTTCCAGGAAGTTTTCATTTATGTCTCGAAGTATAGTGACTGGAGTTTAAAAAATGATGATTTTGCAGCCAATCCAATGATTCCTTTTTTCTAAAAATTATTTTTACAAGCACTAATTTCCCCTCCTCTGCTTGAACAATTAAAACAACAAAAATAAAAACCTTATAACAAATATACAGAGTCCAGCAAAAGAAATTTTCAGAGTCTATGTCCAAAGATATATGTGACTCTGCACTTTAATTCCAATACCTCTCTCTTAAAAAAAAAAAAAAGCAATTGTGGTTAAGTGAGGTAGGTATAGTGTTTCATCTTCACAGTCCTCTAAGTTCAACAATTCTTACATTATCTTTCCTTGACTGTTTATGTTTTTTATTTCAGTTTTCTAATATTTATTGTCTTGTGGAGCAACTGATTCCTGTTTGCTCTATTCTAGTTCTCAGAAAGTCCATTTTTGGGGGTAAGGTTTACCATTCTCTCTTCTAAACTATTTATTCCAATATTTTTCCTCCAGAGCCTTAACTTCATTTTTCTTATTCATTGTTTCATTTCTTCTAAGTATTCATGTAGTCCTTTTAGGAAATCTATATTTTTTCTGTTGAGTTTGAAGTTATTACAGAGTGGTCATTCTCTTTAGATTTGTAATAATTTTTTTTAATACTGGTCAATATTTTTTTAAAATTATTTTATGTCTCCATCTTTAGTTCCTGAATTGGACCTTTATCTTAGGGCCAGGCACCATCCTTTGCTGCACTTTGGATTGTGGTGCTTTGACCCTATTTGATCTTGCCCTGGGTTTCCTGTATTCCTGTGCTGACTTTCACTTCCCAGGGACAAGTATAACCAAGGGTTAGGTGCCTCCTGGGTTTTTTAAATTCAGAACACTGGATCTTGAAGGCCTTCTCTGGCATCTCAGGACAAAGTTCTAGGGAAGTTCGAGCCCCAGTTTGAGTGTCCCCTTGCCTTGCTGGTTGCTGCCACTTATTACCTGGGCTTCTAAGGTCATCATTCTGAGACTTTCTGACCACCTTGGAGTTTTCTCAGGGAAGCCTTTGCTTGTCTTCAAAGGCTACAGGTGGCACTGGACCACTCTGGTCCCATTGGGAGGCTATCCTGTGCTGACTCTAGTTTTTGTGATGCCTCTATTGCCCTTGGGCCTCTGGCAGACTTTTGTGGATTTCTGGGGTGGGAGAAGTCACTCCTCATTGGATTTTTTTTTTGGGGGGGTGGGGAGGACAGTTGGGGTTAAGTGACTTACCCAGGGTCACAGGCTAGTTTTTGTGTTGAGTGTCTGAAGCTGGATTTGAACTCAAGTCCTCCAGACTCCATAACTCATGCTCTATTCACTGTGACACCTAGCTGCCCCACCTCACTGGATTTTTTTGATAATTATTCAGACTGGTGTAAAATTTAGGGCTTTACTGGAATAGACATTTGGAAACTGGACAGTCTGCCTTCCATTCAGGCAGCCATCTTTTACATAAAGGGAAATATAGGTGCAAAGATGAAATGACTTGTCCAAGGTTATGCTGGGGATTAAGTGACATAGGTAGGATATGAACCTGGGTTTAACTTCAAGTCTAATTTATTTTTGACTGTACCATACTTCCTTTTAGATAAGGCAATTAGTGTTTACAATGGAGGGACATATTGAGTAAAGAATTAGAGGAGAAACAAACTTTAAGAAGGAAAAATCACATATAACAACCATAGTGGAAGATGGAAGAGAACAGAAACCATAAGAAGATCCCCAAAACATTATTGCCCCGGTTACCCATCTATATCAGAACTACTTTGAATTCAATAAAAGCTAGGATCAATTTCCCTTATCTATCACTTGTTATTACATCTGAATCATTATGACTAGCTCATGACTTCTTTAAAAAGTCCGTGAGGGGGGTGGCTAGGTGGCACAGTGAGTAAAGCACTAGTCCTGGAGTCAGGACGACAGGAGTTGAAATCCAGTCTCAAACACTTAACACTTACTAGTTGTGTGACCTTGGACAAGTCACTTGACCCTAATTGTCCTATCTTTCCCCCACCAAAAAGAAAAAAAAAAGTCAGTGAGGGTTGGGGGACAGTCTTCCCATGAGTGTATAGTTACCATCAGTATCATTCAGTGGTCATGCAGAAATGGAAATTGACCTCAGTTTCCTCATCTAATAAGTGGAAATAATATCTACCCTATCTCCTGTACAGGCATGTGGTCAGTGTGTAATTGGCTGATTTACATGTGAGGAAAGTGTTTTGTCACTGGAATGCTGTATGTAAAATAATAAAGATCTTGTTATTTTTACCTAGGTGAAATGAGGTTGAAAGGAATGTGAAGGCAAGCTTTATTTCCAGGGAGCTGCCCAATAGGTGATGAATTCTTTGGCCCTGGCAACCCGTAAAATAAAAACACAAAATGGTCCTCAGTCTTTTGCAGACACAACTCAAACTTCTACAGACAGTGGCAGATTGAATGTATGAATGAATGTGTTTGTTAAATGGTATGTGCAAGCATTGGCTGAGCAGAAAGGTGGTGGGAAATGTGGCAGAGAGTGCTTAGAATTAGGCAGTTTTTAGATTCTATAAACTTTAACTTTGAAGTTGGCACTCTAAATATGAGATTCTTGTCCTGGGTATGACCAATGAGTACCTATACTGCTGAAGGAGCTGAATCATATCCATCTTTACATTCTTGGTGTAATTTAAGCCAGAAGAAAATGAAAGAAATTACAACTAATTGGAAGTCTAGTTCACAGGGGACCTTGGAAAGGCCAGAGAGACAGAGACAGAGAGAGAGTCAACAAGAACTATTTTGCAAAATTTAGCCACTTGGTATTATAGGGCTTATGAAAAAGTGCTTTTAAAAAGATGACTATGAAAATGCATTTTATGCACCAGCATTAGTTTCAGGGGATGAAAAAGTAAAGACATTTTACAAAAAACTTACTAATACCCCAACAAATTAAATCAACATACACATTGGTATCCGATGATGTCAGTGTAAAATTGGGAATAGTTGAGGAATACAATAGAAAGCCTGGGTCAGGAAGAAGGAATATGAGAAGCCAATGACTTGTAGACTGCACAGAAAATTCATGAATTTGTATCAATGAATAATTTTTTTCTCTTTTTTATTTTTTAGTTTACATCATTCATTTCCACAAGATTTTGAGTTACAAATTTTCTTCCCATTTTTCCCTACCCACCACCCCAAAACAGCAATCCCACTGAATATCCCCTCCCCCAATCTACTCTCTCCCATACCTTTCCCCAATCCATCTGATGTTCCAGTAGGGTACGGTGGATCTCTATGCCCCATTGCCTATATATCTCATTTCCCAGTTACATATAAAATAATAATAATAATATATTTAAACATTTGATTTTAAAACTTTGAATTCCAGATTTTATCCCTTCCTCCTTAGACACACACCCTTACTGGGAAGATAAACAATTCAATATTGTTTGTGTACATGTATACCTATGCAAAACATTTCCATAGGGGATATATTGTGAAAGACTGACCATATTTCCCTCCATCCTATCCCATCCCTCACTTGTTCTATTCTCTACTTTGATCCTGTCCCTTTTCGAAAGTGTGTGCTTCCAACTTCCCTCTCCCCCAGCCTACCCTCCCTTCCATTATCCCCCTTCTCATCCCCTTCCCGCCTACTATCCCGGTAAGGTGAGATACCTTGTTTAGTGGGTATGTCATTCCCTCCCTAAGCCAAATTCAATGAGAGTAAGGTTGACTCATTCCCTTTGCCTTCCTGTTCTTCCCCTCCATTGTAACAGTTTTCCCTTGCCTTTTCTATATGAGATAATTTACCCCATTCTGTCTCTCTCCATCTCCTCTCATTATATTCCTCTCTTACCTCTCAATTTCACCTTTTAAGTATCATCCCTTCCTATTCAATTGGTCTTGTGCCCTCTGTCTATGTATACCTCTACATATATATACACACACTCACATATGTATTCATATGCCCATATACCCTCCTATATAGACATATATATGTATATATTTCTATTCCCTTCAATTATTCTCATACTGAGAAAAGTTTTATAAGTTACATTTATTGTTTTTCCATGTAGGAATATAAATAGTTCAACTTTGATAAATTCCTTATGATTTCTTTTCCCTGTTTACCTTCTCCTGCTTCTCTTGCTTCTTGTATCTGAATGTCAAATTTTCTATTCAACTCTGTTTTTTTCACCAAGAATGCTTGAAAGTCCTCTGTTCTACCAAATGACCATGTTTTCCCCTGAAACATGATACTCAGTTTTTCTGGGTAGGTGATTCTTGGTTTTGATCCCAGCTCCTTTGACCTCCAGAATATCATATTCCAAGCCCTATGATCCCTCAGTGTAGAAGCTGACAGAACCTGTGTTATCCTATGTTTCCATGACATTCAAATTGTTTCTTCCTGGCTCCTTGTAATATATTCTCCTTGATCTGGGAACTCTAGGAGTTTTCTTTTTGGGATCTTTTTCAGGGGGTGATTGGTAGATTCTTTCAACCTCTATTTTGCTCTCTGGTTCTAAAACATCAGGGCAGTTTTCCTTGAGAATTTCTTGAAGGATGATTTCTAGGTTCTTTTTTTGATCATGGCTTTCAGGTAGTCCAACAATTTTTAAATTATCTCTCCTGGATCTATTTTCCAGGTCAGTGGTTTTTCCAATGAGATATTTCACATTGCCTTCTATTTTTTCATTTGTTTGGATCTGTTTAATAGTATCTTGATTTCTCATAAAGTCACTAGCTTCCATTTGCTCCAATCTAATTCTGAAGGAATGATTCTCCTCAGTGAGCTTTTGAGATTCTTTTTCCATCTGGGAAATTTGGCTTTTTAAGGCATTCTTCTCCTCATTGCCTTTTTGAGCTTTTGCCATTTGAGTTAGTCTATTTTTTAAGGTGCTATTTTCTTCAGTCAGGTTGTTGACTCTCATTTCATAATTTTCTTGCATCATTCTCATTTCTCTTCCCAATTTTTCTTCTACTTCTCTTATTTGGTTTTCAAAATCCTTTTAAAGCTCCTCTATGGCCTGTAACCAGCTTGTATTTTTCTTGGAAGCTTTTGGTGTAGGATTTCTGACTTCACTGCCTTCCTCCTGTTCCTTGTTTTGATCCTTTTTGTCCCCAAAATAGGAGTCTAATTTAGGATTGTTCTGTTTGCTTTGCTTCGTTTGCTTGCTCTTGACTTTTGAGCCTTTTGCCACAGTAGAACTATGCTACCAGAAAGGTAGCCACTGGTTGTGGGGAGGAGGGGTTCGGGGAGAGGAGGATAGAGTTGGTGGGAAGGAGTTCTCCACCCTCTGAAGTGGAAAGGGGGGTGGGATTGGGACTTGCACAGCCCCTCCCTTGGGAGGGAATTAGATAATTTGGAAATTTCTCTTTCTCCAGGACTGCAGGGGTGAGGGAGACTTCCTTGGAGGGAGATTTCTGGCCATGAGTCCTCCTCATGGGGCATTGGGGGAGGTGGGGAGGTGGGCTTCTCTTTGGGAATCCCTCCCCTCAGATCAAAGAAGCAGGCAGGCTAGCAATCTCCTGCCTAGAAATTAAGTTTGACCCTAAGGCAAAACTGGGAAAATACTTAGCTCTGTCAAAGAGAAGCCTTAGAAGTGAAGCTTTGAGACTGGCAGATTCAATGCTCTCACTTTCAAAAAATCCACCAAGATTCTTCTCCCTGTCATTCCCCCATTGACTAGGCTGTATAGTTAAAGGAATAGAAAATGATGAATGGGACACTCTGACTTGAATGTTATAATATTTTGAATTTTTTTAATTTGGGAAATATGTACAATCTCTTTCCTTATAGTCCTGGTCTGCCCAGCCTGGAATTATAATGAAAGCTAGAAAAACAAACAAACAAAATATCTTTGCAAATTCTAAGAATTAATCATTAAGAAGTTGGAAATAGGATATTGGGATTGATTGATTTTTTTTTGTTGTTGTTGTTGTCTCTGCTTGACCTGTTCCCTGAATTTGTAAAGAGAAAGTTAATAGTGTTTGTTATCACAAAACACTTGTGATCAAAATAGTATAATTATTGTAAAATGTTTAATGATGTTGTTGCCATCTTTCTAAGATTGTTTTGTGTTTCTAAAAGTCTGTTTAGCTAGTGAACTTAAAAAAACATTTTGAAGTATGAATAGTATTACAGTAATTTTTAGAAATCTGGATTTTGTATTGCGTGTGTATTGGGTTTTTACGTTATAAAATGTGTTAATTTAAAACTTATATTTGGGTTACTAGCAGGCAATAATAATACTGCTGATATTTAATTTAAAATTTTGGCCATTATGAAAATGTAATGATGAGATGAATGATTCTCTGTACTAGGTGAATTGGAAATGTGTTTTGTAGAACTCTTATTGAGCAAATGAAAATATATATAGATGTTTTGATGTTAATCTGAAGGTTTCCAGAATGTAAATGGTAAAGCTAGTTTTTGTTTGTGTATGAAAAACACATCCAACTGATTTAAGGTCACCAGATTAATTGACTGGTTTAAGTTTATAGTAGGGAAAGGAACTTGTTTCAGTCATGTAGTCCCTAAACAATGGACCTAGATTGCTGAGAAGTTGCAAGTTTATGTACAACAGGTAAAAGGGATTTCAGAAATTATCAATAAGTTTTTACAAGTTTAGATTTGAGAAGATGGTAAATAGAATCCCTTACATTTTTGAGACTTGGCAAATCTTTATTGCTGATTATAGCCCATAAGAATAAAAAATGCTCTAAACTGTGATTGGTGAAATTTGCTGTTTAAGGTGATTTTCTCCTTTTTTAGCAAATTTCCTATGATCAGAGCACATAGTCAGTAAAAGATATGAGCTCTTTTGTGTTAGCTTATTGGAAAATCTAATATTATTTTTCATCTAGAATTAGAACATGTACAGAAAATTATGCAAACTGCTTAAGCTCATTTTAACAATTTTCAGCTAACTTCATAAAAGTTTAATGATATTGTAAAGCAGAAGAGATGTTGCTGTTTTGATCTGAATTTGTAGTTATTTAATGATCTAAGTAAAAGTTAACATTTGTAACTGAATGTATATGTTAAAGATTCAATTTCTGAAGTATCTCTTTCTTCCAGAGTGAATATAATCAGAGGATAAACAAGCTTTGTAAAACAAGGATGTATGTCTACTATTCAGTTGTGAGGTTCAAGTCAGGAACCTCTATTGTTTAAGGTAGTATAGTTATATTAGTAAAAGATTAATAACTTATGAAGTGTCTTGTTTATGTAGTTTGTAGAAATATAAAGGAAAGTGAAATAGTCTGAGTAATGGATTATACTAGCCCATCCTCACCCCACTTCTGGTCACTTTCCTCCTACTCCTTTTTGGCCCTTGTTTTGTTTCTTTTAGACTCAGCACCCTTCACTTGCAACTCAGGTTGAGTACCCACTGGCTACAGACCCAGACCCCTAAATGGTGGAACCCTACAAAACAGAGACAGCTCTATGTCCTCCCTCAGCATGAAGCCCAAATGATTTTGGATCCCATTTGTTTAAGGGGGAAAGGATGGGGTGCTTAGAATGATGGGGTATTTGGGTACCTGATATTTAGTTTAATCAGACATATTTTAGTTGAGAGAATAGAAAGATACCATTTTAACACCAGGTTAATTCAAACTGTCTTTAAAGTCTATTTATGGAAAACTGAACAAAGCAGATAAGAAGGTTTGGGGACAAAAGGAGTTCATCCAGCACCTCCTGTTTCCAGATAGTTGATATCAGCTTTGGAAGTATGTTGAGAGAACATGAGGAAGTTTTGGGAAGGCAGAAAGTTTTGTAATGTGAGTTTGTAATTAATAGCTCAATCAACTTTGAGATGGCCCTATCTGAAGGACACTAGTCCTGGAGTCAGGAGGACCTGAGTTCAAATCCAGCCTAAGACACTTACCACAAAAACTAGCCATGCAACCTTGGGCAAGTCACTTAACTTGGGCAAGTCACAATTGCCCTACCTTCCCCCCCCTCCAAAAAAAGAAAAAAGAAAAAAGAAAAGAAAAGAAAAGAATGTGGGAGCAGGATGAAATACATATCACCCCAGCATTCTGTCTACTATTGAAATAATCCCAAAGATATTTTCAGTTGAGTTTTTATCTTAATTGTTTCATGCAATTACAGAGGAACAGATATCCACTTAGTCTACAAAACATTAAAAGTAAAAGATAATAACACGATGGGGAAGCTAGGTGGGGCAGTAAATAAAGCACTGGGCCCCAAATCAGGAAGACTTATCTTCATGAGTTCAAATCTGGCCATAGACACTTACTAGCTGTGTGATCTGTTTGCCTCAGTTTCATCATCTGTAAAATAAGATGGAAAAAGAGATGGTAAGAAGACTCATCTTCCTGAGTTCAAATCCAGCCTCAGACACTTACTAGCTGTGTAACCCTGGGCAAATCACTTAACCTCTTTTTGCTTCACTTTCCTTATTTATAAAAAGAGCTGGAGAAGGAAATGACAAACCACTCCAGTATCTCTTCCAAGAAAACCCCAATTGGGTCATAAAGAATCAGACATGACTGAATGACAACAAACTTAAAAGTAATCAGCTTGAGTGGCTAGGTTGCACAGTGAATAGAACACCAGCCCTGAAGTAAGGAGGACCTGAGTTCAAATCCAGCCTCAGATACTTAACACTAGCCGTGTGACCTTGGGCAAGTCACTTAACCCCAATTGCCCTCCAAAAAGCAAAAAAAAAAAAAAATACTCAGCTTAAATCCTTACTTTTCTATCCTTTCCATTGCCCTGGATTGGGCCAGGACTCATGAATATGGTGGCTAGATTCAGAGTTTAGTCTGAAGAAAAAAAAATAGAATATTTCTCTGAACTATATAACATGGGAAAATCTCAATATGACTCTGTGGTTCCACCTTCACTCAGCATTTAGGAAATCTGCTCTCTAGCAACCATCTTTATTCTTTATTCCTAATACTTAGACAAAATGATTTAGACGGATGACCTTTTTTTTTTCTTAGTGTCCTTGTGATTTTTTAACATATGGTAATGATAAAAGGGCACAGCAAACCTGTAGAGGAACTTCTCTACCCAATTGTCTCTCTCTCCAAACCTCTTTCCAACAAGCAGATGGGAGAAAGAATAAGGAAAGGGATGGTGTGTTGTTTGGAACTTGGTGAAACTGGCTCTGAGGACATCCTAGAAAAGGAGGAAACCCTGGTGACAGGGATTGGGCTCTTGGCCCAGTCTCCCCAGTAGCTGAGGTTTCATGGCAGCTACTAGGCTGATCTCTCCTGGACCCTAGTTTATTTCACTCCTACAATATAATAGTGAAGTCTTTAATTCTCCTGGTCTATTTCACTACTACAATGCCCAGTCTTGCCGTATTGGTCCCATGTTGGTTCCAGGTCCTCCATAGCTTTTATCTGGGCTTTACTTCATGTCTGCACTTTTCACTGAAGGTCTCAGGATCTTTCCCTGCTCATCCTTCAGGCTGCTCAGTTCAGACTGCAGTGGCAGTGGCTCCTTAGGTCACAGACAGAAAATGGCTAGCCGTAAGAAGTTAGGGGATCTCTTACCTTGCCAGTAGTTTAGAAAAAGTGACCTAGAATGGCAGACATGGATTTTTTTTTCAGGGATGGTAATGGTGATCATGATAACAATAGGAATAGTTAATATTCATATAGTGCTTTAAGGTTTGCAAAGACTTTTACAAATATTAACTCATCTTATTTTCATGACTGTGGGAGATAAGTGCTATTATTAATCACTCCCTTTCAAAGATGAGGAAACCGAGGCAAACAGAAATTAGGTGACTTTGTCTAGGGTCTGGTCACACAGTTAGTTAAGGCTAGATCTGAACTTAGGTCTTCCTGGTTCTGGGTCCAGCAAAGAGAAATAAATTGATGACTTGGGGAAACATAATTCCTACCTACCCCAAGTTTTCTCATTGATCCATTTCTTCTTCTGGGAGGTTTTAGGCATATCTGTTACTCTTACATTTTTTCATTTAAATCTCATAGTAACCCTATAAGGTTGGGACTTCAAATATCATTACCCCCATTTTTAGAGATTAAGTGAAAAATAGCTAATGAGTTTCAGAGGGTTAGATTTGAACCTCTTCTGGGCTGAAAGTCTAGAGCTCTGTCCATTGCACCATCTACTGCTCAGCTATCCTAACTTGAATGCCAGGCTAAAAAGTTTGACCTTTATCTGGTGGGTATTAGGAAGCTTTTGAGAAATTTGGTTAGACATTTGACATGATCTGTGATCTGTACATTAGAAAAAAATAAGCTGTCAATGGAATGGATGGACAGAAAAATGGAGAGGAAGAGTGGGAAAACTCAATAATCATGTATTAAGAAGTTACTAAGTCGGGGCGGCTAGGTGGCGCAGTGAATAGAGCGCCGGCCCTGGAATCAGAAGGACCTGAGTTCGGAGCCGGCCTCCGACACTTAATCCATACAAACAAAAACCTAGCCGTGTAACCTTGGGCAAGTTACTTAACCCCAATTGCCCTAAAGGGGTGGCTAGGTGGCGCAGTGAGTAAGAGCACCGGCCTCGGAGTTGGGATGACCCGAGATCAGATCCGGCCTCAGAAAATGAGCACCCATGCATAAATAATAATGACTAGCCGTGTAACCTTGAGCAAGTTACTTAACCCCAATTGCTTTAAAAAAAAAATAAGTTACTAAGTCCTTATCTGTGCCCTACACTCTGCTAGATTAGTGACACAAAGACAAAAATGAAACAATTCCTTTCCCTAGGGAGTTTACATTCTATCTAGTGAGACAATGTGGACACAAATAAATGGATACAAAATATACATAAAGTAAATACAAAGTCATATTGTGTGGTGGGAGGTGGGAGGTGGGAGGTGGGAGGTGGGAGGTGGGAGGTGGGATCTGCTAACTGTAGGAGATGGTTTTTGAGCTGAGTCCAGAAGGATGCCAGGGATTCTAAGATGCTGGGGTGAGGACAGAATGTATTTCAAGCAAAGGGGGATAGTGAATGCAAAGGCATGGATGGAGACCAGAAATAGAATGTTGTGATTGTCCTTCATTTTCAAAGAAGACCATGGCATAAGGAAAATGATGTTGACTTTGATTTGAGTGAGGGAGGGCTGTGCAAGGTCACTAGCCTCACTTTCTCCTCCAGAGCCATCTGGGTCAGAGGCCAGATATTCTTCAAGACAAGTAAAGACGGCTTAGGATGCAATGGGAGACCCTGGTCCTTTAGGCTAAGGCCTTTTCACTTTGAGTAAGGCAATGGCCATTCAGTGAATAGGCCTCTTTAAGAAGTAAATCAAGGGATGGCCCCTTTAATTAGAAAAAAGGGGAAAAAATCAAAGTGGGAGGGCAAGACTTCAAGGTTGCTAGTCAAAAGAGAAACAGTTACTATTGATATTTAGTCTGAGCCAGGAGGGCTCAAAATATAGCCATTAAGTGGAGCTTGGGCAGGGACCTATTGTCATCTAATCTAATGTTTAGGATAACAATGGGGAAAAAAAGAAAGAAAGAAAGAAAGAAAGAAAGAAAGAAAGAAAGAAAGAAAGAAAGAAAGAAAGAAGGAAGGAAGGAAGGAAGGAAGGAAGGAAGGAAAGAAAGAAAGAAAGAAAGAAAGAAAGAAAGAAAGAAAGAAAGAAAGAAAGAAAGAAAGAAAGAAAGAAAGAAAGAAGGAAAGAAAGAAGGAAAGAAAGAGAGTGGGAGGGAGGGAGTAAGGGAGGGAAGTGTAATGGAAATGCAAATTTTAAGATCTTCCCTGCCCCTAGACCCTTTGATAGGCTTAAGAGATTCTGAGAACCTTCCTTGATTTGAAAATATACTCTGCCCCCTAATAGGCTGAATGTGGTCACATGGAGCCTGTGGCAGGAGGCTTGGTTTTCAGGAATGTCCACACTTTGATGCTGTGTGATTGAGCAGTGGGTCAAGAGGGTGGTTACATTCTCTGACCCAGGAGAAGGCTGTATAATTCCTCATGTGAGGCTTTGCTTTGGGGCTCACTTTGAGAAGTGTTGTGTGTTTTGACCAGATGAGACTCTGGGCAGCCATTGAGAGCCCCCCTGCTTTGAAAACCCATATGTTGATGCTTCCCTCTCTGGTAACTGTGATTTGGTATGGATGTGATGGTTGGACAGTTTGGAAGCCTGTCTGCTTGATCTGTTTCTCTGTCTTGTAACTTCTGTCTGTATACTCTGAAGTTTGGGGTGCTGACCTTTTTCCCCTGAACTAGGTAAACTATATATATTAGATTGATTAAAGTAAGCTTGTTAGCCCATTTTGAGTTGCTTTCCTTTAGAATAGTAGATCTGAGAGCCTGTATTGGCAGCCACCCTGAGGATGCTGGGGTGCTTACTGCTATAGGAAGGAAGGAAGGAAGGAAGGAAGGAAGGAAGGAAGGAAGGAAGGAAGGAAGGAAGGGAGGGAGGAAGGAATTTAGGTAGTAAACCCCAAGTTAACTGGGGAGCTTTTGGCCATCAAAATTTACCTTCCTATAGAAAGGAGGAGAGGGAGAGGTCAAGCTAAGTTACCCAACTGACTAGTCCCCATTCAGGCAGCTCCATCTACTCACAGGTTGTGTTTGTCCTTCATTTTTAAAGAAGACCATGATGTCAGGAAAATGATGATATGACTTGCAGGTGACTGATTTGAGTGAGGGAGGGCTGTGCAAAGTCACCAGCCTCACTTTCTCCTCCAGAGCCATCTGGATACAGTGTTACATTAGAAAGCTCTAGGGGGCAGCTAGGTGGCGGCTAGGTGGCACAGTGAGTAGAGCGCCAGCCCTGGAGTCAGAAGGACCTGAGTTCGGATCTGGCCTCAGACACTTAACACACACAAACAAAAACCTAGCCGTGTGACCTTGGGCAAGTTACTTAGCCCCAATTGCCCTCCAAAAAGAAAAAGAAAAAAAGGAAAGCCCTAGCATGACAATGGACTGAAAGAGGGGTCTAATGCAAGAAAGATATGGGGATAGAAATAACAGGGTTTAACAACTAAATGTGGGAAATGGCAAACTATACCAGTATCTTTGCCAAGAAAACACCAAATGGGGTCATGAAGGGTTGGTAAGGACTGAAATGCCTGAACAACAAATTACATTTATATAGTTCTTGAAACGCTTGACTCACAATAAACCCATGAGATAGGTCAAGCAAATATTCTTAGCTCCATCTTACAAATGAGGAAATTGGCTTCAGAAAGGTTAATACACTTGCAGGAAGTAAGTAGGAATACTCACACTCAAACCCAGGTCTGCTGTCACCAAGTGAAGCTCCATAGTAACAGTCCTCTAATCTGTGAGGTCTGAGGGTCTAAAGGTGAAGAAGCCTAGAGCAATCCAGGCACATAGTAAACGTAGGTGCCTAGAAAACCTTTCCTTAACCGTAACCCTGCCCACTCTCAACAGTGACAACTGCTCTGGAGTTAATTGGTCTTAAAATCTCTTATCATTGGCTATTTGTGTAATCTGGTAGCTTTAGCTGAGCAGGATTAATTGGCTAATTGGTCTTAAAGTCTGTTTGTTATCTATGGCTATTTGTGTAGCCTAGTAGCCAGTTAAGTGATCTTTGGCCACAGAGAGGTTGTCCTCTTGGGCTCCCACTGGCATCTTTCACCATGATTCAGTCTGTATTCCTGGCCCAGGTCAGAGCCTGGATCCGAATCCGAAACCTCCTAGCCCGACAATGCTTGGCTGAATTTTTGGGTGTCTTTGTACTTATGGTAGGTGGGGTTGAATGGTGGGTAATCAGGAGGAAGGGAGGGTGGTAAAGGAAATGATCTTTACTTTGACCTGTGACCCCATATCCTCATTTTTCTGTTCCTTTTCATTGTTCCTTTTTTTCTTTCCTTGTTCCTTTTTCTGTTCATTTTCTTCTTCTGTCCTTTGTCCTATCTTTAATTTTCTCTGATTATCTCCAAATCTGAACTGTTCATTGCTCATCTTCTCTTGTATCCCTTCTTTCTTCCTCCTCTCACCTTCTTTCCTCTCCCTGTCCTTTCTCCCTTCATTTTTTCCTCGGCTCTTTCTTCCTATCTCTCTCTCTCCCCTTCCCACCCTGTTTCCCTTGAGGCTTTTCCTGATTTCTCGTTTCTCCCAATTTCTCCCCCAATCTTCCCTTTATATCCTCTCATCTCCCTTTTCTTTCCCTCCTCTCTCTTTACTAAGTCTACCTTCTCTCCTTCCCTCCCTACTCTCTGTAATCCTTCCCTATCCTTCTTCCCTCTCCCTTTCTATTCTTTTTTCCTCTCCTCTTTCCCATCATTTTCTCCCTCCTCACTTTTCTTCATCAGATTATCACACAGGGGGCAGTGGCTCAAGCTGTTACCAGTGAGGAAACCAAAGGCAACTTTTTCACCATGTTCCTGGCAGGTGCCCTGGCCGTGATGGTGGCCATCTATGTAGGAGGCAATGTCTCAGGTGAGTAAGGAGGCCCCTTGTTAGAGGAGTGGCAGGAAGTAGATACTGCCCAAGTCACTGACTCATGGGTATTATCTACTGGTCACTTCACATGATGCTGTCATGCCCTTGGGTCTCTCCAACTTTCCCCCTTCCCCCCCTCAGCCTTCCTACTCCACCTGTCTTCCTTATTTCACCTTCCAAGCTCTTTCTGGTTTTCTCTCTAGTTCTAGCTTCCATTTCTCTCTCCTCATGCTGGACCGTCCTGGCAAAGATGAGACCCTCACTGAGGGGGGAGGTGTTTAAGGAAGTTGGGGCTTACTCCCTGTATATATTACCTTCCCAACCATTTAAGATCTCTTTTCACTCCTCTGTTTCTTCCTCCCACAACCTTTGTTTCCTCAGGGGCCCACCTGAATCCTGCCTTCTCCTTGTCCATGTGCCTCATGGGTCACCTACCTTGGGCCAAACTTCCTATCTATGTACTAGTACAGCTGCTTTCTGCCTTCTCTGCTTCAGGAGCAACATATGTCCTCTATTATGGTATGTAATAGCCTTTTCAAAGACTTAGGATTCATAAGGGAGAAGCCCAGGCTATGGGGAGATACTCTAGGGATAGAGATGGGGAGAACCAGTTCACTAGGGAATGGGGAAACTCCCTCTGTAGATTCATAGGGAGGATCTCAAATTGAATGTCCATTGTCTCTACTCCCTGAACCAGATGCTCTGCAGAACTACACTGGTGGAAATCTGACAGTGACTGGTCCCAAGGAGACAGCCTCTATCTTTGCCACCTACCCAGCCCCTTATCTGTCCCTGGAAAATGGCTTCCTGGACCAGGTGGGAGTAGAATTACCCAATGTTCTTCAACCCTCTCCTCTAGTATTTCACTAGTCCCCACTCCTTTCCTCTAATGCTCCCAACTCCTATCCTTCTCCCATTATTGTTTTTCTAGGTCCTTTTGTGGTATCCTAACATGGAATAGTTACTTGATCTCTCTGAGAGATCCTCAGCAACCAAGGATAAAATCAAAGGGTGTGGGAAGTGAGGGTATGGGATGTATAAAGAAAGCTAAGGGTGTGGGTGAAGCCTGATAAGTATGGATGCAAGGGGAACCCTGGAGTTTCTAACAGGGTAACCTTTCTCTCAAGGTCCTAGGTACTGCTATGCTTATTGTGGGAATCTTTGCCATCATAGACACCAAGAATAAGGGGGTACCTGCGGGATTGGAGCCAGTGGCAGTTGCATTGCTGGTTCTAGCCATTGGCCTCTCCATGGGTGCCAACTGTGGTTACCCACTCAACCCTGCTCGAGACTTGGGGCCTCGGCTCTTCACTTATGTGGCTGGTTGGGGACCTGAAGTCTTTAGGTCAGTATTTCCTGCCCCAGTATTTTCCCTCCCTTATTTTAACTATTAACTTACATTTATATGGTACTTTATACCTTACAAAGTGTTTTCTATAGATGATTTAATATGATCCTCAAAACCCCATGAAATAGTATAATAGATTGTTTCCATTCCAGTTAGCAAAGCCAAATCTCAGAGAGGTTAAAAACAATTTGCTCAAGGTCCTATAACTAATAAGTGGGGAAAATGGGACTATGGCTTTTGACTCCAAGTTCAGCCTTCTTTCTACTACCCCACATTGTCTCAAATCAGTCATCCTTTATCTCTCCTTTCCTTCCCAGTTAAACCCACTGAGAAAATCATCACACTAGGTACCTCCAGCTCCTCTCCTCTCTCTTTCCTGTTAACACTCTGCAATCTGGTTTCTGACTTCATTCAATTGAATCTCTCTCTCCAAAGTTACCAATAACCTTTTTCTTAATCGACACATCTCACAACTCTTTATTAATTCTCATCCTTCTTGGCCTTTCTGTAGCATTTAATACTATTGATCACCTTCTCCTTCCTATTTAGGTTTGTGTGGCACTGCTCTATTCTGCTTTTTCTCCCATCTATCTAACCCCTCCATGCTATATCCATTAATGACGAGTCCTCAAGGCTCTGTCCTAGGCTCCCTTCTCTTTTTGCTGCATACTATCTCTCTGGATGAGCACATAAGCTGCCAAGGATTCAATTATCATCTCCATGAAGATCTCTCTTCTGAGCTCCAGTCTTTTATCTCCAACTTAATTTTGGACACGTTGAACTCAATGTCCTAGAGGAATCCCAAACTCAACATAGACAAAATACAGAACTCAGATTTTCCCTCCAAACTCTTTTTCCAAACCTTTTAAAAAATTATTGTTCAAGGTGCCACCATCTTCCCAGTTATTCAGGCTCATGACATTGGTATCATTCTTTATTCCTCATTCCCATGTACTCCAAATCTTGTTATTTCACTTCTAGTCCTTTCTCAGGTCCTCATTATCAATTTCTTCTTCTTCTTCTTCTTCTTCTTCTTCTTCTTCTTCTTCTTCTTCTTCTTCTTCTTCTTCTTCTTCTTCTTCTTCTTCTTCTTCTCCTCCTTCTCCTTCTCCTTCTCCTTCTCCTCCTTCTCCTTCTCCTTCTCCTTCTCCTTCCTCCTCCTCCTCCTCCCTCCTCC
>WOXC01005445.1:0-45286 GCA_011680675.1 Gymnobelideus leadbeateri
TTTTTTTTTTTTTTGTTTTTTTTTTTTTTTTTTTTTTTTTTTTGCTTTTTGGAGGGCAATTGGGGTTAAGTAACTTGCCCAAGGTCACACGGCTAGGTTTTTATTTGTGTGTGTGTTAAGTGTCTGAGGTGGAATCCGAACTCAGGTCCTTCTGACTCCAGGGCCGATGCTCTACTCACTGCGCCACCTAGCCAGCTGCCCCCCACCCCCTTTTTTTTCCTTTTTGACCTTCTTTTCTTTTGATTCCTTTTGGGGCTTTTTCTCCACCATCTTGAGAAAATGGAAAGAGACTTTTCACTTCTTACTATGTATTACAACTTTTCTCGAATTGGAGCCCCACTCAATTTAATATCTATATTGATGTCCCATTTTATTATTTGTCATCTTTTCTCTCACATATCAAGGCATGGAATTCTCCCTTATCCATAAATCTGAATAATTTATTGGTCTTACCCTAATTTATTTTGTGATCATTTAGATCAAAACAATGTATTCATTTGGAGCTTATCTTGCTATGTCTGAAAACTATAGTGCTGTCTAATTTTCCAAGTTTTACTCAAATAGTGAATTCTTTTCCTACTACTTGATGTCATTGGGTTTCTTAAATACTATAAATGATACTAATAGAACCTCTTCCCCCCTCTTTTTTTTAACAATTATTGAAAAGGTCTTTATGTTTTCTCCATTGAATATAATGTCTGTTCTCCAATTTATTTATAAAATACAAACTTGGTAGGGGTGTGTGTGTGTGTGTGTGTGTGTGTGTGTGTGTGTGTGTGTGTGTGTGTGTGCTCGAGTGCACAGGCACAGGCATTTGTGTCTGTGTTTCTGTCTGTGTTTAAAGTGAGGGGCCTAAGTAAAACTACCTTTTGTATCTCAAAACAATAAAACATTCTCTGTTGGTTAATAGTCATAGACCAATACCTGAATAGTGAATGAGGGAGTCAGTGATCACCCCCACAAGTAAAAAAAAGCACTGCCTTTCATATTAGAAGACCTGAGTTCAAAACTCACTTCTGATTATGCAACCATGAAATTTACATTCTCAATAAGTCACTTAATATTGTTAGGCCTCAGTTGTTTTTTATAATTTTATAAAACAAAAGGATTGAATTAGAAGTCCTGTGATGTCTCTTCCATATTTAGAACTATGATATCATATGATCTTTGCATAAAATTCACACTTCTTCCCAGTCAGAGATATTCATGTAAAAGGAATGTGGAGGGTGAACCATTGTTTAATCTCTCAGCCCTTGCATCACTGCCACATCAAGGTAAGGTTGTATTGTTCAAGTTTCTGCCTAAGAAACATGATCTTTGCATGCTCCAAAAAAACTTGAAGGGTTTTAAGGATAAACTCAGCATTTGACTATGTTGCCTGAAGATTAGTCTAGCTCAGTGAGGAGATCTATAACCAAATGGTTATATACTAGGTCAATAATTTGGACACTATCATAACTCATGAAAATTATCTTCTAAGACAAACAAGAGTTATTAAAATATTCAGTGGAAAGCATTTCCATTTTGATAAAAATTTTTAAAAACCATTTATTGAAGTTGTACAAGGACCTGTGATGTCACTGGGGAGGTGATATTTTACCACCTACTAAGATCATAACCCAATTATAGTTTATATTTTCATATAATTTCTTGGAGATCATGGTTTCACTGCTCCTACATAGCAGAGATGGAATTTGAAAGTGGTTCTTCCTAACTCCAAGTCTATCATTCTATATACTATGCAGATCTGTCCTTGTATACAATTCTTATGCATATAATAAAATTTTGGTTTAAGCAGATACAAATTTGCTTCCTATAATTAGTAGTAGAAAGATATTACTCAGTTTGGAGACTTAATTACAAGTTAAATTTCATTTTATCCATGGGTGCCATGGAACATTTCTCACAAAACCAAGCTTATGATGTGTTATTTCAGCTTTCCAAATAATCACTTTCTCACCCACCCAAGGCAAGTAATAAAGAATGATGATTTCACATGTTTGATTTACCTGTATGCCTGAGGGCAGGGGAAAGGTTTAGAGAGAGGTCTGGTTTGCAGAACATTTTTTGTTAGGTGATACCTGTAAATTAAAAAAAAAAAAACCTATTTGCTTGGCAATGATGTTATTAATTTTTAAAAGTCTACTATTTGGCCCCTCTACGCTTGTGGTTCATTTTTTTCTACCACCATGGAAAATGATTTTCATAACCAGAACAAAAATGGGTACCAGGTAGTTCAACCTCAAAAGGAGACATCTTGCTGCCTTCTGTAATTCAAGTTAGTAAGCCTGCATAAACTACATTAATTCAATAAAGATTTATTAACTACCTACTATATAAATGGAACTATATATACATATTAGGTTGCTGGGAAGTAAAAAAAAAACATACAAAGGGGCTTGAAGAATTGGCTGATGTGATCGTTAAGACATTGTCATTCATCTTTGAATAATGGACTAATAAAAGATGATTGGAAAAGGGCAAATGGCTCCATTTTCTAAATAAAGAGAAAGGAAGAATTTCGACAAAAACGACAAACTGTTAGTGAACTTTACTTTGAATCATGGGGGAAAAAGTATTTAAAGGAAGGTTTGTGAATACAGAAAGGAAATCAGTAATGACAGGAACATGCAAGTCTCCAAGGTTACTTTTCTTTCCTTTTTTGATAGGGCTGCTAAATACAAATCAATGGAATATTGTAGATCTAATATACCTAGATTTAAAAAAACATACCCTCTCATTCTGACCTTGTGAAAAGGATAGAGCAATGTGGACTAGGGGAGAAAAGCACAGCTACATGTATTCCATGTGTTTAAATGACACAAACATTCCCCCTTCCTGAAATGTCTTATTATTATTTAGAGTATAGGCATCTTCCTTCTCCTCCTCATTTGAGTTTACAAACTTGGTGTTATCAAGGACACCTCACTCACACTTATAACACATTTTCAATTTGTTGCCAAATTTTATGGCTTCTAGCTTCAAAAAATCTGTCTCTGCCTCAATTTTTCTCTGTATCTACCTCAGTTTTTCTTTGTCTCTCTTCTGCTCTCTGTCTCTCTGTCTCTGGATCTGTGTCTCTGAGTCTGTCTGTTTGTTTCTCTCTCTTTGCTTTATCTCCTCTTGAACATGTATGTGTTCTCAATGTCTGTCTCCTGGACTATTGCTCTTTACTCTGCATTGAATATCTTTCATCTCTCCAATCAATCCTCTACTTATCTGCCTGGATATTTAAGATTCTTCTTCCCCAGGTTCCAGCCCAACTTTTCTGAGCCTATCTCCTATTATTCCTTATGCTTCAGCCAAATTTGACTTCTAGGTACTCACTTAATACATCCCCTGCTCTGGTTCCTTTATCCTTTGTGTTCCAATTAGTCCATTCACATGAAATACTTTTTGCCCCATGTTTATCTGCCAAAATACTATTACTTTTTTCAAAATAAAATGTAATTGTCACCTCTTCCATTAAGCCAGCGTTGTTCCCTATTCCCAAATGAATGATTGTGCCTGTTTTCCAAGATGTGGTAAGGGATTACATCTGTGATTTTGTTAGTACAGGGAATTGCAAGATGAGTAAACTTCCTCTACCAACACGTCATCATTTTTACTATAAATTGTAGGCTTAGAGAGTCACACACACAGCTGAAAGAGGTTAAACGGCAGATGCTAAGAGTCATAAAGTCAATATGTATCAAAGGTAAGAGTTGAATCAAGGTCTTCCTGGGTGTTTGGTCAGTTTTCTACCCACAACAATCCATATCTCTAACCTTCTTTAAGGTAATCATGCATCCCTATCTTGCATTTTTTTTATTTCTGTCTTGTCTTCTTTCCTTTACTAGAATACAAACTCTTTCATATGTGCATCACTGGTGCCTTGTTCAGCACCATGGACATCTGATACACTTAAATATATTTGTGCACCCCATGTTCCAAGACCTCCCAAGGTCCCTCAAATTTCACGAAAGGCATTCAGTTCTGTGGGCTTGTTCCAAAGGAGTCACTTTCTCTCCTTGATTTTTATGACCTTGTCTTGATTTTTCTATGAACATCTTCAAAATACATCTCAGGTATGATTGGTGTCTAGGTAATAGACTCCCCTCTAAAAAAATTAAATAGTCACTTAGTGTATAATACTGCCACAGTTAATTCATATGGTACAAAGCTATCATTGGGGCCCAGATAAAGAGTTCCATAAAGCATTCAAATAGGCCATCACACTTAATGACTCCATTGAGAAAGCAAAAACACCTGTGTGTGTGACTAATGAACAAATATTTTCCTTTCATCTTCTATGCACTTTCAAACAAATCAGAGAAAATCATGGATGACTTGCAAGGTTCATTCTTAGACCCTCAGATTTTGGCATCAATCCTGCAACTACAAGGCAAGCATCTTTGTGATCTACTTCTCCCCACAAAAATGCAGTTAGGAAACCATCTCCTTCCTGAAGGCCACTGCCCATTCTTAAACTTTCTAAAATTCAGAAGGACTGATGAGATAACTCCCAAGACTGTGAATAACTATTCTTTGGATTAGGAGTCTCTGATCTTTATTCAGAAACAAAAACAAAGACAGAAGAAGATAGTTAGGGACTCTTCTCTCAAGCTGCTGGAATAAGCACAGGCTGTTTGCCATGCACTTACTACTGCAAGTTGTATCTATTTGATACAAGTTGTATCAAGTTGTATCCTATACCCTTACTTCGTTATGGTTAAGAAGTCCAAGGAAGAGAACACCTATGTTTGCATATATAGATACATACAAACATAATACGTACATACATATATACACATGCATATATACATCCACATATAGTCATATATACATGTATAAATACACATCCATATATATGTATTCATAAACACACAAATATATTATCTATATGTCTATAGAAAGACATATTCAAAACAAGCAAAGAAAAATAGTCTGTGCTGTCAGGAAACATCAAATGACATGACCACATGAAAATAATTGTGTACAAAGATATATGAAGGATAAAATGGGAGTAGTCTCAGAGTGATGGCATTAAGATTGTGTTTTTCAGGGTGGCTAGGTGACAGTGAATAGAGCACTGGCCCTGGATTCAGGGGGACTTGAGTTCAAATCCAGCCTCAGACACAACACAAAACTAGCCATGTAACCTTGGGCAAGTCACTTAACCCCAATTGCCCTCTAAAAAGCAAAAAAAAAGAAAGAAAGGTTGTTTGTCCTTCATTTTTGAGGACTATGGCATTGAGGAAATGATGACATGACTAGCAGTTGACGTTGATTTGAGTGAGTGAGTCTTATGCCTCACTTTCTCCTCCAGAGCCATCTGGATCCACTGAGGAGATATTCCTCAGGATGTCTAGAGATTGCCCAGGATGCAATAGGAGACCCTGGCCCTTTTAGGCTAAGACCTTTTCATTTACTCACTTAGAGTAAGGTAAGGCCCATTCAGTGAACATACCTCTTTAAGAAGTGAATCAAAGGATGGAGTCTTTAATTAGAAAAAATAATTAAGTCATGAGGGGAAGACCTTCAGGGTTATTGTTCTAAAGAGAAACAGTCATGATTGCTAAGGCACGAGGGTCCACAATGCAACATTAAGTGGAATGTTGTGGTTCAATGTATGATCTTCAGAGTCAACTGGGTGGAAGGAAGGAAGGAAGGAAAGAAAGAAGGAAGGAATCTAGTCAGTAAACTCCACGTTAATTGGGCAGTTCCTGGCCATCAAAATTTACCTTCCTTTGGAGAGGGGGAGAGGGAAAGGGAGAGGACAAGCTGAGTTATCCAACTAGCTGGGTCCCCATTCATGCAGCTTGTCTACTTACAGATTGTTTGTCCTTTGTTTTTGAAGAGAACCATCACATCAGGGAAAAGATGACATGACTTGCAGTTGACTTAAGGAGGACTTGGAGGAGCTTTTTAGAGATGATGAATGAAACCAGAGAAAAGGATGAAGAACATTCTAGCCAGTGAATACTCAGGGACAGGACAGATAGAGAGCTGTGTATGAGCAACAGCAAGAAGAACAGCGTTACTGGATCAAAGAGTACATAGAAGATAATTAAGGTATAAGAAAACTGGAAGGACAGCAATATGCCAGGTTATAAAGGAAAAAGAGTTTTTCTTATTTGATTCTGCAGATAATATAAAGTCACTGAATTGCATCAAGCATAAGTGAAATATGGCATTGTCAGACCTGAACATTAGGTAGATCACTTTGATAGATGAGTGGCTAGAGTATGGAGAGACTTGAGAATGGAATAAGATCCAGCAGGCTATTGCAATATTTCCAGTATGAGGTGATGAGGTTGTCTATCAGAATGATTACTATGTCAGAGGAGAAAAAAGAGGGTTTAAAGAATGTTAAAGGTAAAATTCCATATGACTTGACAACTTGATAAGCACACACTGGGGAGGGTGAAAGAAAATGAGAAGAGGATAACATTGAGATTGAGAGCCAGTATGTCTGGAAGGATGGCATAACACTTGACACTTATAGGAAAGTTAGGAAGAATTTTGGGTTTTGGGATAAAAAGTTCAGTTTTGGTCATATTGAATTTAAGATGTCTACAGGACATTCAGTTCAAGATGTCTAATAGGCAGTTGAACATTTCAGACTGGAAATCAGGAAGGAGTTTAAGGCTAAACAAACAGATCTTAGTCATCATTGTAGGGATTATAGTTGAAACCACTGGAAATGATGATATCATGGATTTAAATAGTATTGAGGGAGAAGAGAAGAGGGCCCATGATGAAATAAGACAGTAATTGTAAAGCACTTAGTGCAAAGCATGGGCACAGTACATGTTTGAAATGCTCTCCCTTCTTCCTTTCTGCTGCTTCTATATCAGAGACGTGTGGGACACCCACAATTAGCAGCCATGACCTGGAAAAAGATCCAGCAAAAGGAAATGAGACATATATACGAGGAGAATCAAGAAAGAGCAGTCAAGAAAGCCTAGAGATAGGAGAGTATCAAGGAAATGAGGTGATTGGCAGAGTTAAAAGCAGCAGAGAAGTTAGGAAGACTGATTATTGGTAGGGAAAGCCATTAGGTATTGCAATTAAGGAATCATTAGTAAAATTGAAGAGAGGCATTTCAGTTAAATAATGAGGTTGGGAAGCCAGACTGTAGAGTTAAGAAGATTGTTAGAGAAAAGCAATTGGAGGTAGCTAATATGGACAGCTTTTTCAAGAAGTTTAACCAAAACAGGAGGGAAGACTATAAGATAGTAGGTAGTGGGTATGGATGGATCAAGTGAGGCTGGAGGAGACATCGGCATGTTTGTAGGCAGCAAAGAAACAGCCAGTAGACAGGTAGAAGTTGAAGATTAGAATAAGACCAGTAGGAAAAACAATCTTCTGGAGAAGATGGGATAGAATCGGCGCACTTATGCATGGAGAAAAGTTTGACTTGGCAAGAAGAATAATCATCGATTCACGTGAAATATTGATGAAGGAGGAGATAGTGGAAGAAAGCATCTGAGAGAAGTGAGGTGATTTATAGGAGAGAAGAGAGCTCTCTGTGAATGGCCGCAAACTTTCAGTGAAATATGGACAAGATTTATTCTGAGTGGGTGGAAAAGGAGTAATAATTAGAGGTTTGAGGAGGGGTGAAACTGTTTGAAAAAGCTAGCATGGTTAGTGGGACAGTGATTCAATTAGAAAAGTGAAAAAAGATGGCCTTGGCACAAGTTAGTGCCCTGTTGAAATAATGAGGTACTAACTTGTAGTAGACCCGATCAACATTGGGTTTATTCATCTTCTTTCACCATCATATGATTAAGAGGATAGGTTGCAGATGGTGAGAATAACCCAATGCTGAAGTTTGGCTAAGAAAGGTCTTTGAACAGACAGTTTTCAGATAAAGTACTTAAAGCTATCTATAATCATATGAAAGATGCTTTAGATCATTATTGATTAGAGAAATGCAAAATAAATAACTCTGTGGTACCACTTCACACCTGTCAGATTGGCTAACATGACAAAACAGGAAAATGGTGAATGTTGGGGATGTGGGGAAATTGGAACACTAATGTATTGTTGGTGGAATTGTGAAATGACCCAACCATTCTGGAGAGCAATATGGAACTTTGCCTAAAGAGCTATAAAACTGTTCCTACCCTTTGATCCAGCTATACCTTTTCTAGGTCTACATCCCAAAGATATCACAAAAAAGGGAAAAGGACCCACATGTTCAAAAATATTTACAACAACTCTTTTTGTGGTGGCAAAGATTTGGAAATTGAGGGGAGAATGATTGAACAAGTTGTGGCATATGAATGTAATGGAATACTATTGTGTTATAAGAAATGAGGAGCAGTTGGGGGGGCTAGGTGGCGCAGTGAGTAGAGTGTCAGCCCTGGAGTCAGAAGGACCCGAGTTCGGGATCTGGCCTCAGACACTCAACACACACACAAACAGAAACCTATCTGTGTGACCTTGGGCAAGTTACTTAACCCCAATTGCCCTCCAAAAAGCAAAAAAAAAAAAACCAAAAACAAAACAAACAAAAAAAAAACCAAAAAACCAAAAAAAACAACAACAACAACAAAAAAAAGAAATGAGGAGCAGATGGACGTCATAATAACCTAGAGAGACATATATAAACTGATACTGAGTGAGGAGAGCAGAGCCAGGAGAATGTTGTATGTAATAACAGCAACATTGTGGATGGCTAACTTTAATAGACTTAGCTCTTTTTTTTTTAAGAAATGCTTTATTAACTTCTGGTTTACATCATTCATTTCCACCAGATTTTGAGTTACAGTTTTTTCACCATTTTTTCCCTACCCACCACCCCAGAGTAGCAGTCTTACAAGATATTACTTCATCCAATCTGCTCTCTCCCATATCATCTCCCATACCCCCTTCGACTTTACCGTTAGGGCAAGGTGAATCTGTGTGCCCAAATGCCTGTATATCTTATCTCCCAATTACGTGCAAAATAGTATTAATAATACTATTTATATATATTTGAAACATTTCATTTTAAAACTTTGAATTTCAGATTCATTCCCTTCCTCCCTTGTCACCCACTCCCTCTGGGAAGATAAGCAATTCAATATGTGTTGTACATGTACAGCTATGCAAAACAGTACCATAGTAGATATATTGTAAAGGACTGCTTATATTTCCCTCCCACCCATCCCACCCCCCACCTGGTCCTTCCCTATTTTGATATCCTTCAATATCCTTCAATTTTGATACTCCTTCAGTGTGAGATATCCCGTTTAGTATGTATGTCATTCTCTCCCTGAGCCAAATTCAATGAGAATATGGTTTTGCCTTTTTCCCTTCCATCACCTACAGAAGGACTCAGAGAAGCTAACCTCCTACTGAGGACAGCCCAGCAGCCCTGTAGGGAATGGCCAGCAAAGTGCTCTGGGAGCCGACAGTTCAGCACACGGGGAGCTGAACCCAGTCCCCAGTGAGTCGCAGTTTTTGCCCCAGGGAGACCTAGCCAGCAGTCAGCTGGAGGGACCCCAGAACACCAGCAGCTGTGGTGATTCCAGAATTATCAGCACAGATATGCCAAGGATAAAATGAGAGGTTAGTGCCCTATGGACTTTGGGACCAGTATTTGGGGAACACATCAGCTTCCTCCTCTAGGGTGAAAAGCAGCTGAGGAAACGCAGCACAGAGGCCATTTTGCAGCATCAGTGGCAGCTCCAGCTCCTGGTCTGTGAACTGTAGGGAGATCCAGAAATCAGTCTGGGTGTTAATCACTCTTGCTTTAACCTGGTTGGATCTGGATTGTGGTCTTGGGGGGAGGTCTGGGGTGGGTATCCAACTTGCCAGAGTGGGTGGAGGCTTTACAGAGGCCACCCAACCTCTGGAAGCTGTGAAGACCCCAATTTTTGGGATGGAATCTCTCCTGTCTGGTGGCACAGTCCTACTGTGGCAACAAGCCCCAAAATCAAGTAATTAAATGGTAACATGCCTAGGCAAACAGATCCAAACAAATGAAAGAATAGAAGGCAATGTGAAATATCCCATGGGAAAAACCACTGACCTGGAAAATAGATCCAGGAGAGACAATTTAAAAGTTATTGGACTACCTGAAAGCCATTATCAAAGAAAGAACCTAGAAATCATCCTTCAAGAAATTCTCGGGGGGCGGAGCCAAGATGGCGGAGTAGAAACAGCTCATCCAAGCCTCTCTGCCCCAAAATTCCCCACAAACTATGTAAAACAGGACTCTGAACAACTTCTGGAGCCCCAGCACCCACAGAATGACACAGAGAAGCTAACCTCCCGCTGAGGACAGCCCAGCAGCCCTGCAGGAAGGACCAGCGCAGCGATCTGGGAGACGGCGCCACGCAGAGCGCAGAGCGCAGGAGCCCAGCCCAGCCGAGCCAAGGTCCGCATGAGCCGAGGTTTTAGCCCCAGGGTGGCAGGGCCAGCAGCCAGCTGGAGGAAACCCAGAATACCAGGAGCGGTGGCGACTCCAGAATTATCAACATAGACATGCCTAGGACAAAGTAAGAGGTTAGTGTCCTATGGACTTTGGGACCTGTATTTGGGGAATGCGTCAGCTCCCTCCCCTGGGGGCTAGAAGCTGCTGAGGAGACACGCCATTTTGTAGTTTTCATAGGCATTTCTGGCTCCCAGCCTACAAATCGTGGGGAGATCCAGCGATCAGTCTTGGGGGGTAATCGCTCTTGCTTTAACCTCCCTGGATCTGGATTGTGATCTAGGGTGGAAGATGTGGGTGGGTTTATAGCTTGCCAGAAACGGAAGTTGCCCCCCACACGTTTGGGACGAAAATTCCTCTAGCTGTCCTTAAAGCCATAGTGTGGCAACAAGCCCAAAAGTCAAGCAATTAAGTGGCAACATGCCAAGGCAAAGGAAACAGAAAAATGCAACCCTAGACTACTATTTTGGGGGCATAGAGCGGAAAAGGACTGTGAGGTCAGAAGTCCTGCTCCAAAAGCCCCAGGGGAAAACATGAGCGGGTTGAAGGCCATAGAGGACCTTAAGAAGGACTTTAAAAATCAAATAAGAGAAGTGTAGGAAAAATTAGAAAGAGAAATGAGAAGGATGCAGGAAAAGTATGAAATGAGGGTCAACAGCCTGACTGAGGAAAACAACACCTTAAAAAATAGACTAACTCAAATGGCAAAGGAGGCCCAAAAGGGCAATGAGGAGAAGAATGCCTTAAAAAGTCGAATTTGCCAGATGGAAAAAGAATCTCAAAAGTTCACTGAGGAGATTCATTCCTTCAGAGTTAGACTGGAGCAAATGGAAGCTAATGACTTTATGAGAAATCAAGATGCTGTTAAGCAGATCCAAACAAACGAAAGATTAGAAGGCAATGTGAAATATCTCATGGGAAAAACCACTGACCTGGAAAATAGATCCAGGAGAGACAATTTAAAAATTATTGGACTACCTGAAAGCCATGATCAAAGAAAGAACCTAGAAATCACCCTTCAAGAAATTCTCAAGGAAAACTGCCCTGATGTTTTAGATCCAGAGGGCAAAATAGAGGTTGAAAGAATCCACAGATCACCTCCTGAAAAAGATCCCAAAAAGAAAACTCCCAGGAATATTATAGCCAGGTTCCAGAATCCCCAGATCAAGGAGAAAATACTACAAGCAGCCAGGAAGAAACAATTTCAATATTGTGGAAACACAATCAGAATAGCCCAGGACCTGGCAGCTTCTACACTGAGGGATCAAAGGGCATGGAATATGATATTCCAGAGGGCAAAAGAACTGGGAATGAACCCAAGGGTCACGTACCCAGCAAAACTGAGTATTTTCTTTCAGGGGAAAATATGGTCATTCAGTGGAATAAAGGACTTTCAAGCATTCTTGAGGAAAAAAACAGAGTTGAATAGAAAATTTGACACCCAGACACAAGAACTAAGTGATGCCTGAGAAGGTAATCAGGGAAAAGAAATCAAAAGGAACTTATCAAAGTTGAACTATTTACATTCCTATATGGAAAAGCAATATCTGTGACTGATGATATCTTTCTCACTATGAAAATAATGGAAGAAGGGGTGTGGTCATATGAATACATATGTGAATGTGTGTGTATATGGTTACAGTTATATATGGATAGAGGGCATAGGTTGAATTTGTTGGGAAGGGAGAATACTCAAGGGATGAAATTATGAGGTGAGAGAGGAAAGTGGCAAGAGGAGATGGGGAGAGACATGGTAGGGTAAACTATCCCATGTAGCAAGGGGAAGTGGTTGCAAAGGAGGGGGAGAATAAGGAAGGCTAAAAAGGCAAAACCACATTCACATTGGATTTGGTTCAGGGAGAAAATGACATACATACTAAATGGGATATCTCAACCTGCAGCAGGATAGGGGGAAGGGGGATGAGAGGAGGGATGATGGATGGGAGGGCATCCTTTGGGGTGAGGGGTGGTTGGAAGTACCCACTATAGAAGAGGGACAGGATCATGTAAGGAATGGACCAGGTGGGGGGTGGGATGAGTGGGAGCGAAGTATAAGCAGCCTTGTACAATATATCTACTATGATAATGTTTTGCAAAGCTAGACATGTACAACATATACTGAATTACTTATCTCCCAAGAAGAAATGGGTGACAAGGGAGGAAGGAAATGGATCTGAAATTTGAGGTCGTAATATTAAATGTTTCAAATATATATATATATATACATATAAATACTATTATTAATACTCTTTTGCCTATAATTGGGAGATAAGATGTGCAGGCATTGGGACACAAAGATTCATCTTCCTCTAATGGAAAAGTCGATGGGGGTATGGGAGAAGGTATGGGAGAGAGCAGATTGGAGGAAGCGATATCTTGTGGGACTGCTATTCTGGGAGGTTGGGTAGGGGAATAATGGGGGGAAAATGATTGTAAATCAAAATCTGGCGGAAATGAATGATGTAAAACAGAAGTTAATAAAGCATTTGTTTAAAAAAAAAAAGAAATTCTCAAGGAAAATTGCCCTGATGTTTTAGACCCAGAGGGCAAAATAGAGGTTGAAAGAATCCACAGATCACCTCCTGAAAAAGATCCCCCCGACAAAAAAACAAAACAAAAAAAAAAAAACAACTCCTAGGAATATTATAGCCAGGTTCCAGAATTCTCAGATCAAGGAGAATATACTACAAACAGCCATGAAGAAATAATTTCAATATTGTGGAAACACAATCAGAATAACATGCAGCTTCTACACTGAGGGAGGGAAGGGCATGGAATATGATATTCCAGAGGGGAAAAGAGCTGGGAATAAAACCAAGAATCACCTACCCAGCAAAACTGAGTATCTTGTTTCAGGGGAAAATATGGTCATTCATTGGAATAGAGGACTTTCAAGCATTCTTGAGGAAAAAAGCAGAGTTGAATAGAAAATTTGACATGCAGACACAAGAAGCAAGAGATGACTGAGAAGGTAATCAGGGAAAAGAAATCAAAAGGAACTTATCAAATTTGAACTATTTACATTCCTACATGGAAAAACAATAACTGTATCTGATGAAACCTTCCTTATTATGAAAATAATTGAAGAAGCGTATATGGGCATATGAAAACATATGTGAATGTGTGTATATATGTTTACAGGTATGTATGGATAGAGGGCACAGGTTGAGTTTGGTGGGAAGGGATGATACTTAAGCGGTGAAATTAAAAGGTGAGAGAGGAAAGTGTGAAGAGGAGATGGGGAGAGACAGGGTAGGGTAAACTATCTCATGTAGAAGAGGCAGGGGGAAGTAATTGCAGGGGAGGGGAAGAACAGGAAGGCAAAAAGGCAAAACCATATTCTCATTGAATTTGGCTCAGGGAGAGAATGACATACATACTAAATGGGATATCTCACACTGAAGGAGTATCAAAATTGAAGGATATTGAAGGATATCAAAATAGGGAATGGACCAGGTCGGGGGTGGGATGGTGGGAGGGAAATATAAGCAGTCCTTTACAATATATCTACTATGGTAATGTTTTGCATAGCTGTACATGTATAACACATACTGAATTGCTTATCTTCCCAGAGGGAATGGGTGACAAGGGAGCAAGGGAATGAATCTGAAATTCGAAGTTTTAAAATTAAAGGTTTCAAATGTATATAAATACTATTATTAATACTATTTTGCATGTAATTGGGAGATAAGATGTACAGGCATTTGGGCACCCAGATTCACCTTGCCCTAATGGTAAAGTCGAAGGGGGTATGGGAGAAGATATGTGAGAGAGCAGATTGGATGAGGGGATATCTTGTGGGACTACTATTCTGGGGTGGTGGGTAGGGAAAAAATGGTGAAAAAATTGTAACTCAAAATCTGGTGGAAATGAATGATGCAAACCAGAAGTTAATCAAGCATTTGTTAAAATAAAAAAAAAAGAAATGAAAATTCTTGTGTTGAGGTACTGAGTGTTAAGACAATTTGAAGTCCCCTTGAATGAGGACAGAGCAGAGAAATATGTGATCCAAACATGGAACTCAATAAGGAAGAAAAGAGAGTGTTTTTGCAGTCTGCAAATGAGAGCTACAAAAAGCTTTATTGGACAATAAATAATGATTGAATGAATATCAACATAAGAGAGACTACCGACTGATGGTGAGAGAGGGTGATGCTGGAAGTGGCCAAAGGAAATATGGAGTCCTTCACCATAAGTCAAAGCGTATGAAACAGAGTGCAACTAATGTTGGAAAGGAGAACCAAGGAAGTTGTGTCATTAAGAGAGAGCCAGGGCTCAGTGAGTTCAAGAAGATGGAAGACAGAAAAAATGTTTTAAAATGAAATCTATTTCATTATCTATAGACCATTCATTCCAGTGAACACAGTAGAAGATCTAGAACAGAGTTGGAACAAAGACTGCTGGTAGCTCAGAATCACTGGAATGGGGAAGGTGGAGGTGGTGTGATGGGTTGGAAGTCTCTTAATCATTAAAGAATGAGTTCAGCTATATTATCTTTGTCCACTGTGGATCATCTGTGAATAGAACTGTCCCAGGAAACTACTGTGACAGTATAAAGATGCTATATGTTACTAGAAGAGAGAGACAGACAGACAGAGATGAAGATGATGATGATGAAGAGGAGGAGGAGGAGGATGATAATGATAATGATGATGGGTTAGCTATATAGGGTTCTTGGAGGCAAATGAATTTGTGCCTGCAAGGCAAGCTTTGGAGGGCTTTAAGTAGGCAGAGACCTTAAGTGAAGGAGAACTGATTCATCAAAGGCACACTGTGGTTGCAAATTTAGGGTGGTTATTAAGGGGAAAAAATCTAAACAAGAGACATATCACAAAGAAATGGGAAGCTCAAGGAAGTAAAAGTTTCTTCTTTACTTGAGGTCTTCAAGAAAAAATTGAAGAGCTTCTGGTCAGGATATTTTCCATAAGTATATTTTATTCATTTTTGGTATTGTGTATTTGAGTAGATGGTCACTGAATTTCCTTACAGCTCAGAAATTCTGTATTTTTTTTAACTAATCAAGATCGCAAAATTGATCCAACTTCCTAGGGACATTTTATATCTCTTTGGTATAGAGTAGACATAATAGGGAAGGTCTCTTATTCCTATTTCAGATTCACCCTCCTTAGAACAGCACAGAAGTGGCCTCAGTGGTGACATGGGGCTTCACTACCATATAATGGTGGCACTAATGTAACCAGAGATAACTACTACTTCCCTTAGTCTTCGTTGAAAAGTGGAGAGTCATAATATTCCAATAGCCTCAAAGAACACAGATTTTTCCATGGAATTCTTTACCAGTTTTCCAAATCACCATGTATCAATACTCCCCACCTTTTTTTTTGCTCCATTCTCAGATCCTTAAAAAAATAAAACAAGGCAACAAAATAAAAACAAAACAAAACAAAAAAAAACATTATGATTCAAATATGGAAACAAATAATCCCCTCAGCAACAGAACTTACACATGTTTTGATTGAATGTTTTACCTCGTGGACATCAATGTCTCAAGGATGCTGCCTTTGCTTTATTGCCATGGCTACCCTGGGGAATCGATGCAGAGAGGATGCTGACACATCAGCCTCCTAAAAACAGCAATATTATTAGCATCTCCAACTCTTCTCACCCATTATCAACAGGATTTTGAATTTCCAAAGATGTGTCTTCAAAATAGGTTGCCATGAATGCAGCAATATCATTTTAAGGAACTGCATACCAGTGCTCTAGCCTGATACTGATTGCCTGCTTTATTCAAATGTTGCACACTCTGGGATTTCCTTGAAAAGACTAAATATCCAGCCACCTGATTCCTTAAAATCTTCAGTAAGAAGTAAACGGCTGTCCTACTTGGACAGCTTGGCTTAGTCGGGAACATGAAAATGGATTCTCAAAAGAAAAGTAGGTTATTTTGGATCCATGTAGCAAGAAAAAATTTTGTTTTGTTTGTCTTGTTTTTTATGATGGGGTAGGCATGGGGAGAGGTGAGAAGAATTGAGGAAGGCAAGAGTTTGGAAGAATGAGTTGGGCCAGTTTCCTTTTTTTTTAAACTAGAAAAAATATACAATGGGTGCTTTACACCTTACCTTAATCTATGTTGCTATAATTTATTTTTATTTTCCAAAAAAAAGTGATGCTAAAAATCAAGATCACAGAGTAACATTTCCATTTCCTCTTCTGGTTCTGTTTTTTTGCCAAGATAAATACTCTTTTGTGTCATAAACATAAATCTATTATCTCCATGAGTCAATACTCCTAAATCAAAGCTTTAAATGAAGCTTATGGTAATGATGACTTCAGAGAACATTGTTACAAGATATATAACCTCTCTTAAAACACTTCCAAAAAGAGGTATTTTATTTGCACTGTGGCTGTGAAGTGGTTGTGATGAATACTCATTTGTAAATGTTAGTAGTAAGGTCACTATGACATGGCAGAGGGGAAAATATGAATGCAGAAACTGGAAGATGGGTTGATTCATTTCACAAAGGTAAATATCGAGGCCTGCATAACTGTCTGCGTTTAATTAGATTGTCAAAAGATTTTGACAAAGACCTCCTGTGGATTACTGAGTAAACCTGAGCTTGCTGATTACTTCTACTGAATCATGCCTTGTCGTTCATAGCTTTTAATAGAATTGATCTAATCAGGCTAGTTCTATTTCCTTATCAATTGTATACCCTTCTTTTGTTTGCATTGGAAACTAGATGGTTTTCTAGAAACAATTTTTTCTCCTCCCAGGTTGCTATAGCTGGTCTATGCTCAGGCACGCACTTTAGATCTCTGCTGATTTTATATATACATACATACATATGTATGTAGGTATGTATGTATATACATACACATATACATATACACACATATATATGTACATATATATTCATACAGAAATACACATATACCTATACATATACACATGCACACACCCAAACACTTACATATACATACACACAAATGTATGCATGTGTGTGTGTGTGTGTGTGTGTATCAGTAAGCACAATTTTTGTGATTTTGTTTTAACTTTTCTTCCCTTGGTTTTCAAATATTCTATATTTTATAGAATGTTTCCTTTTCAAGTTCATTATAAAAACAATACAAAACTAAGGTCATTTAAAAACAAACAAACAAAAAAGCAAAATCACAGGAATGCCTTGGTAGTGATTATGATTTTTTTTTAAACACAGAAGACATTCTTTTTTATGTCTTTCATTATGTATTATTCTCTTCTCACTAGAAACTATTGTTATAGAAATTAATGATAAATCTAGAGAACCAGAGGAAATACCATACAAAGCAATTTTCCTCTCCCGAATAACAGATGAATTCCTAGAAAAACCTTCAAGTTAATAAAGGTAACATTTAAGGCCAGAAGTTAAATGACCTTTGTAAATCTATTAAGAGTGTTTAAAGGTCAAAGTAAAGGTTGAAAAATAAAAGTCCCCACTTCAGCAGTTGCTTCCTAGTCCATTTCAATAAATAAGTGTGAGATGTGACTAGGGGTCCTTTAGAAACCAGATTTTATGTATGGTAAACGTTTACTGTCACCAGCATAAGCACACAGTTTTTTGTAGACAAATGCTGCATTTTCCCCAAAACCCTAAAAAGTTAAAAAAAATTAAAAAAAAAAACACAATTAAAGGACAGGTTTTGACTAGCTTGATATAAAACTATGAAATGAAGTCAAGGGAATTTGTAATGTTTTAAAATCACTCCAGAGTTACAGAAATTTTCCAGATGTCACTGAAATTACAGGGTTTTTTTTTTCTGATTAAAAGTCAAATAGAGTAGATAAGCTATTAAAGTGGTAAGTGGTTCAACAGTAGTCTTCTGCATCAAAATGAGAAATCTAAAAATGGTTCACTCTCTAGAGTTATATCAGCCAAAAAAGAAAATAGTAGCTGAAATAATTGTTTGCCAAGTCATAAAAGACAATACCTAACCCCTACATTCTGTAAACAATTAACTCTTGGCAATTGATTGAACCAAATACATTGATTTTATTGAAATGAATATGATATCAACTGATTCTTCTAATTTTATTCACTATTATATATTGTAGATGATGAGTTTATTCATAGGTTACCCTTACATTCTATAGAGGTTTATAAATTATCAAACAGTTTAGAATACGGCAGAAAATCATGGTAGCATTACCAATATGACTGAAGCTAGAAAGGAAGTAAATCTCACATATGTTTTCTGTGGGCCTGAGTTTTCTCATCTGTACAATGAGAGGATTGGACAAGAGTTTCTCTGAGGTCTCCTCCACCTTTAAATCAATAAACTCACGTTCATGTGAGACATACAGACATGAAAAGCTCTAAATTATTGAGCTATATGTGGAAAAAAGTGACTAGCACTTTGCTTCATGATGCAGAAATTCAAAGTTTCCTTGTAGTACTTCTACTAATTATGCAGACAGAAACAACTGATTAGTCTTAATGGTAGATGCAAACAGCTGGCTAGACTTAATAGGAAGCTAACATATGTTCATTTCCTTCTCTGCCCCTGAAACCAATGTTTATATCTCAGGTGACCTTCTACATACTAGATCTCATGATTCTCTTTCCCTTTGTGATGACTGGTTCAGCAATGACTTCACAACCTCGCGGTGTACCTTTATCTAGACCACATAGAGTCTTCTGAATTAACCCTAGAGGTCTTTCCTACACCAATCATATTTGTCTCAAAATGTTGATTTGGGAGTGATGTGGTGATTCTTTTTTCTGTATGAATTTTGTGGTACAACAGGATCAGTAGTTAAAGATCTTCTAGAATAACTTCCACCTAAAAATCATAAAATCCTATGGAGGCAGAGAAATAAAATGTTGCTTCCCCATGTTTCCTTAGATCATCAAGTAATAGAATCATGTCTAGTGTGACAGGTTTACAGGTTTAATTTGCTAACAAAAGCTATGCCAACTCTTAAACCATAGAATCAACTGCTTTTCAGTCAAAGGGATGAGAAGGAAGCAAACTGAATTAGATCATAAAACTCTTAAGGACCTAGTCCAGATTTGTGTCCCCAGAACCCTGTTAAGTTTCTTGCATATAATAGACACTCAATAAATATTTGTCAATGATGGTGATTACTGTAATTAAGTTAATTACCCTGAATAGAATAAGGCAACCTCTGTAAGCTAATTCATTTGCCTCCTGAAATCATGAAATTCCCAGCTCTTCCATTATGTGTGTAGTCATGTGGGGTTTCTTTGTATATTTCACCCTGACAAACCATACAGGCCACATAAAAATTTATCCAGCTACATTATTTTTTGTTTCTATTTTTGTTTTGTTTTGGGTTTTTTGTTTGTTTTGTTTCACCAGACTATGAACTGTTAATCATGAAACACTATAGATTCTGAAGAATTAAATTTGAAAATCATTCCAAGGGCAAAGGGGAGGCTTATGCTAGGTAAAAGCTGGTTATAATGTATTATAAACAAAGAATTTAGAAGAAGGAGAAATGGTAGAGAGAGTATAATTTTAAAAATGAAGGAACAAAAATTAATCTGGGCTGGCTATATGGTAAATGAAAGAATAGTATTAGATAGCACATGTACCTCACTAATACCAATGTGCCAATCAAGTGAAAGGGAACAGGGTTGCTATATGTTGGGTATATATCACCTTGTAGTAACCTATAGAAAGATATGAACAAAACTTGTACAAGGTGAGCAGCCATAAATATGTTGCAATTTATTTATCAAAGGAAATACCCATGCTGGTAAGATCTCAAGGTTCTGATATATGGTTAGTTTTTACAACTCTGTGGCAAAGCTTTCATTAGAGATGAAAATAAGGTATAGAAAAATAAAGTATATGCCAAAAACTGAGGTTATTTCTGTTTCCTCCCCACTCCCCATTAGCCAGATGTCTACCTCAGCCCTACATTTTATTTTATATCTAATATATGTTTTAAAGAATCAGAAAAGGAAAGAAATCAATTGAACATTCAATCAGCAAATATTTGTTTATTATTGATTATGGGAGTTAGTCATTGGAAGACTAACAAGATATAAAATATAGCCCCTGCCTTTGTCTTGCTTACCTGAGGAAATAAGAGAGATTAGATAAATGAAGGAATAATGGAATTATACAAGGAAATGTACACATGCTAAGTGAATAGCATAGGGGTTTAAGTGCTATGGTAGTTCATAGGAAGTCTAAGTTAATTACTTTATGTACTCAGGGACAGTGATGTCTTTCATGGAAGAGGTAAGATTTAAATTCAGCACTGAAATTCAGCATTAAAAAAAATTAAAAAAATAAGAATGGGCTTCTACTTCCAGTGAACACCAAATGGCTGACTATGTGCTGGAAGAGGTGTGGGATGCCTGGAGTCAGAAGCTGGGGCGGTTTTTGCAGTGGCTTTGGCAGCGGGGGGTCGAGGCTGGGGCTGTGGTTGAGGCCACGGCTGGGGCTGCGGGGCCCAGGAGGAAAGACTGAAGACAAGGAATGGGTTCCTGTCACTAAGCTGGGCTGGCTAGTTAAGGACATGAAGATCAAGTCTTTGTAAGAGATCTATCCTTTCTTGCTTCCTATCAAGGAGTCTGAGATCATAGATTTCTTCCTAGGATCTTCACTGAAAGAAGTGAAGTTCTGAAGATTGTGCCTGTTCAGAAACAAACTAGAGCTGGACAGCATACCAGGTTCAAGGCTTTTGTGACCACTGGTGACTACAATGGCCATGTTGGTCTGGGTGTCAAGTGCTCCACGGAAGTGGCTACAGCTATTTGTGGTGCTATCATTCTGGCCAATCTGTCCATTGTTCCTGTGAGACATGGCTACTGGGGGAACAAGATTGGCAGGCCTCAAACAGTACCCTGAAAGGTCACTGGGCGATGTAGGTCAGTTCTGGTGCACCTGATCCCTGCCCCTAGAGGTACTGGCATTGTCTCAGCTCTTGTGTCTAAGAAGCTCCTAATGATGGCTGGAATCGATGACTGCTGTACTTCTGCAAGAGGCTGTACTGCTACTCTGGGAACTTCACTAAAGCCACTTTTGATGCCATCTCTAAAACATGCAGCTATCTAACCCCAGACCTGTGGAAGGAGACTGAGTTCACTAAGTCTCCTTATAAAGAATTCACAGACCATCTTGTGAAGACTCACACTTGAGTGTCTGTCCAGTGGCAATCACATAGATGTTTTTTTTTTTAATAAACAAATAAATTGAACTATGCCTGCTAAAAAAAAATAAATAAAAATGGAAGTAAGAACCAAGATGGTAGAATGGCAATATGGAGCTCCTTTTCACATACTCCTCCAAACTTATTTAAAGACATATATACATATATACATACATGAATATATATATATATATATATATATATATATATATATATATATATATATATATACCAGATACCAGAGAAAATCCTAACAGGGAAATTAAAAATAAGTCACAGGGAGTCCTTTATCTAGCCAAACAGCCTAGGGAGACAGAGAAGTGTTCAGATATTAAGGACTATATTGGACTTGGTCTAAACTGGGAAGGAAGAACTCCAGCACCATCGCACAGTGAAGCTCTGGACCAAGGAAAGAGAAATTTGAAACCCATACTGAAGGCACTGACAGGAGAAGATACAAAATGACCTACTGGCCAAATTCTTCAAGAAATCAAAATCCCTGGGAACATCACGTCAATATCCAGAGATTCTCCAGTTTTCAAACACTGAAAATAAATGACTAAAGTGTCAAAGATGTTATGTAACTACTACTAACTCTGAAAAATACCAAAGAACTCACAGAGGCAATACTCTTAAGAGTTGACTGAAAAATAAAATAAAACAAAAATAAAATAAAACCAAAGAGCTGAGAGATGGTTACAAGCAAAAAGCTTCCTTTATTCAGCTGAAGGAGGGAAACTAGAAAAGCATGCTAAGGCCTCCCCCAGGAGGAGACCTACTTTAGTAAGGTCAAGCCTTCATACAAATAAGAGTGGCTAAACAGTGAGCTGTATCTGTGACAATAAGTGGCAATAGCAACAATGAGACAAGTTTGATTCATAACATGCTTCATTATAAGAACATGGCTCCTGCAGGTGCTTGTCCAATCTTAGAGTCCACCTGGGACTGGTATGAAAAATTCTGGGATTTTGCTATAGCAGAGTACATCCAGAGGGTGAGAACAAAGGATTGTTGTTATGCCAAGCTCAGGGCACAATTTTCTTTCTAGGTCTTACCTCTAGAAAACAGTGCATCTCCTAATAGTAAAAAGAAAGGAGAAAGGGAGGGGTGGTCTTGGCATGGGTATCCTGACACAGTGAAAGAAAAAAATGTTACAAGTAGCCAGGTAGAATTGACGTACTAAGGAGTCAAAGTCAGGCAAACATGACGTATCAACTACCACTAGCAGAGAACTCAGGAAACAATATCCCAGAAGGCAAATAATATAGGCTTATGGCCAAGAATAACTTAACCCTGAAACAAATGATTATAGTGCTATAAGAGGAAGAAATGAAAACAGAGGAGTTCCAAGCATTCCTGATGAAATAAAACAGAATGTTTTGGAAGTTCAAATATAGGCATGAAGAGCAACATAAAAAAGGTAAATATGAATGAATAATTATAAGAATTAAACAAGAATAAACTGCTTTTATTCAAATAAGGGGAAATGATACACAAATAACCTCTTACCCATACCATAATTAGAGTCCATAAAGAGAATTCAATTAATCCAACAACTGGAAAAGTTTGTTATGTCTTGATAAACTTGAGAGAAGGATGGCAAGAAAGGGGAAGGATGGGGAATGGGGAGTGAACCAAGATTGCAGAGCAAAGCCAGCAAGTTACCTGGGCTCTCCCCAGTTTCCCTCAGTAACAACATTAAATAAAGCCTTTAAATGGATTATGGAGGGACATAACCAACAAAAAGGTGGAGTGAAATGATTTTATAGCTTATGATAACTTAAAACAACTTCAGGAAAGGTTCGTCCCACTTGGGAAAAAGGAAAGTGCAGCTTAATGCAACAGGCTTGACTGGGCCAGGCCACCCCAGCAAGTGAAAAAGCTGCCAGCACCTGAGGCACCAGCATAGAAATTCAAAGATAAGGTCCTTGGCACCTAGCATTAGAAGTTTGGGGCAGTGCCCCAAGAACAGAGCTCAGCTCTAAAAAATGAGAACAACAACAACAACAACAACAAAACCAAAAAGAGCCCTGACCATAGAAAGCTGCAATGACATTAGGGAAGATCAAAACACAAACTCAGAAGAGGAGAGTACTGTCAAAAGGCCTACATGTGAATATGAATTTTTCATACATGGGAATATGAGCTGTTCTCAAGCCCAAAAAGTCCACTTAGAAGAGCACACAAATGATTTTAAAAATGATTGATATAGGCAGGAGAAACATTGGGGAAAAAAGGAGAGTAATGCAAGGAAATTATGAAAAGGGAGTCAACAACTTGGAAAAGGAAGCAAATGAATTGACAAAAAAAACTCCTTAAAGAGTATAATTGTGCAGGGTGGCTAGGTGGCACAGTGAATAGAGCACCAGCCCTGGAGTCAGGAGGACTTGAGTTCAAATCTGGCCTCAGATACTTAAAACTTACTAGCCGTGTGACCTTGGGCAAGTCATTTAAACTTAATTGCCCTACCTTCCCCCCTCTAAACACCCCCCCAAAAAGAGTTGAATTGTCCAAATGGAAAGGGAGGTAAAAAAGCTAATTGAAGAAAATAATTTCTTTTTTTTTTTTTTAATTTTTATTTTTTGCTTTTTGGAGGGCAATTGGGGTTAAGTAACTTGCCCAAGGTTACACGGCTAGGTTTTTTTTTTGCTTGTGTGTTTTTTAAGTGTCTGAGGCCGGATCCGAACTCAGATCCTTCTGACTCCAGGGCCAGCGCTCTACTCACTGTGCCACCTAGCCGCCCCAAGAAAATAATTTCTAAAAAATTGAAGTTGAGCAAGTAGAAACAAATTACTCTATGAGACATTAAGAATTAGTCCAACAGGGGCGGAGCCAAGATGGCGGAGTAGAAACAGCTCGTCCAAGCCTCTCGGCCCCCAGATTCCCCACAAACTATGTAAAAAAGGACTCTGAACAACTTCTGGAGCCCCAGCACCCACAGAACGACACAGAGAAGCTAACCTCCCGCTGAGCACAGCCCAGCAGCCCTGCAGGAAGGACCAGCACAGCGATCTGGGAGCCGGCGCCGCACAGAGTGCAGAGCGCAGGAGTCGAGCCGAGCCGAGCATAGGTTGAATTTGTTGGGAAGGGAGAATACTCAAGGGATGAAATTATGAGGTGAGAGAGGAAAGTGGCAAGAGGAGATGGGGAGAGACATGGTAGGGTAAACTATCTCATGTAGGGGAAGTGGTTGCAAAGGAGAGGGAGAATAAGGAAGGCTAAAAAGGCAAAACCACATTCATATTGAATTTGGTTCAGGGAGAAAATGACATACATACTAAATGGGATATCTCGACCTGCAGCAGGATAGGGGGAAGGGAGATGGGAGGAGGGATGATGGATGGGAGGGCATCCTTGGGGTGAGGGGAGGTTGGAAGTACCCACTATAGAAGAGGGACAGGATCATGTAGGGAATCGACCAGGTGGGGGGTGGGATGAGTGGGAGGGAATTATAAGCAGCCTTGTACAATATATCTACTATGATAATGTTTTGCAAAGCTAGACATGTACAACATATACTGAATTACTTATCTCCCCAGAGGGAATGGGTGACAAGGGAGGAAGGAAATGGATCTGAAATTCGAGGTCTTAAGATTAAATGTTTCAAATATATATAAATACTATTATTAATACTCTTCTGCTTATAATTGGGAGATAAGATGTGCAGGCATTGGGACACAAAGATTCACCTTCCTCTAATGGAAAAGTCGAAGGGGGTATAGGAGAAGGTATGGGAGAGAGCAGATTGGAGGAAGCGATATCTTGTGGGACTGCTATTCTGGGAGGTTGGGTAGGGGAATAATGGGGGGAAAATGATTGTAACTCAAAATCTGGCAGAAATGAATGATGTAAAACAGAAGTTAATAAAGCATTTGTTTAAAAAAAAATAAAAGAATTAGTCCAACAAAATCAAAAACAGAAAAAAATAGAAGAAAAAGCAAAATATCTCGTAGGAAAAACACCTGATATACAAAATTGATCCAGGAAAGATAATTTAAGGATTATTGGACCACCTGAAAGCCATGATAAGAAAAAGAACCTGGACAGCATCTTTCAAGAAATTATCAAGGAAAATAATCCTGATGTCCTAGAAGCAGAGGATTAAAATAGTCATTGAAAGAATTCATAGATCCCCTCCTGAGATTCCAAAATGGAAAGTCCAAGGAATTTTGTAGCCAAATTCCAGAATTATCAGATAAAGGAGTAACTACTGCAAGCATCCATGAGGAAACAATTCAAATATCAAGGAACAGAAGTTAGGATTACACAGAATTTAGCATTTTCTACATTAAGGGATTGGAGGTGTTGGAATATGATATTGCAGAAGGCAAAGGAGCTTGCATCATAACCAAGAGTCAACTACCCAGCCACAAAGAGATAATCTTACAGAAAAAAAAAGATGAATGTTTAATGAAATAAGGGACTTTCAACCCTGTCAATCCATCGAGAGAGAAAAGCAGTCTGGCCTCTGACCCCAGGGCAAGAAATGCCAGAAGCATGGTGGGTAAAACTGTTGTCATGTGGCTCCCTCCAAAATTTGTGGTCTGCAGATCATAGGAAGAACAAGTGAACATTCACAGGGTAATCACTCTTGCTTTGGCCTGCTTGGATATGGGTTGCAGCCTTGGGTGGTGGTCCTGGGGTGAGGAATACCAGTGTAGCACAGCTTGTGGTGGCTGGAGACAGGGCATCCTCTTCATAGCTCTAACAACAGCTCTGACAACTGTGAAAACCCCAGCAATTTGGGACATAGCTCTCTCCACTCTGGAAGCAAAGTTTGACCACGGCAAGGAGCTCAAAAGTCTAGTATTTGGTTGGCAAGTTGAGCAAACAGAAGAAGAACAATCAAACTATAGAATCCTTTCGGGGGACAAAGAGCATTAAAACATAGAAGTAGGGGGGCAGAGCCAAGATGTTGGTGTAGAAGGAAGAAAACATCCTCTGCTTCCCCATAATCATCTCAAATACTTATAAAATGATTCTAAACAAACTTTAGGGATACAGAAACCAAAAAGGGACAGAGAAAGACAAACCTACCACTGAAAACAATCCAGCAGGATGACAGGAAGGGTCCAGCACAGCATGCTGGGAGCAGAGCAGAGCTCCTTGTGAGCCTGATGTTTGAGCGTCAAGGAGGCCCAACCAGCTGCACCTAGAGGGATATCAGGAGAGTGGATCACCAGCAGCTGTTGTGGTCTCCAGAATTATCTACCCATAAATGCCAAAGACAAACTGAGAGGTCAGTGTGGACATTGTGAGAACAAGGGGTCCAGGAGTGCTGTCCTGATTCTGCCTCCAGAGGGAGAAGTAGCTGAGGAGTGGCAGCTGCAGCCACATGGCTGCTTCAGAGCTCCTCACCTGCAGATTGTAGGGGAACCAAGCAACCATTCTGAGGGGTAATCACTCTTACTTTAACCTGCTTGGATCTGGATTGCTATCTAAGGTAGAGGTCCTGGAGTGCATGAACATGTGAAGGCATTAAAGAGGGCAACCAACTAACAGCTCTGGCAGCTGTGAAAATCCTAGCAAATTGGTATAAAGCTCTGCTTACTGGAATCAGAGTTCTGCTGTGGCAAAAACAAACAAACAAACAAAAAAAACAAACAAAAAAAACCCCTCAAAAGTCAAATAATTGAGTGGCAACATGAGCAAGCAAAGGAAAGAAAGCAAGCACAGCAATCCAACTTAAGACTCCTATTTTGGGGACAAAAAGGATCAAAGCATGGAACAGGAGGAAGACAGTGAAGTCAGAACTCCTGCACCAAAAGCTTCCAAGAAAAAGATGAATTGGTTACAGACCATAGTGGGGCTTAAGAAGGATTTTGAAAATGAAATAAGTGGAGGAAAATTGGGAAGAGAAATGAGAAGGATGCAGGAAAATCATCAAAAGAGAGTCAACAAAGTGACTGAAGAAAATATCACCTTAAAATAGATTAACTCAAATGGCAAGAGAGGCTCAAAAAGGCAATGAGGAGAAGAATGCCTTAAATAGCTGAATTTGCCAGATGGCAAAAGTATCTCAAAAGATCAATGAAGAGAATATTTACTTTGGAATTAGATTAGAGCAAATGAAAGTTAGTGACTTTATAAGAAATCAAAATGGTATTAAACAGATCCAAACAAATGAAAAGATAGAAGGCAAATTCAATGAGAGTAAGATTGACCCCTTCCCTTTTGCCTTTCTCTGCTTCCCCTCCATTGTAACAATTTTCCCTTACCTCTTCTATATGAGATAATTTACGCCATTCTGTCTCTCCACATCTCCTCTCATTATATTCCTCTATCACCTCTCAATTTCACCTTTTAAGTGTCATACCTTCCTATGAAATTTGTCCTGTGCCCTCTGTCTATGTATACCTATACACCTATGTATACACACTCACATATGTAAAAGGTTTATAAGTTACAATTATCAATTTTCCATGTAGGAATGTGAATAGTTTGACTTTGATAAGTTCCTCATGATTTTTTCCCCTGGTTGCCTTCTCATGCTTCTCTTCCTTCTTGTATATGAATGTCAAATTTTCTACTCAACTCTGGTTTATTCATCAAAAATGCTTAAAAGTCCTCTATTCCATTAAATGACCATATTTTCCCCTGAAACATGATATTCAGTTCTGCTGGGTAGGTGATTCTTGGTTTTAATCCCAGCTCCTTTGAACTCCAGAATATCATATTCCAAGCCTGTCAATACCTCAGTGAAGAAGATGCCAGATCCTGTGTTATCCTGATTGTGTTTCCACAGTATTCAAATTGTTTCTTCTTGGCTGCATGTAATATTTTCTCCTTGACCTGGGAACTCTGGAACCTAGCTATAATATTCATAGGAGTATTCTTTGGGGGATCTTTTTCAAGAGGTGATCAGTGAATTCTTTCAACCTCTATTTTGCCCTCTGGTTCTAAAACATCAGGAGAATTTTCCTTGAGAAATTCTTGAAGGATGGTTTCTAGGTTCTTTTGTGATCATGGCTTTCAGGTAGTCCAATAATTTTTAAATTATCTCTCCTGGGTGTGTTTTCTAGATCAGTGGTTTTTCCCATGAGATATTTCACATTGCCTTCTATTTTATTCATTTATTCTGATCTGTTTTATAGTATCTTAATTTCTCATAAAGTCACTAGCTTCCATTTGCTCCAATCGAATATTGAAGGAATGATTCTCTTCCAGTGAGGTTTCAAGATTCTTTTCCCAGCAGGCAAATTCAGCTTTTTAAAGCATTCTTCTCCTCATTGCCTTTTTGAGCTTCTTTTGCCATTTGAGTTAGTCTATTTTTAAGGTGTTATTTTTTCAGTCACACTGTTGACTATCTTTTCATGATTTTCCTGCATCATTCTCATTTCTCTTCCCAATATTTCCTCCACTTCTCTCATTTGGTTTTCAAAATCCTTCTTAAACTCCTCTGTGACTTGTAACCAGTTCATCTTTTTCTTGGAAGCTTTTGGTGCAGGAGTTCTGACTGCACTGTCTTCCTCCTGTTCCATGCTTTGATGATTTTCACCCCCAAAATAGGAATATAAAGTCAAATTTCTGTGCTTGCTTTGCTTCCTTTACTTTATCATGTTGCCACTCAATTATTTGACTTTTGAGGTTTTTGCCACAGTAGAACTCTGCTTCCAGAGAGGAGAGCGTTGTCCCAAATTGCTGGGGTTTTCACAACTGCCAGAGCTGTTAGTTGGCTGCCCTCTCTGAAGCTTCACTGGATCTGGCACCTGGTCACACACCCCAGGACCTCCACTCTAGATAGCCATCCAGATCCAAGCAGGTTAAAGCAAGGGAGATTACCCCTCAGAATGGTTCCTTGGTCCCCCTAGAATCTGCAGCCAGGTGCTCTTAAGCAGCCATGTGGCTGCAGCTGTCACTCTTCAGCCACTTCTCCCTCTGGGGGCAGATGCTGGCCCACACTCCTGGACTCCCTGTTCCCAAAGTCTACACTGACCTCTCACTTTGTCTTTGGGCTTTATGGGTTCATATTTCTGGGAACCACCACAACTGCTGGTGATATACTCTCCCAACATTCCTCTAGCTGTGGCTGGTCAGGCCTCCCTGAAGCTAAAACCTCGAGCTCAGGAGGAGTTAAGCTGTGCTCCCAGCTTGCTGCAATGAACCCTTCCTGTCTGCCTTTCAGGCTGTCTTCAGTGGGAGACTTGTTTCTCTATGTCATTTTGTGGGTCCTATAGCCCTAAAGTTTGTTTAGAGTAATTTTTTTAGGTGTTTGAGGAGGTTATGGGGAAGTATAAGGAGTTTTCCTACTTCTAAGCTGCCAATTTGACCAAATCTCATTTTTGACATAAATACTGTGCTATTGCTTAAACAGGAAGAACCACAAAAAAAGAAACTCATAGACCAATTTCTCTCATGAATATTGATGCAAAATTATTAAATAACATATGCAGAATGCAGAAATTTATTACCAGATTAATATACTATGACCACATGGGATTTATAGCAGGACTGGTTCAATATCAGGAAAAATATTAGCATCATCAACCATATCAATAACAAAACAAAAATACTTGAAACAATTAGCAATTTTAATAAAGTTGAAGCATATAAAATATACCTAAATAAATTATTAGCATTTCCATATATAACCACAAAGCCCAGAAGCAAGAAAAAAGAGAAATTCCATTTAAATAGCTGTAGACAATATAAAATATTTGTGAGTGCACCTGCCAAAACAGATCACGAACTATATGGACACAATCACAAAACACTTTTCAAACAAAATGAAATTTAAACAATTGTAAAAATGCCTATTGTCCATGGATATGCCAACAATTCTACCTAAATTGATTTACTGATTCACTACCATATCAATGAAACTACCAAAAATAATTATATAGAACTAGAAAATAAAATTGAAAAATTCATCTGGAAGAATAAAAGGTCAACATATTAAGGGGATTAATGCAAAATAATGCAAAGGAAGGTGGCCCAGGTGTACCAGATTTAAAACTATATTAAAAAGCAGCAATCATCAAAGTATTTAGTATTGGCTAAGAAACAGAGTGGTAGATCAGTGAAATAGCTGAGGTACAGAAGACCTAGTAGTCAATGACTATAATAATGTACTGATTGATAAAACATAAATTCTCCAGCTTCTGGGATAAGAACTCACTATTTGACAAAAAATGCTGGGAAAACTGGAAAACAGAATAGCAGAAACTAGGCATAGACCAAGGTATCACATCCTATACCAACATATGTCCAAAATGGGTACATGATTTAGACATTAAGTGTGATACCATAAAAAAATTAGGAGAGCAAAGAAAGCTCATCTGTCAGAAACATGGAGAATGGAAGAATTTAAGACCAAACAAGAAATAGAGAATATTATGAAACACTAAATGGGGATGTTGATTACATTATATTAAAAGATTTTGCAGAAACAAAACTTATGCAAGCAAAATTACAAAGAAAGCAGAAAGCTAAGAAACAATTTTTATAGTCAGTGTTTTTTTAATTTTTTTATCAAAGGATTTATCTTCTAGCTTACATCATTCATTGCCACAAGACTTTGAGTTGTAAATTTCCTCCCCTTTTTCCCCCTACCCACTACCAAAAAATAGTGATCCCACTGGATATCCCCTCCTCTAATCTGCTCTCTCCCATGCCTTCTTAAGGTCCTCTATGGCCTGTAACCCATTCATATTTCTCTTGGAAGCTTTTGGTGCAGGAGTTCTGACTTCACCGTGTTCCTCCTATTCCATGCTTTTATCCTTTTTGTCCCCAAAATAGGAATCTAAAGTTGGATTGCTCTGTTTGCTTTCCTTCCTTTGCCTACTCATGCTGCCACTCAATTACTTGACTTTTGGGCTTTTTGCCAAAGTAGGATTTTGCCACCAGACAGGGGAGCCTCATCCCAAATGCTGGCATTTTCTTTCCTGCTGAAGGTATTAGTTGGGTGTCCTCTGTGAAGCCTCCACAAGCTCTGGCAAGCTGGTCACACACCCCAGGACCTCCACTCTAGACCACCATCCAGATCCAAGCAGGTTAAAGCAAGGGAGATTACCCCTCAGACTGGTAGCTTGGTCCCCCTACAATCACCTGCAGGCCAGGAGCTGAAGCTGCAATTTGGTGGTGGCTGCAGCATCTCAGTGGCTTCTTGCCCTGGGGGCAAAGGCCAAATGCACTCCCGAACTACTCAATCCCTAAGTCCACACTGTTTGTGGTCAGTGGACCTTTCAGTTTGTGCTCAGCATCTGTGGGTTGATAATTCTGGAAACTACCACTGCTGGTGGTGATCTGAAGTCCCTCCAGCCAGTGGCTGGTCAGGCCAGCCCTGAGGCTAAAATCTCTAGCTCCAGCTTTGGTCACCTCCCAGAGTGCTGCACTGGCCACTTCCTATAATCCTGCCCAGTTGTCCTCAGCAGGAAGTTAGTTTCTTTGTGTCATTTTGTGGTTTGTGTACTTCCAAAATTTCTTCAGAGTCACCTCTTACATGAATTGGAGGTGGTGGGAGCCAGAGCCCTTGAGGAAGGCCTGTTTCTACTCTGACCTCTTGACTCCACCCCCACTATAGTCAGTGTTTCTAATAAAGGCCTCATTTCTCAAATATATAAAGAACTAATGTAGATTTATAAGAATATAAGTCATTCCACCATTGGTAAATGATCAAAAGATATGAACACGTAGTTTTCAGGTGAAAAAAATTAGGTCTAGCTATAGTCATATGAAAAAATGCTCTAAATCACTATTAATTGGAGAAATGCAAATTAAAATAACCGAAGTACCACATCACACCTGTGAAATTGACTAATATGACCAAAAAGGAGATAACTATTAGAGAAGATGTGGGGGAATTAGAATACTAAGGCATTGTTGGTGGAGTTATGAACTGATCAATCATTCTGGAGAAAAATTACGAATTATTCTGAAAGGATTATAAAACTGTGTATACCCTTTAAACCAACAATACTACTATGAGGTATATATCCGAAAGAGACCATAAAAACGATAATGCGCAAAAATATTTATACATGCCCTATTCATGGTGGCAAATATATTAGAAATTGACAGGATGCCCATTGAGTGAGGAATGGCTGAAAAAGTTGCTGTATATGAATATAATGAAACGCTATTGTCCTATAAGTAATTATGAGCAGGTAGATTTCAGAAAAACCTGGAAAGACTCAATAAACTGATGCTCAGTGAAGTGAGCAGGACTAGGAGAACATTGTACGCTGTAATAGTAGCATTTTGGATTGATTGACTATGATATACTTGGCTTTTTATTAATGACATAGTGAAGTAAGATACCAAAAGACTCATGATGGAAAATGTTATCCTCCTCCAGAGAAAAAAGTATGGTGTCTGAATGCAGATTAATGCATACTATTTTCACCCTGTTGTTGTTGCTACTGTTTTTCTTTTTCATGGTTTTTCCCTTTTTCTGATTCTTCTTTTGCAACATAACTAATGTGGAAATATGTTTAACATGATTTTATGTGTATAATCTATATCATATTGTTTTCTGGCATGGGGAGCATGGAGGAAAGGAAAGGGGGAGAAAATTTAGAACTCAATATCTTATAAAAATGAACGTTTAAAACTATCTTTATATGTGATTGGAAAATACTATTAGGAAAAAAAGATGGGGAAGAGGAAAATTGTGGGGAGGGTATGGGAAGAGAAGGAAGTTTAAGGAATATTATCTCACATAATCAGGTTGCACGAGTAGATACCTATACAAACCAGAATGAGGGAATTTGGAGATGAATCACACTTGAGCCTCACTCTTATCTGAAGTCATCAAAGGAAGGAAGAACATACCCAGAATATAGAAATAGATTTCACCCACCAGGGAAATCAAAGATTAAGTGGAAAAGGGAGAGGAAGTATTGAAGGGAGAGTAGAAAAAGGAAGTGCCAAAAAACAACAATAAAAACAATAGCCCTAAGGATATATAAACATATCTGTACCTTTTTTTTTTTTGAAGTAGGAAAGAATAGTGAAATTAGGGGTTCTCAAAATTAGGAAATGGATAAATAAGTTATCATGTATAAATGTGTTAGATTACTGTCAGTTTTATAAGTGTAATGACCAAGCAAGATTCCAGAACACTAATGAGGAAGCATGCTACCCATCTCTTAAAAAAGAGAGATTAAAGACGCAGAATGCTTAAAGAAGTAATTTTATTTCTGTTTTGGTTATGCACATGGCCAATGAGAAGATTTGTTTTCATTGATTATATATGTTTATAATGGGTTTTATTTTCTTGAGTTTTCAAATGGGGTTGAGATGTAGAATAAGAGTAATAATATGGATCTGGTATGATTGAAAAATAAAGTATTTTTAAAATAATAGTAGAACTTAGATAGTGGGGAAGAAAGGTGATTGTGTAAATTACTACTGAAGTGGGGAGAATTCTAAGAGGCAACTAGATGACATAGAGGACAATAAACTGGCCTTACCTTCAGAATGTTTCTTTTGACCTGATTCTATATCTTTTCTGAGATAGTTTCCATCTGTGTGACTCTAGTCAAGTCACTTAACTTTTATTTACCCTCAGTTTGCTTACAGATAAAATAAGGATAACGTTGCCCATATCACAGCTGTATTTTGAGGGTCAAATAAGATATCATTTTAAAAACCCTTTGCCTACTTTAAAGTGTTTTATTATTATTAATATTTGGATGCAGTACAGCATGAAGCAGCCTGTATAGATGGAGAAGAAGCTAGCACTTTTTTTGACCTTTATTAATTTGTTTGTTTACTTTTAGTTTACAAGATTCAATTCCACAATGCCTTGAGTTTGATTTTCTTCTCCCCCCGCCCCCACTATGACAGCATACAATCAAGTATAGGATCTGCAAATACTTTCACATTAGACATTAGTCAGGTTATAAAGACAGATTGTATCAGATGGAATAAAAAATGGTAAAGAGGAAACAAAACCAAACAAAAAAAAAATAAAAATATGAGGTAGTTTGCTTCAATCTGGATTCAAACTCAGCTCTTTCTAGTTCTTTTTCTAGATGTAGGCATCTCTCTGCATCATGAGTCTTTGGCGATTGATTTATATCACTGCATTTCTGAATACAGTCCAGTTTATCAAAGTTGGTCATCACACATATATTGTTTCTGTAATTGTGTACAAATTTCTCCCGGTTCTACTCTTTTCACTCAGCATCAGTTCATATAAATCTTTCCAGGTTATTATTAAGTCCATCTGTTTCTCCTTTCTTATAGCAAAATAGTATTCCATTACATGCATATACCACAACCTGTTCAACCATTCCCCAGTTGATGGGCACCCCCTTAATTTCCAATTTTTGCCACCACAAAATGAGCTGCTATAAACATTTTTGTACATATGGGTCTTCCTCCCACTTCTATGATCTTTTTGGTATATAACCCTAGAAGTGGTATTGCTGGGTAAAAGGTTATGAAATTATTTTAGTCCTTTAGGCATAATTCCAGATTGCTCTTCAGAAAGGTTGGATCAGTTCACAACTCCACCAGCAATGCATTAGTGTTCCAGTTTGCCCACATCCTCTCCAGCATTTGTTATTTTCCTGTTTTGTCATCTTAGCCAATCTGACTGGTGAGATGTGGTACCTCAGAGTTGTTTTGATTTGCATTTCTCTAATCAATAGTGATTTAAAGCATTTCTTCATATCCTTATAAATATCTTTATTTTCTTTCTCTGAAAATTGCCATTCATATACTTTGACCATTTATCAATTGGGGAATGACTTGTATTCTTAGAGATTTGAATCAATTCACTGTATATTTTAGAAATGAGTCCTTTATCAGAGACATAGGTGGTAAAAATTCTTTCCCAATTTCCCATCTCCCTCTTAGTCTTGGTTACATTGGCTTTGTTTGTACACAAGCCTTTGAATTTAATGTAATAAAAATTACCCATTTTGTATTTTACAATGCTCACTAATTTTTTTTGGTCATAAAGTCTTTTCTTCTCCACATATCTGATAAGTAAACTATTCCTGGAAGCTAGCACTTTTTAACTAGGAAGCAAGGTATGATAGCTCTAAAGAGAGGAAATGGGTGACAGAGTAGCTGTGGTATAGTAAAGAGATATAGTCTTGAGAAACTCCATGAACTAGAATGGAGTAAAAGTTGGAGAATATTTCAGTGAAATTAAATGGAGTAAAAAGCAGGAAATGGAAATGAAACTATTATGAAATTCTACTACTGACTACATGGAGACAAGGAGAAAATTGACACAAAGTTGATAAACTCGGCACAGAAACATGTAGAGAATATGAAAGTGAATTCAAACCTTTCAGTTATCTACTGATGATATGTCTTTGCTAAGAGCACTTGATAAATTATTGATAAATTTTTCAAAAAGTGAAAAAAGTTTAAAAAAAGGAAAGATTTTATATTTTAATTTACTTTTTAAAAAGAGAACTTGATGGATCCTACAGGAGGAAGTGGTCATTGATCATATAATCATTGATTTAAAAAAGAAAAAATAATGGCAGCCAGGTATATAAAATAAATATCTGGAATTCAATCTGTGAAAACATGCTCAAAACCTATATAGATACAATTATAAAGTTTTCCTTAAATAATGAATTTTAATAACTGGAAGTATGTTCAAGGCTCGTGTTGGGACTGTGTCAATGTAACAAAAATAATAATGATACTCTAATTACTTTAGAGATTTGATATAACCCAATTAAGCTACCACAATGATATTTCATATAGGTTAGGGAAAAAAAGTATGAAAAAATTAATTTGAAGGAACATAATATCTAAAATATCAAAAGAGATAAAGAAAAACAATTTAAGAATTAAGGTGAAAGTTTCAAAATTTGACTACAAATTTTATTTGTAAATAATGATATTTGGGATAGCTAGGTACCATAGTGAATTGAGCACCAACCCTGGAGTCAGGAAGACCTGAATTCAAATCTGACATCAGATACTAGCTGTGTGACCTTGGGCAAGTCACTTAACCCCAGTTGCTTGCCTTCCCCACCTCCAAAAAAAAAAAAATAAAACAAAACAAAAATAATGATAAAGTCATTTGGTTGTTGTTTAGTAATTCAGTTGTTTACAACTTTTCATGACCTTATGGTTTATACTGTCCATAAGGTTTTCTTGGCAAAGATACTGGAGTAGTTTGCCATTTCCTTCTCCAATGGATTAATACAAACAGAAGTTAAGTGACCTCCCCAAAGTCATATAGCTAGAAAGTATCTCAAGTAAGGTCTTCCTGACTACAGGTCCATACTCTATCCACTAAGACATCTAACTGCCTCTACAAAATAGAGAGAGAAAAAAAGTAAGTCAACATAACAGATATTACAAAATGAATTAGAAAAAAAATGAACCCAATAATTCAGTGTTTGTTAAATCCCAAATCATACATTGCCTGAAAAATAAATCTCTCTTTGCTAGTGATTACCATGAAAAATCAAATATGGTTAGATAGAAGAAATTCGGATTATATCCATATCATATAATCTATGCTATAAGAAATTCAAAATGGGGGGCGGAGCCAAGATACCAGAGTAGAAACAGCTCATCCAAGCCTCTCTGCCCCCAGATTCTCCACAAACTATGTAAAAAAGGACTCTGAAAAACTTCTGGAGCCCCAGCACCCACAGAACGACACAGAGAAGCTAACCTCCCGCTGAGGACAGCCCAGCACCCTGCAGGAAGGACCAGCGCAGTGGTCTGGGAGCCCGCAGCGCGCAGAGCACAGGAGCCCAGCCGAGCCCAGGTCCACTTGAGCCGAGGTTTTAGCCCCAGGGCGGCAGGGCCAGCAGCCGGCTGGAGGAACCCCAGAACACCAGGAGCTGTGGCGATTCCAGAATTATCAACATAGACATGCCTAGGACAAAGTAAGAGGTTAGTGTCCTATGGACTTTGGGACCTGTATTTGGGGGAATGCGTCAGCTCCCTCCCCTGGGGGCTAGAAGCCGCTGAGGAGACATACCATTTTGTAGTTTTCAGAGGCAGCTCCAGCTCCTGGCCTGCGAATTGTAGGGAGATCCAGCGATCAGTCTTGGGGGGTAATCGCTCTTGCTTTAACCTCCCTGGATCTGGATTGTGATCTAGGGTGGAAGTCGTGGGTGGTTTTACAGCTTGCCAGAAACGGAAGTTGCCCCCCACACGTTCGGGACGAAAATTCCTCTATCTGGCCTTAAAGCCATAGTGTGGCAACAAGCCCAAAAGTCAAGTAATTAAGTGGCAACATGCCAAGGCAAAGGAAACAGAAAAAATGCAACCCTAGACTCCTATTTTGGGGGCATAGAGTGGGAAAAGGACTGTGAGGTCAGAAGTCCTGCTCCAAAAGCCCCAGGGGAAAACATGAGCCGGTTGCAGGCCATAGAGGACCTTAAGAAGGACTTTAAAAATCAAATAAGAGAAGTGGAGGAAAATTAGAAAGAGAAATGAGAAGGATGCAGGAAAAGTATGAAATGAGGGTCAACAGCCTGACTGAGGAAAACAACACCTTAAAAAATAGACTAGCTCAAATGGCAAAGGAGGCCCAAAAGGGCAATGAGGAGAAGAATGCCTTAAAAAGTCGAATTTGCCAGATGGAAAAGAATCTCAAAAGTTCACTGAGGAGATTCATTCCTTCAGAGTTAGACTGGAGCAAATGGAAGCTAATGACTTTATGAGAAATCAAGATGCTGTTAAGCAGATCCAAACAAATGAAAGATTAGAAGGCAATGTGAAATATCTCATGGGAAAAACCACTGACCTGGAAAATAGATCCAGGAGAGACAATTTGAAAATTATTGGACTACCTGAAAGCCATGATCAAGGAAAGAACCTAGAAATCACCCTTCAAGAAATTCTCAAGGAAAACTGCCCTGATGTTTTTAGATCCAGAGGGCAAAATAGAGGTTGAAAGAATCCACCGATCACCTCCTGAAAAAGATCCCAAAAAGAAAACTCCCAGGAATATTATAGCCAGTTCCAGAATCCCCAGATCAAGGAGAAAATACTACAAGCAGCCAGGAAGAAACAATTTCAATATTGTGGAAACACAATCAGAATAGCCCAGGACCTGGCAGCTTCTACACTGAGGGATCGAAGGGCATGGAATATGATATTCCAGAGGGCAAAAAGAACTGGGAATGAACCCAAGGGTCACCTACCCAGCAAAACTGAGTATTTTGTTTCAGGGGAAAATATGGTCATTCAGTGGAATAGAGGACTTCAAGCATTCTTGAGGAAAAAACCAGAATTGAATAGAAAATTTGACATCCAGACAGAAGAAGCAAGAGATGCCTAAGAAGGTAATCAGGGAAAAGAAATCAAAAGGAACTTATCAAAGTTGAACTATTTACATTCCTATATGGAAAAGCAATAACTGTGACTGATGATATCTTTCTCACTATGAAAATAATGCAAGAAGGGGGTGTGGTCATATGAATACATATGTGAATGTGTGTGTATATGGCTACAGTTATATATGGATAGAGGGCATAGGTTGAATTTGTTGGGAAGGGAGAATACTCAAGGGATGAAATTATGAGGTGAGAGGAAAGTGGCAAGAGGAGATGGGGAGAGACAGGGTAGGGTAAACTATCCCATGTAGAAGAAGCAAGGGGAAGTGGTTGCAAAGGAGGGGGAGAATAAGGAAGGCTAAAAAGGCAAAACCACATTCACATTGAATTTGGTTCAGAGAGAAAATGACATACATACTAAATGGGATATCTCAACCTGCAGCAGGATAGGTGGAAGGGGGATGAGAGGAGGGATGATGGATGGAGGGCATCCTTGGGGTGAGGGGAGGTTGGAAGTACCCACTATAGAAGAGGGACAGGATCATGTAGGGAATGGACCAGGTGGGGTGTGGGATGAGTGGGAGGGAATTATAAGCAGCCTTGTACAATATATCTACTATGATAATGTTTTGCATAGCCAGACATGTACAACATATACTGAATTACTTATCTCCCAAGAAGGAATGGGTGACAAGGGAGGAAGGAAATGGATCTGAAATTCAATGTCGTAACATTAAATGTTTCAAATATATATATAAATACTATTATTAATACTCTTTTGCCTATAATTGGGAGATAAGATGTGCAGGCATTGGGAAACAAAGATTCATCTTCCTCTAATGGAAAAGTCGATGGGGGTATGGGAGAAGGTATGGGAGAGAGCAGATTGGAGGAAGTGATATCTTGTGGGACTGCTATTCTGGGAGGGTGGGTAGGGGAATAATGGGGGGAAAATGATTGTAACTCAAAATCTGGCGGAAATGAATGATGTAAAACAGAAGTTAATAAAGTATTTGTTTAAAAAAAAAAAGAAATTCAAAATGGATATGAAATTTGATGATGAGTTACCATACTATAACGAAAGAAATAAAAGTGATGATCTACCTTTGACAGCTATGGATAATGAAGGAATTCTTAACCAAACAAGGGACTGAACCACTTATAATAAAATAAAATGGTTAATGTAAATTCATGCAATTGAAAAATATTCAACAAAATTAATGCTAATAAGAAAAGAAAGAAAGTGCTTATGTGGGAGAAATTGCTTTACTTAATGTATCTAAAAAGGTTCTAATTATATATCTCTGTGTATATACATATATGTGCATGGGGGGTATATATGTATGTACACAATTAAGAAAAATGAATGATTAAAATCATCCCCCAGCATATATATGAGCAAAAGATATCAGCAAATCCCCAAAGGGAAAATTGCAAATAATTAACCATGCATGAATGCTCCAAATTACTAATGATGAGAAAAGGGCAAATTAAAATAACCCTGAGACTTCATCTCGTACTTACAAAGTTAGCAAAAATCACATAAAAATAGGAAGAACAAGTCCTGGAAGGAATATAGAAAAATGGGGAAATTAATCCATCATTGTTGGAGCTGTGATATTGTTCCACCTTTCTTTAAACATTTTGGAAGTGTGCAAGAAGAGTGACTCAAATGTTCATACTTCTTTACCCAGAGATTCAACTACTAGCCATATTCAAGTAGACCAATGAAAGAAACAAAGATTAATATGAGAGAAAACATTTACAGCAGCATTTATTTGTGGCAGCAAAAAACTAAAAATAATGTATATGTGTATCCATTGGAGAAAACTTAAACTTGTTGTGATATATTAATTTAATGGAATATCACTGTGCTATAAGAAGTGATAAATATAATGAAGATAAGACAGCATGAGAAGACATATGAACTGATGCAAAGAAAAATAAGCAGAAAAATATGCACATGGTTTATTGTTGTTGAGTCATTCATTTGTGCCTTACTTTCCATGACCTTACTCGGAGTTTTCTTGGCAAATATACTGGAATGTTTTGCTTTCTCCTTCTCCATGCATTTCTTTCTCCAGATCATTTTAAAATTGAGGAACTAAGACAAATAGGATTAAGTGACCTGCCCAGGGTCACACAGCTGATGAGTTTCTGAGGCAAGGTTAGAAATCAGTCCTCCTAACTCCAGGGCCAGTACTTTATCTACTGTATCACCTAGCTCCTCTGTACATGAACTACAATAACATAAAAAGAAAACCAACAACAAAATAGTCAGTCAATAAACATTATTAAGTTCCAACTATTTTCCAAGAACTATTCTAAACATGGTTGAATAAGTGGATAAATTAACTAAATTGTATTTTTTAACTCCCTGCTCTCAAGGAACTCAGTTTAATGGGGGATAAAACTGGCAAACCATTATGTATTAGCGAGTTATATACAAGAAAAATTAGAAATATTCAAAAGAAGAAAAGCATTTGAATTAAGGTGAGGTAGGAAAGGTTTCATTTTCCCACCTGTAGAAGATAGGATTATACCTGGGCCTTGAAAGAAGCCAGAAAATCCAGGAGGTAGAGATGAGGAGGGAAAATATTCCCGGCATGTGAGACAGTAAGTGAAAAAAAATACCTGCATTTGGGAGATGGAGTGTGTTGTTTTAGGAAAGACAAGGAGGCCAGTATCACTGTCTAGTAAAGAATATAGTGACATGTAAGATGGAAGAAGCCTAGAAAGCTGTGTGCATGTGGAGGATGTAGAATAGCAGATGGATTCTGAAGCCCAAATAGAAGATTTTGAATTTAAATCTGGAGGTGATAGGGAGTTATTGAAATTTATTGAATGAGGGTGGTGAGTGGGGCATACAACTTGATCACACCTAAACTTTTGGAAAATTACTTTGGTTTCTGAGCAGAGTTTGGACTAGATTGGCAGAGATTTAGGGCAGGGAGACCAACCATAAAACTATTGCAATAGTCCTGGCATGAAGTGATAGAGGCCTCCACCAGGCTTAGGTGGTGGCAGTGTTGGAAGAGAGAAAGGGGAATATACAAGAGATTTTATAAAGATAATATAGAAAGGCCTTGGTGATAATCGAACTATGGCAAGTGAGAGAGATTGAGGAATCAAGGATGAATCTAAGTTGAGAACCAGAGTGAGTAGCAGGTTGATTACACCCTCATTAGTAATAGGAAAGTAGAGAAGAAGTGAAGATTTTGGGGGAAAGATAATGAGTTCAGCTTTGGACATTTTTAGTTATGATATCTAGAGTGTATTAAATTAGAAATGCCGCAGTAGGTAGTTAGAGATTGGAAAGTGGAGCTTAGGGGCAAGTTTAGGGCTAGATAAGTAAACTTGAGATTTATCAGCATAGAGTGGATAGATTATTTATAAGGGAGGTGATACTATGAATAAGTAAAGCTCCCATGCCCCACTACATCACAGTGGGAGTATCGGTATCTAACAATTTCTAACACCAGACATTTGGCAATTGATTTGATTAAGTTTTGTTTGCTTGTTTTTGTTTCATTTTAATAACATGTGTGTGTGTGGGGGGGGGGCAAGATGGCTGAGTAGAAACAGCTCTTCCAAGCCAATCTGCCCCCAGATTTCCTCCAAACTATGTAAAAGGGGACTCTGAACAACTTCTGGAGCCCCAGCACCCACAGAACGACACAGAGAAGCTAACCTCCCACTGAGGACAGCCCAGCAGCCCTGCAGGAAAGGCCAGCACAGTGCTCTGGGAGTAGGCAGCCCTCTGGGAGCTGGCAGCATGAAGAGCACAGGGAGCCGAGCCCAGGTCTGCTTGAGCTGTTTTAGCCCCAGGGAGGCTGGGCCAGCAGCCGGCAGGAGGGACCCCAGAATACAAGCAGCTGTGGTGATTCCAGAATTATCAACATAGCCATGCCTAGGACAAAGTGAGAGGTTAGTGCCCTACGGACTTTGGGACCAGTATTTGGGGAAAATGTCGGCTTCCTCCCCTGGGGGCTAGAAGCTGCTGAGGAGACATGCCATTTTGTAGTTTTGTAGTTTTCAGAGGCAGCTCCAGCTCCTGGCCTGCAGACTATAGGGAGATCCAGCGATCAGTATTGGGGGGTAATCACTCTTGCTTTAACCTCCCTGGATCTGGATTGTGATCTGGAGTGGAAGTCCTGGGTGAGTTTACAGCTTGCCAGAAACAGAAGTTGTCCCCCACACGTTTGGGACAAAAATTCCCCTGTCTGGCCCCAGAACCATAGTAACAAAACAAGTCCAAAAGTCAAGCAATTAAGTGGCAACATGCCAAGACAAAGGAAACAAATTAAACAGAAAAATGCAACCCTAGACTCCTACTTTGAGGGCAAGGAGGGTCAAAGCATGGAGCGGGAAGAGGACTGTGAGGTCAAAAGTTCTGCTCCAAAAGCCCCAGGGGAAAACATGAGCGGGTTGCAGGCCATAGAGGACCTTAAGAAAGACTTTAAAAATCAAATAAGAGAAGTGGAGGAAAAATTGGAAAGAGAAATGAGAAGGATACAGGAAAAGTATGAAATGAGGGTCAACAGCCTGACTGAGGAAAACAACACCTTAAAAACAGACTAACTCAAATGGCAAAGGAGGCCCAAAAGGGCAATGAGGAGAAGAATGCCTTAAAAAGTTGAATTTGACAGATGGAAAAAGAATCTCAAAAGCTTACTGAGGAGATTCATTCCTTCAGAGTTAGACTGGAGCAAATGGAAGCTAATGACTTTATGAGAAATCAAGATGCTGTTAAGCAGATTCAAACAAATGACAGATTAGAAAGCAATGTGAAAACCTCAAGGGAAAAAGCACTGACCGGGAAAATAGATCCAGTAGAGACAATTTAAAAATTATTGGACTACCTGAAAGCCATGATCAAAGAAAGAACCTAGAAATCACCCTTCAAGAAATTGTCAAGGAAAATTGCCCATATTTTTTAGATCTAGAGGGAAAAATAGAAGTTGAAAGAATCCACTGATAGCCTCCTGAAAAAGAGCCCCAAAAGAAAACTCCTAGGAATATTATTGCCATGTTCCAGAATCCCCAGATCAGGGAGAAAATACTACAAGCAGCCAGGAAGAAACAATTTCAATATTGTGGAAACACAATCAGAATAGCACAGGACCTGGCAGCTTCTACACTGAGGGATCAAAGGGCATGGAATATGATATTCCAGAGGGCACAAGAGCTGGGAATGAACCCAAGGGTCACCTACCCAGCAAAACTGAGTATTTTATTTCAGGGGAAAATATGGTCATTCAGTGGAATAGAAGACTTTCAAGCATTCTTGAGGAAAAAAACAGAGTTGAATAGAAAATTTGACATCCAGACACAAGAAGGAAGAGATGATTGAGAAGGTAATCAGGGAAAAGAAATCAAAAGGAACTTATCAAAGTTGAACTATTTACATTTCTATATGGAAAATCAATAACTGTGACTGAGGAAATCTTTCTCACTATGAAAATAATGGAAAAAGGGTGTATAGTCATGTGAATACATATATGAATGTGTGGATATATGGTTACAGTTATATATGGATAGAGGACATAGATTGAATTTGTTGGGAAGGGAGGATAAGTGAAGTTGTGAGGTGAGAGAGGAAAGTGGCAAGGGGAGATGGGGAGAGACAGGGTAGGGTAAACTATCCCATGTAGAAGAAGCAAGGGGAAGTGTTTGCAAGGGAGGGGGAGAATAGGAAGGCAAAAAGGCAAAATCCACATTTTTTTTTTAAAGCAATTGGGGTTAAGTAACTTGCTCAAGGTTACACGGCTAGGTTTTTGTTTGTGTGGAATAAGTGTCGGAGGCCGGCTCCGAACTCAGGTCCTTCTGATTCTAGGGCTGGCGCTCTATTCACTGCGCAACCTAGCCGCCCCCAAAACCACATTCTTATTGGATTTGGTTCAGGGAGAGAATGACATACATACTAGGTGGGATATCTCAACCTACAGCAGAATAGGGGTAAGGGGGATGAGAGGAGGGATGATGGATGGGAGGGTATCCTTGGGGTGATGGGAGGTTGGAAGTACCCACTATAGAAGAGGGACAGGATCATGTAGGGAATGGACCAGGTGGGAGGTGAGATGAGTGGGAGGGAATTATAAGCAGCCTTGTACAATATATCTACTATGATAATGTTTTGCATAGCTAGACATGTACAACGTATACTGAATTACTTATCTTCCCAGAGGGAATGGGTGGCAAGGGAGGAAGGAAATGGATGTGAAATTCCAGGTCTTAAGATTAAATGTTTCAAATATATATATAAATATTATTATCAATACTCTTTTGCTTGTAATAGGGAGATAAGATGTGCAGGCACTGGGACACAAAGATTCACTTTCTTCTAATGGAAAAGTCGATGGGGGTATGGGAGAAGGTATGGGAGAGAGCAGATTGGAGGAAGCGATATCTTGTTGGACTACTATTCTGGGAGGTTGGGTAGGGGAATAACGGGGGGAAAATGATTGTAACTCAAAATCTGGCGGAAATGAATGAAGCAATGTAACTGAACGAAGTACATCATTTACGTATTGCTAC
>WOXC01005446.1:0-91527 GCA_011680675.1 Gymnobelideus leadbeateri
TTTGATTTTTAAAGTCCTCTTTAAGGTCCTCTATGGCCTGCAACCCACTCATGTTTTCCCCTGGGGCTTTTGGAGCAGGACTTCTGACCTCACAGTCCTTTTCCCGCTCTATGCCCCCAAAATAGGAGTCTAGGGTTGCATTTTTCTGTTTCCTTTGCCTTGGCATGTTGCCACTTAATTGCTTGACTTTTGGGCTTGTTGCCACACTATGGCTTTAAGGCCAGATAGAGGAATTTCGTCCCGAACGTGTGGGGGGCAACTTCCGTTTCTGGCAAGCTGTAAACCCACCCACAACTTCCACCCTAGATCACAATCCAGATCCAGGGAGGTTAAAGCAAGAGCGATTACCCCCAAGACTGATCGCTGGATCTCCCCACGATGTAGGCTGGGAGCCGGAAATGCCTCTGAAAACTACACAGTGGCGTGTCTCCTCAGCAGCTTCTAGCCCCCAGGGGAGGGAGCTGACGCATTCCCCAAATACAGGTCCCAAAGTCCATAGGACACTAACCTCTTACTTTGTCCTAGGCAAGTCTATGTTGATAATTCTGGAATCTCCACAGCTCCTGGTGTTCTAGGGTTCCTCCAGCCGGCTGCTGGCCCTGCCGCCCTGGGGCTAAAACCTCGGCTCACGTGGACCTGGGCTCGGCTCGGCTCCTGTGCTCTGCGAGCTGCCGGCTCCCAGACCACTGCGCTGGTCCTTCCTGCAGGGCTGCTGGGCTGTCCTCAGCGGGAGGTTAGCTTCTCTGTGTCGTTCTGTGGGTGCTGGGGCTCCAGAAGATTTTCAGAGTCCTTTTTTTACATAGTTTGTGGAGAATCTGGGGGCAGAGAGGCTTGGACGAGCTGTTTCTACTCTGCCATCTTGGCTCCGTCCCCGATTTTCAAGTATTCTTGATGATAAAATCAAAGTTGAATGGAAAATTTGACATTCAGATACAAGAAGCAAGGGAACCATGAGAAGGTGAACATTGAAAAGAAATCACAAGGAACTTATCAAACTATTTACATTCCTACATAGAAAATGATCATTGTAACTCACGAAACTTTTCTCAGTATGAAAATATTTGAAGGGAAAAATATATCTATATATCTATATCTATATCTATATATTTATGTGTGTATGCGTCTATATAGGAGAATATATGGGTATATGAATACATATCTGAATTTGTGTATATATGTTTACAGGTATACATAGATAGAGGGCACAGGACTAATTGAATAGGAAGGGATGATATTTAAAAGGTGAAATTAAGAGGTAAGTGAGTAATATAATGAGAGGAGATGGGGAGAGACAGAATGGGGTGAATTATCTCATATAGAAGAGGTAAAGGAAAGTGGTTGCAATGGAGGGGAAGAACAGGAAGGCAAAAAGGAATGGGCCAAGCTTATTCTCATTGATTTTGGATTAGGGAGGAAATGACATACACATTAAATATGGTATGTCACCCTCCAGAAAAGTAAGGGGGAAGGGGATAAGAGGGGGAATGATGAAAGGGAAGGCAGGATGGGGGGAGGGAAGTTGGAAGCACCCACTTTTGAAAAGGGACAGGATTAAAGTAGAGAATTGAAGAAGTGGGAGGTGCAATAGGAGGAAGGGAAATATAGTCAGTCTTTTGCAATATATCCACTATGGTAATGTTTTCCATAACTACACATGTACAATCTATACCGAATTGCTTATCTTCTCAGTAAGGGTGGGTGACAAGGGAAGAAAAGAATGAATCTGGAATTCAAAGTTTTAAAATCAAATGCTTAAAATATACATATATGTATATATACTATTATTAATATTATTTTACATGTAATTGGGAAATGAGATATACAGGTACTGGGACATAGAGATTCACTGTACCCTACTGTAAGGGTGAAGGGTATATGGGAGAATGCATATTTGAGCAGAGGATATCCAGTGGTATTGCTATTTTGGGGTGGTCAGTAAGGGAAAAACGGGAAGAAAATTGGTAACTCAAAATCTGGCAGAAATGAATGATGTAAAACAGAAGTAAATAAAGCATTTGATTTGAAAAAAAATTTGGGGGAGACAAGCTGCATGCATCATAGAACAACAGGGCATGAATAGTTTAATGGGAAGTTAATAGAATCATTGATTTATGGCTGAAAGGATTTCAGAGGCCTTTCATCCAACCTCTTTTTCCCCTCATTTTATTGATGAGGGGAGTGATTAAGTTCACTAACTAGCCCAAGGTGCCACAAGTTGCAGTGTCAAAGGCTTATGTTCTGTTGTGAGTTTATATTATCTTTTGCTCTCAGCACTAAGCCAACTCATGTGGGACGTTAAAGTTTCTTGACCCTTTGGAAGTCTCAATCTCTACAGTGCCCTTTGATACAATAGTAGAGAGAGACCATGACTTAAAAAAACATAGGCATTAAGGCCGAAGCTGTATTTTGACATTCAATGGCTCTAGGTGTGTTTTAACTCTGAAACATTATTTTTATCCTACTATTTTTATATATCTTCATCAGCTTTGTATGGTTATGTCAGTACCAAATCCCTTCTGGTTCTGGTGATGCATTTTATGTTATAATATCACATAGTTTAATATTATTTGTACAAAGATTCCTTCAAGATCTGTAATCTGTTAATTTGTGATTCTGAGGTTCATTCCAACTCAGGCATTCTGTGAGACAAAGGGTATTAATATGTTTTTGCAAACTGTAAAATGTCATTCAGATGTATTATGAGGCAATTTTTATTTTAAGTAAGGAAGGGAAAAAAGGAATACTATCTTCAGGTATTAAAGGATCAATGTAGACCAGAGGAATTAGATACGTGCTGCATGGTCCCAGAGGGTAGTCATGGGTTCAAGCTGTAGAGAGGAGGCTTTAGTTCTATATAGGGAAAACTGGCTTTTCTGGGAGGTGATAAATTTCCCCATCCCAGAGACATTCCTGTTAAGCTGGATAGTCAATTACTGGGGTTATGGTAAGGCACTGTGGAACAGTGGAAATAGTGTTGAACTCCTAGAGTATCTTAGTTCAGATCCCAACTACTTGGTAGATAATTGATATTGGGCAAGCCATTTTACTTCTGTATGCCTCAGTTTCCTCATCTGTAAAATGAAAATTTTGGAGAAGATTCCATATAATTTATCTTTTGGTCCTTATCTTTTGTTTTACAGTGGGTTCCGTCATGGATTGGATGAATTGGATGAGATTTTTCTGAGGTCCTTCCCAACTTTGAGATTCTTTAATTCTCTCCCTCAGGTTTCACTTTCTTCATCTCTAAAATGGAATTTTTAAATTCTACAATCTTACTTCTATGGGCAAATCGATTTACACAATAGTCATGACTTCAGTATTTTCACACCTACCAGGATTAGGACTGATGTGTGGCATGTGATATAACCAGCTCTCAGTGCTTTGAAATCACCTTTACAGCTTTTGGGAGACTTGCCCTCACCAATAACTAATATGTTCCTAAAGCCTTAAGCAGCATCAGTCTCTTTGGAGCCTCATAATTATATGCCAACAGCATGGCCCAACCCAGATATCTACTCAATTACTTGAAGTTTATTAAGTGACTGAAACCAAGATGGTCTCATAGCGTTTGTGACTTCATCACTGAGTCTTCTGGCACTCCCTTATCTTCCCCACCCCTGCAAATATATTTGCTGCTTTGAATCTCAGACTGAGTTTGTGGTAAGACTTGTGCATGCTTGCCACAGTATCCTAATTAATAGGGTCAATAATGGTCCCATGAGTAAGAGATGGGACGCTATAAAAACTTACTGACTTGCTCAGTGAGAAAGGATTCATAAAAATCATTTGATGGGAATATTGCAAAATGATATGTTGAGTAAAGTTGAAAAACCCCACATTTTTCACCTATCTTGTTCCTCCTCTTTTTGGAAAATCCAAATACATTGCATTGGCCTGAGAATTAGTAGACTTGAGTTGAATTCTTGACTTTGCTAATTCTCTGTGTGAATTTGGACAAATTCATAATTTTCTGTGGCCCTCATTTTTATCCATTTTAAAATGATAGTGTTAAATTATGCTTCAACTACTTTCTCATTCTCTTGATTTGTTAGTTCTTCCTGGAAACTCCATTTTAAGGAAGTATCCTAGTGCACCTAGACATTCTTCCTTCCTGGCTCCACTTCAAACTATCAAGACTTATTCTTCATGTTCCTGTGAATAAATCTCCTACCCCAATATCTCCTTACACAATTTTTAAATTCCCTTTTACAGGATATCTTCTTCCGTGAAAATTTAAGCTTCTTATTGACAAGTATTATCCTTTTTTGCTTGTATTTGTATCCCCAATGCTTAATAAAGTACCCAGCAAATAGTAAATGCTTAAGCAATTGTTGCTTTCTCTTGAACCAGAAAATTTCTAAAGTCCATTACAGTTGCAAAAGCTGTCAATTTTTGTAGTTTCTGATATTTTACAATTTTACTGTAAAACAAAAAGTCCTGGATTGAGAAATAAAAATCCTGAACTTGGATTCCCACTCTACCACTACTGACCTTGGGTCATGGCATTGAGAATTGAAAAGGGATTTGCCATGGAAAGTCTTGCAAAAGAGGTTGGGGATATTATAAATGGGATCACTGATCTGGTAAGAGTTGGAAGGATGCCCTTCAGGGACCTTATAACACTCGGGTTCTACAATTTTGTGACCATTTAATTTATTCCTCTCTTTTTTTTAAACAAATGCTTTATTAACTTCTGTTTTACATCATTCATTTCCACCAGATTTTGAGTTACAATCATTTTCGGCGCCTGTTTTTGCCTAGTCACCCTCCCAGAATAGCAGTCCCCCAAGATATCGCTTCCTCCAATCTGCTCTCTCCCATACCTTCTCCCATACCCCCATCGACTTTTCCATTAGAGGAAGATGAATCTTTGTGTCCCAATGCCTGCACATCTTATCTCCCAATTATAGGCAAAAGAGTATCAATAATAGTATTTATATATATATTTGAAACATTTAATGTTACGACCTTGAATTTCAGATCCATTTCCTTCCTCCCTTGTCACCCATTCCTTCTTGGTATATAAGTAATTCAGTATATGTTGTACATGTCTAGCTATGCAAAACATTATCATAGTAGATATATTGTACAAGGCTGCTTATAATTCCCTCCCACTCATCCCACCCCCCACCTGGTCCCTTCCCTACATGATCCTGTCCCTCTTCTATAGTGGGTACTTCCAACCTCCCCTCCCCCAAGGATGCCCTCCCATCCATCATCCCTCCTCTCATCATCCCTTCCCCCCATTCTGCTGCAGGTTGAGATATCCCATTTAATATGTATGTCATTCTCTCCCTGAACCAAATTCAATGAGAATGTGGTTTTGCCTTTTTGCCTTCCTATTCTCCCCCTCCCTTGCAACCACTTCCCCTTGCTTCTTCTACATGAGATAGTTTACCCTACCCTGTCTCTCCCCATCTCCTCTTGCCACTTTCCTCTCTCACCTCATAATTTAATCCCTTGAGTATCCTCCCTTCCTAAGAAATTCAACCTATGCCCTCTATCCACATATAACTGTAACGATATACTCACACATTCACATATGTATTCATATGACCACACACCCTTCTTCCATTATTTTCAGAGTGAGAAAGATATCATCAGTCACAGTTATTGTTTTTCCATATAGGAATGCAAATAGTTCAACTTTGATAAGTTCCTTTTGATTTCTTTTCCCTGATTACCTTCTCAGGCATCTCTTGCTTCTTGTGTCTGAATGTCAAATTTTCTATTCAACTCTGGTTTTTTTCTCAAGAATGCTTGAAAGTCCTCTATTCCACTGAATGACCATATTTTCCCCTGAAATAAGATACTCAGTTTTGCTGGGTAGGTGACTCTTGGGTTCATTCCCAGCTCTTTTGCCCTCTGGAATATTGTATTCCATGCCCTTCAATCCCTCAGTGTAGAAGCTGCCAGGTCCTGGGCTATTCTGATTGTGTTTCCACAATATTGAAATTGTTTCTTTCTGGCTGCTTGTAATATTTTCTCTTTGATCTCGGGATTGTGGAACCTGGCTATAATATTCCTGGGAGTTTTCTTTTTGTGATCTTTTGCAGGAGGTGATTGGTGGATTCTTTCAACCTCTATTTTGCCCTCAGGATCTAAAACATCAGGGCAATTTTCCTTGAGAATTTCTTGAAGGGTGATTTCTAGGTTCTTTCTTTGATCATGACTTTCAGTTAGTCCAATAATTTTTAAATTGTCTCTCCTGGATCTATTTTCCAGGTCAGTGGTTTTCCCCATGAGTTATTTCACATTGCCTTCTACTCTTTCATTTATTTGGATCTGCTTAACAGCATCTTGATTTCTCATAAAGTCATTAGCTTCCATCTGCTCCAGTCTAACTCTGAAGGAAGGAATCTTCTCAGTGAACTTTTGATATTCTTTTTCCATCTGGCAAATTTGACTTTTTAAGCCATCCTCCTCATTGCCCTTATGGGCCTCCTTTGCCATTTGAGTTAGTCTATTTTTTAAGGTGTTGTTTTCCTCAGTCAGGCTGTTGACCCTCATTTCATACTTTTCCTGCATCCTTCTCATTTCTCTTTCCAATTTTTCCTCCACTTCTCTTATTTGATTTTTAAAGTCCTTCTTAAGGTCCTCTATGGCCTGCAACCCGCTCATGTTTTCCCTGGGGCTTTTGGAGCAGGACTTCTGACCTCACAGTCCTTTTCCCGCTCTATGCCCCCAAAATAGGAGTCTAGGGTTGCATTTTTCTGTTTCCTTTGCCTTGGCATGGTGCCACTTAATTACTTGACTTTTGGGCTTGTTGCCACAGTATGTCTTTGTTGCCAGATAAGGGAATTTTCGTCCCGAACGTGTGGGAGGGCAACTTCTGTTTCTGGCAAGCTATAAACCCACCCACGACTTCCACCCCAGATCACAATCCAGATCCAGGGAGGTTAAAGCAAGAGTGATTACCCCCCAAGACTGATCGCTGGACCTCCCTACAGTTCGCAGGCCAGGAGCTGGAGCTGCCTCTGAAAACTACAAAATGTTGTGTCTCCTCAGCGGCTTCTAGCCCCCAGGGGAGGGAGCCAACGCATTCCCCAAATACTGGTCCCAAAGTCCATAGGGCGCTAACCTCTCACTTTGTCCTAGGCATGTCTATGTTGATAATTCTGGAATCACCACAGCTGCTGGTGTTCTGGTGTCTCTCCAGCAGGCTGCTGGCCTGGCCACCCTGGCTCATGGGGACCTGGGCTCTGCTCAGCTCGGCTCCCCGTGCTCTGTGCACTGCTCGCTGCTGGCTCCCAGAGCGCTGTGCTGGTCCTTCCTGCAGGGCTGCTGGGCTTTCCTCAGCGGGAGTTTAGCTTCTCTGTGTCGTTCTGTGGGTGATGGGGCTCCAGAAGTTGTTCAGAGTCCCCATTTACATAGTTTGGGGGGAATCTGGGGGCAGAGTGGCTTGCGTCAGCTGTTTCTACTCCTCCATCTTGGCTCTGCCTCCCCATTCCTCTCTTTTTCTACCTGAGAAATAAGAACCAAAGCGATTTAATCAATGTCACCTAGCTAATACGCAAAAGGAGAACTGGTATTCAATCAAACCTAAGCCTTCCACTGATTCCAAATCCATTACTCTTTATATTATGTTCCATGACTATTCCAGTAATATTCTTTTTTTGTGTACCTCAGTTTCTTTAAGTACTCAGAACGACACAGGATTTAGAGAAGGAAGTGACTCTATAGATCTTGTATAGTATATGCCCTTTATTTTACACATCAGGAAGCTGTGGGCCACAGGAAAAAACATCTTTTGTTATATTGGAAAGAAAATCTTAGTTTTGTCCCTGAATATCTAATACATATAGTACTTGGAAAAGAGTAGACACTTAAATGTTGATTTATTGATTATTGGATGGAGCTTGGTATATAATGCAGGACTTCTATTTTCCAAGTTAATACTCTTGCTCTAAAATCATATTGTCACTTACTCCTGTTTTATTTGTAATATGATTTGGAGTTATTTAATGGGTGAATATAATTTCCTTTAGGACAGGAACTGTTTCATTCTTGTTTTTGAATGTTTTGCACCTCACAGGGTTCTTAACAAATGTTGAATTCAATGCCCTAATTGTAATGCTAAATGTCTACATATCATTGGATATCAAGTCCAAGGAATTAAATGGAAGATCTAAAGTATACTGGATAAGTCCAGGCTAAGTGTAAGTAGACTTCAGTTTATTACCAGTGACTTTCGTAGGGTAAAAGATATCATCCAAGAAAAATACGATTGGAAATTGATGTGGCAAGAACTGAAGTTAACAACTGAACAATCTACAATCTATCAACAAAGATTTAAGACATATAAAATAAGTCTCTTTCCCTTTTTCTTTCCCCAGTCCTGGAATTCATCTGGTGAATCCTTTAAGGAGAACTGATGGGAGGCCAGGAAAAAGAATTACACAGGATGAAAAAACATGGATGGTTTGTTATATCTGTCCTGTAAGAAAGAGTGTGTCCATTGATATATATATATATATATATATATATATATATATCCAATTTTAGAGCACTAATGTATGGGTTGGCGAAAGACTCATTAAAATGTTCCCTTGGATCTTACATTTACTGTATTTAACCTCCTCCTCCTAATTCATTCAAAAATTTGTTGAAAAAACATTTATTTTTATTGAGAGCTTGTCATGGGTACTGATCACATCTAGGCATGAACAAAAACTTTGATGGGACCAGGGACCACAAAGATTATTAGAATATGGCCCCTATCTCTGTGGAGTTCAGTTCACAATCTTGCCAATTGAGTAGAATATATAATACAAATGTACTATAACTATCTGCTGGAGTAGAATATTATATCCTAACACAGTACCAGTGCTAAACATAGAGCCTTCCCTATAACCCGAGGTCTGACCCTTTCAACCTTGGACTCCTCATCTCATCTCACTGGAACTCAGTTTCCTCTTCTATAAAATGAGGAGTATCAGAATAGATAACTTCTAAGGTCTTTTCAAGTTCCAAATTTGATTCTTTGCCACAGTAGGGCAGACCTACACAACTAGGTGATAGCTAAGGGCAAAAATTAAAATAAGCTAAACTTCACACCCCAGGTTTTTAGCAGCTCACTTTCCAATAAAGGGATAATTAATGATTAAACTATTTTTCAAATAAACAATATTTTAAAAATTAATTAATATTAATTACTATCAATTAATTACACTTATTACCTAAGATTTTATTTTATCATGAAACCACATTAATGTTAAAAATTACTTTGTTAAACAGTACAAGTTTTAATACATTTTTTTCAGGTTTTCTTATTGTTTACATTTAATTAATGGGACATATGCTTCTTGTTAGCAGTTTATCATATTCTGGAATCATGTTTGAAATTGTTTTCTTTAGAAATCTGAGAACTATCCTTAGTAGTAGCCTCATTTTCTGAGTTTACTCTCCTGAAAAACCATTGTTTTCCACTAAGATTTTTCAATAAATTGGATGCTTTCATTTGTTTTTTTTATTGGAGTACAATTTGTTTAAGTAAGGATATTTTGATTCAAAATTGTGATGTAGATTGTATTCCTTTGGAACAGCTATTACTTCTCAACAAACAAGGCACAGTATTTTGTCTCTCATGTAAGTAAGTAAGAATGTATTTGTCCACTCTGGATTAAATGCTGTATGTTCTGATTCAATCTTCCATTTCTTTTTATCCCCCATTTCACAAATTCACCCCCAAAACTTTAATGTTAGTGTAAAAAAATCCCTGTAGCAACTGTTCATATACAAAGAAATACTGAACTGATTGAGTGTCTGACCTTGGAGAGAGTGCCAGACCTCATACAGTGAGGGAGAGGAAGAAGCTCTGGTGTTGTTGCCATTCTTCGAATAGTGATCGTCAACTGTGTTGGCTTTCTCAATTTGTTCCTCTTCAACTTTGGTAATGACTGAAAACAGTGAGAAGATTCAACTCTCCCGAACTCTCAGACTAGAGACAGACTGATGATGGTTGGCTGTTGCCGGTCATGTGAAAAACAGAAGCGAGTTAACAGTGGCAACCCACCTACCAAGTTACATAGTTATATGACAGGTTCAATAGTGACTAGTGAAAGGTGGGTTAAGCTTAGCATGGAGAAAGCATTCATTGTATTTTTATTTTCTTTGGTATCCTCTACAGATTTTGCAAACTACCCTAAATCCTTTGGCAGGCCTCAAGTGGCCTGTGGGCTGTATGTTGTGAAGTCTTGAAGTTGGTATTTAAGAAATGTGTGTTGGGTTTAATTACATAGAACTGAATTAAATAAAAGGATAAAAGAAAAGAATTTCCATTAGAAAATTGTCAAGACCCTGGAGTTCCCAAAGCCTTACTCAACTGGTTATCATGGTTTGCAAATATTCATTCATTCATCCATTCAGCAACACGTGTATGTGTATGCAGATATTGTACATATGTATATGTATACATATATGAATCTTGTGCAGTTTTGTCTGATTCTTTCTGATGCCATAGCATGCCAATACTGTCCATGGGGTTTTCTTGGCAAAGATACTAGAGTGGTTTGCCATTTCCTTCCCTAACATGAATAAATATTCAGCAACATAATGCATACATACATACACATGCATATATACATATATGTGTGCATATATACATACATGTATACATACACACAATTTTTTTTCATCTCTAAACACCAGGTGGCAACCTCCTTCCACAAATTTATTTTCTTGGGAGAAGGACCTGTAGTATAGAAATTCCTTAATCCAGTGTCTGATTTTTTTTATTTGGAATGAACATTAAAGATTTTAAATTTAATAAAAATAAAGGTGAGCTGATTCATCCATATATGGTAGAGTAGGCAATCAAAATGAACTCTTCTCTCTCTTTGCCTAATGTTTTATATTGTGGCCCATAAACTATATTGTTTTGTCAAATAGTTTAAAAATTAAAAGCAATTTCAGAAGAAGTACTATGAAGCAGGAGGGAGATATGGTATTTTCCCAGAAGGGATGGAGGAAGTTTTACATAATGTCTCTGAAAAGAGTTTTTAGGCAATAACTCCCAAAATCTCAAGGCTATTCTTTCTTCAACATCATGTGCTACTTATGCTGCAGGGAATACTGATATTTAAGCACATAGCTATGGACTTCACCTGAAAAGTATGGGGGCACCTCAACTCTTCTCAGAAAGAGTAATGCGGCGATGTGAAAACAATAATGGCTAACATTTTTGCAGTAATTTAGGTCTACATGTTTGTATATGGGGCAATAGACTTCAGACTTTCTCTATTAACTCCTCACTAACACTGGTAAGGCAGGTCCCTAGATCTTGGCTAGCTTGGCTATCACACCCCTCAGAGGTCTGGGAGTGGATTTGATGTGGTTGTAAGATGGTTCCTCCCATACTATTATTTCCAAGTGCCCATAAAATGTGATCCCCTTAGAATTATTAATCCAGTTATTATGTTCTTAATAATATGTAACCAATGATGAGTGTCTCCAGTTTATTTTGACCTGTTACTCTCTTCTCAATATCTGTAATCAATCAGCATCAATTCACTTTAACCAAGTATATTTACTGAGAAGATATAAGAACCAAACAACATACACCTCTGAGATCAAGAGCCTACTCTCTTTCATCACGTTAGTGCTTGGGGAGACTGGATTCACAATTACATGTATTGCTATAAATAGTTGAATTAAGTTCATTTCTGAGTGAAGCATGGGCAATGAACGAGTCATTCCTTTGGTTGGAGATATAGGGGCTGGGTTAGTCCATTATTGGACTGGGTCAAATAAGCTACACCTCAGAACCTGCTTCTCATCAGACTCACTTGCTATAACTACTGTCACATTCTACCACAGACTCTAGGTGCTGGACCTCTAGTGGCTCTTCTGACCTTTCAAAGATCACAAGTCATGATTTTGTCTTTTCCAACTCTGATATTTATCTAAGATTAGAGAACAGTCAAACAAAAATGTAAGAAATAGAAGAAACAGCCTCACCAATCTGTGTTCACTTTCACATTGCTACTGGGTAAGGGAATGGTCCCTTAACCTGAAGGTATAAAATATTTCTCTCTCCTCATTTAAAATCTTCCAGGAGAGAGAGAGTTCTCCTATTCAATTGAATCATTTGCATATATACTCTGTTATTACCCAAAAGCCAGTTAAAAGGTGTTTTACAACTACATAGTAAATTTTTTTTTTTTGCTTTTTGGAGGGCAATTGGAGTTAAGTAACTTGCCCAAGGTCACATGGCTAGGTTTTTGTTTGTTTGTTTGTTTGTTTGCATTAAGTGTCTGAGGCCAGATCCGAACTCAGATCCTTCTGACTCCAGGGCCAGCGCTCTACTCACTGTGCCACCTAGCCGCCCCTACATAGTAATTTAATAGGAAATAGAGAATACTTGCACATGATGTGAAGCAGGATGGAAAAGGCAGCTACTTCATCATATATGTCTAGAAACAACTTTATTAAGCTTTAGACTGAGCATATTATAAATTCCATAAGAACTGGGACCTTATTGACCAATCCATGTTATCATTTGATCTTCACAACAACCCTATCAGATAGATTCTTTTCTTTTCCCCATTCCACAGAAGAAGAAACAGGCTAAGAAAGATAAAATGAATTGTGCAGGGTCACATATCTAGAAGTCTCTGAGGCAGGATCGAACTAAAGTCTTCCTAGCTCCAAGTTCAGCATCCTATCCTTCCTAACACTTGGTTGTAAAATTTTAGCAACTTGGTCTGCTTGGCTGTAATTTCCAACTTGAACCATGGATAAATCTTTTACCTTCAAGAAATAGTCCCAAGAAGCATCTGTCTAGGGTACAGGTCAATGGATTTCACTAAGGAATAGAGGAGACTGAAAATGGTTCAAAGGATAAGAAGTCAGAAAACGACAGGAACCCAGTCGTCCTAGCATGGGAGCTCGACTTGGGGCCAAGAAGTCATGCTTATAAGCCAGAGCATTGCTGAGTAAGGAATGAAACCTATACAGAGGTAGAGAGATTTCTTCACTCTATGTCCTAGAACCACAACCCCAGTCCAGGCCACTGCTACATTTTGCTTCGATTATTGAAACAACCTAGTAATTGGACTCAAGACTTCCATCCTTTCCAATACCCCATCCATCCTTCACACAACTGATAAGATAATCCTCCTAAAGCATAAATCTCTCTCACCATAGTTCTCTCACACTCAATAGACTTCAGAGTTTTCCTATTGAATCTAGTATAAAGTTAAAATGTCTTTGCTGGACATTTCAAGTCCTCTAAATTCTCACTTCAATCTACTTTTCCAGGCTGATTATAAGCAGCTAGGTGGCACAATTAATAAAGTGCTGGACCTAGAGTCAGGAGGACTTAGGTTGAAATCTGTCCTCAAACATTAGCTGTGTGACCTGGGTAAATCATTTAACCTCTGTTTTTCTCAATTTTCTCAAGTGTAAAGTGGAGATAATAATAGCATCTGTCCCTGAGTTGTGAGAATAATATGAGATTTTATAGGCATGTATGCCTTATGTTTGTATATATACACCCCTATAGACACATACATGCATATATACATGCATGCAAACATGCACAAATATATGGATGTATGTGCACCTGCATGCAGGCATTACTTAACACAGTGCTTGGCACATGGTAGGTGACATACAAATGCTAGCTATTTTTATCACTATTAATTCCGTGTTATTTCCCCTGATGAGCAATGGATTTCAGTCAAATTATCTTACCTATTGCTCTTACAAATTTGCATTTCATCTTTTCTCATTATATCTTTCATGAGTTATTTCCATACCTGAAATAAGCTCCCTCCTCATCTCTGCCTCATAGAATCTCTATAATCTTTTGATAAGAAAGGCTGAAAATAAGTTGTATCATGAGCTAACCTTTCCTAATAAATGTTAATTTTTCTCCTTCATCAATGTAAAATGTACATACTTCTGTTTGTCTCTTTTACCTCCAGTAGAATGAAAGATTTTTGAAGGAAAAAATTTTCTTTAATCTTTTCTTATTACCAATGACTAGTAACGCACCTTATCTGTGTGTTTTAGAAATAGTTTCTGAACTGAAATGATCTAAATCAAGTTCAATCCCTATGTAATCATCTTGACTTAAATACTTCTAGTGACAGAGAGCTCACTTTCTTCCAAGTCAGTCTATTCCATTTTTGGTTGGCTAGCTCTATTGTTTGGAAGTTCTTCTTTATTTCATACTAAAATCTGCCCTTCCATAATTGTCTGCTCTCCTTGCTATCATTATTCTAGCAGTATGCTCTGGGGACAATTAGAAACATCTAACCCCTTTTCCCTAAAACAGCTATTCAAACATTTAAAAATAATCATCTTTTTGCTTCCAAATAATTTTATTCTTTTTTTCTTACTTAATATTTTATTTTTCCAAGCTACATGTTAAAATAATTGTAACATTAATTTCTTTTTTTTTGCTTTTTGGAGGGCAATTGGGGTTGAGTTGCCCAAGGTCACATGGCTAGTAAGTGTGTAAGGCCAAAGTGTGAGGCCAAATTTGAACTCAGGTCCTCCTAACTCCAGGGCTGGTGCTCTATTCACTGCACCAACTAGCTGCCCCAACATTGATTTTTTAAACTTTGGTTTCCAATTTCTCTCCCTTCCTCCCTTCCCACCCTGTCTCATTTAGAAGGTTAGAAATTCTATATAGGTTATATATGTGTAGTCATGCAAAACCTTCCATAATAGTCATGTTATGAAAGAAAATGTAGACTATAAAAAAAAACCAAAAATAAATTTTAAGAAGAATAAAATTTAAAAATATGCTTCAATCTCTATCCATATACCATCGGTTCTTGCTCTGGTGATGGGCCCATTTTTCACCATAAGTCCTTAATAGTTGTCTTGGATAATGGTATTGCTGAGAATACCTAAGGCATTCACAGCTGATCATGTTACAATATTGTTCTTACTTTGTACATGGTACATTTTATTTTGCATCAGCCCATGCAAGTCTTTCCAGGTTTTTCTGAGAGCATCTTGCTCAACATTTCTTATAGTACAATGGTATTCCATCATAATCACATACCACAACTTGTGCAACCATTCCCAAATTAATGGGTTTTCTCTAACTGCTAACTCATTTGTTAGAGTAAAAATACCTAGTCCTTCATTTGCTGACCTGATTTTTAGCACTCTCCCCATTTGGGCTATCTTCTTCTTCTACTGTAAAGATTCATCCAGAGCTATGGTCTTCGAAACCATGACTTAATAAGTGAAGCATTTTCTACTCTAGTCCCACTCTTTCTCCCACCCAACTGTCTAATCTAATCAAATAGTTTGGACAGTAAATCTAGATGGTTCTGTGTGTGGGGGGGGTGGGTATGTGGTAATGTTGGATGAGGGGGTTGGTTCTTGATCTAATAGCATAGTTAAGAGTTAGATGCAGAGGACATGGGTTAAATTTTGACTCTGCTACTAACTACCTGTATTACTTTAGATAATTAATTTTCCAACTTTGGATCTGTTTCCTAATATATAAAATAAGACAGCTGTATTGAATGACCTTGATAGTCCTTCCTATCTTCACATGTTCCCCCCCACACGGGCTAGATTAAACGGGTCATTTTGAGCCCTAAAGTGGAGAAATAGTTGAACATCAGATTTGGAAGGATACTTAGAGCAGTCCTACTCCTTCTTTTGACAGAAGAGGAAATAGAGACCCCCCCCCAAAAAAAAAGGTCAAGGAATTAGTCAATATCTCAAAATGAATCAGAGTCTAAAAGGGGAAGCAGAACTCAGACCTGATTTCTAGGTCAGAATTATTTATACAGCTCTTTAAATTTGACAGATGAAGTGAATTGACTCCCAGATAATAAATTCTTCTTCTCCCCTGCCCAGGACATAAAGAGGTAGCTCATGGCAAAAGGGACACTCACATGACCAAGTAGAAATCGAGATGGTCACATGTAGATAGGTGAGGGGAATGGTAGAGGAACAGGTAGCTAGCCTGGCTAAAGTGCTAATTGACAAAAGCACTTTATATGGCACTTTCATGCCTGTAAAACATTTTGCATATATTATCTCAGTAAATCCTAACAACAACCCTCTAAATTAGGTACTATTATTGTACCCAATTGGCAATGCTAAGAAATGCTGAGATCAGTTAAATAACATCCCCAGTATTATATAGCTTGTAAGTCCCCAAGATAGGATTCAAACTCAGATCTTCATGACTTCACTGCCAGTTCTCTTTTGCTACTTTGCTTGAGAAGTAGTTAAGGCTCATTGTTAAGGAACATTTAGGCAAAGAGAAAGGGATGGCATGAAGGACAGGAAGAGGGAAAGCTAAGAAAGTTGAAAGGCAGTTTCTGAAAAGGGGGTTGATCTGTTGGCCAGTTTAGGTCTTAGTCGGAGGTGGAGTGCATTCTGAAAGAGCCACATCCTGTATTTGAGGGAGCTATTAACCTTAGGTAGACATTCTCAAACTCCTGGGAGGAGAAAAGCAACAATTTACTGGGGAAAAATCCTTGGGACAAATTTGTCCAATACAAGGTTTGGTATTTAAGATATATAAGAAGTTGGGGAGGCTAGGTTGCACAGTGAATAGAGCACTAGCCCTGGAGTCTGGAGGACCTGAGTTCAAATCCGGCCTCAGACACTTAACACAAAAACTAGCCACGTGACCTTCAGCAAGTCACTTAACTCCAAATTGCCCTCCAAAAAGCAATATATATATATATATATATATATATATATATGTATGTATGTATGTATGTATATATACACATGCGTATATATGTATATATGTGTATATATATGTCTATATATACACACATACATATATGTGTGTATATATATATATATATATATATATATATATGAAGTTGATTCAGATATACTCAATCAAGAGCCAATGAACCATTCCCCAAATAGTCAAAAGATATGAACAGTTAGCTCTATAAAGAATAAATTCAAATTATCAATAGCCATATAGAAAAAAAACTCCTCTCCAAATCAGTTATAATTAGGCAAATGTTAATTAAAATAACCCTGATATTCTACCTCATACCCTTCAGATTTGTAATGACTTGTAAAAGGAAACTGACAAATATTAAAGAGGCTGTAAGAAAATAGGCACCTTAAAGCATTGTTGATGAATCTATGAATTATTTCAGCCATTCTGGAAAGTACTACAATGTGTACACTCTTTGATAAAGCAATAACACTATCATGTTTATCCCTAAAATCAATCAAAGAAAGACAAAAAGGACATCTATGTACACAAATACTTATTCCAGCTCTTTTTGTCTATTGAGTTAATCAAATTAATACATTCCACTTAAAGTAAATTAGAAGATGGTTTACTTTGATACATTTATGAAATGAGAATACATCTTGATTAGTTATTAAATGTGAACAAGGCCTAGATAATCCCTGGTACTTCTAGTATGTGTAACTGAAAGTCCATTCAGATTTATTGAAGGAATTCATTTTGCCCTATGGAGCTTGTATTAAATCAGCATGCTGGTTTAGCATGAAGGATTCAAGTGTCTAGTGGAAGAAAGGAGAAAGAACTTCAACTGAGAAGGAATAATTTATGGGGCTGGGGTGAGGAGAGGAAATGATCTTAAGCCTCAGTCTCAGTATCCTCCCCTTTCTGTCAAAAAAAGACTGTGTGAACTTCAGAGCACCAGCATATCTAGGACAACAACTGGTTAGCATCTGCATTGGGAGTGGAGACTATACTGGACATGATAAGGAAAGTCATATTCAAGGCTCTATAAGGGGCCACAAAGAGAATCCTCATCTTACCAAAGGAGAACTTCATGGGTTTCTCAACAAAGGGGAGCAAAGAACTACCAATAACCAAGGACATTGTTAGTCATTTTTCAATGTTTGTCTAAACTTCAAATCACTTCTTCCTGGAATTCGTATCTTCTGATAGAAGAGTGTGTCACAGAATTTTGGGGTATATTTTAGATCAACTATTCTTTCCATACCATTTTAGTAAATACTACCTTTAAAAATCTAATTAAGTCTGGCTGACTAAGTGATATCAACTAGAAAACATGTAGGGAAGAATACCAGTGGGGTTCATGAACTAGCATTATAAAATCCATCTCCCAGCTCTTCAGGGAATTCTGAGGGAAGAAAGGGGAACTGTCCTCTGGATTTTGGGGGAAATAGCTCCAACAGTATCTGTTATAATATTAAATAAGTGAGTCAATTCCTATCAATTTGGGATTGATTGAACAAATTATGGTACATGCATATAATAAAATATTATCATCCTGTAAAAATTATGAAAGGAAAAATACTGTAAACTGATACAAAGTCAATTGATGACAACCCAGATAGAAATTTATATAAGAACAACATTGAAAAGAAAAGAGACTTTCAAAGACTTAAGAAGTAGGTTCAACGTGATGAATGACCATGATTCCAGAGAACTGATAATGAAATATACTATCAGCCTTCTGACAGGGAAGTAATGAACTCAAGGTTCAGAATGAGATATATAATTTCGGATAAGGATGCTGTGGGAATTTGTTTTGGTTGACTATGTATATTTGGTACAAGAATTTGTTTTTTGTTTGTTTGTTTCAATTTGTGTGAGGGGAGAGGAAAGTTAATGATAAGGTTATCAAAAGAAAAAGAAAAAAGAGAGTCACTGAAACATTTTAATGATTAGAAGAGAACAGGAAGAAGACCAGAAGAAAACACAGACAAAAAGGGCAGTTTTGACATTTATAATTTGAATTTGTTATTACTTAAAAGGAAATGTGAGTTGTTTTTAATAGAGATTCACAGTTTCATGATAAGTCCTCCCCCCAACCCCATTTGTATATGGAAATTCTCATTGCATTTTTTGTTAAATTCAGAATACAAATGATTGAATTTTTTAATAAAAAAGACACCATGGACAGAGGTTGAATAAGTCTTACCAGCAACTTCTGGTCATGTGACCAACATCATGGTGGGCTAGACATTTTCTTCAAAGCTTATGAAACTGGAAAATTCCTCAATTATGAAGAAATTATATGTTCAAAATAAAGTAATTGTATCACTCTCCATGGGCCAAGATGTTAAGTTAAACAAGGCAACAACCTCATAAATTAACAGGAAAGCTATAGGAAGATGGAAGCTCACTCTTCTGAGGTAGCAATGCCTGCAATTGTGCCCAGGGAGAAAACTAAAGAACGGAAAGAACTGGGGCAGCAGTGAAATCTCCAAAATGGTTGGAAGATGAGAGGTCTAGTACTCAGGGCTGAAGGGAGTATGGTCATTAAGACATCAAGACAAATCCAAATGTCCCTAAGTAAATAATCCAAGATAAAAGGAATTGGACCAACAATGGCAGGGGAGAAGATTCTGTGATTTATGAAAATAGATAGGCTGGAATCACAATAGTCCCTGAACTGTTCAAGAGAAAAATAAGAATTTTGAAAGCAAAATTTATGACCTGGACAGCAGAAACCCTTGATACTATTTAAATAACAACATCAACAGCAAAAAACCTTGAATCTATAGTGGCAAATCTCTCCAAAGAAGCAAAAGAGTGAACAACTGATTGGGAATAACTATATATAGGAGTAGGTGCAGCTAGGTGGCACAGTGAATAGAGCACTGGCCCTGGAGTCAGGAGGACCTGAGTTCAAATCTGGTCTCAGACACTTAACACAAAAACCTAGCCCTGTGACCTTGGGCAAGTCACTTAATCCCAATTGCCCCTACAAAAAAAAGGTAAAAAAGAAGAATGAAACCAATATATAGGAGTAAAGGACAAATTTGAAGAGACAGAAAAGTTAGTAATGCTAAAAGTGTACATGAACTGTATAAAAAGAAAACCTTGATCATGAGGACAAAAGGCTGAGACAAATTAAGTTATCATAGATCTCCCAGTAGAATACAAGTCAAAACATTGAAACAACATAATGCAAAAAAGTAAAATGATACAACAAGGTTGACCAGAGTTTCTGAATGCAAAAAATAAAGTGCCAATCAAAAATACTCCACAAATTAGCCCTGGGGTTTGTGAGGAACATTGTATTGCAGACATATAGTGATCAAATTGAACAATTTCATTGAAGAACAATAGATTTCGCAAGGAACCAGGAGAAAAATATTTAAATATTAAGGAAAGGAAATTCAAATAGCACATCAGTATCATCTAGCCATCAGAAACTACAGAAGGGAAAGGAATAATAGATTCCTCAAACTAAAAATAATATATCCCTACCTGTATCTCTGCCTTGTCATAGCAGAGGGGCTTGTGTAGCTCAATGGAAGTATAAGCTATGCCATGCAGGGTTAGTGGAGAGTTCTGACAAAAGGTGATCCTCTAGAGAAGGTAATGGCAAGCTACTCCAGTATCTTTATCAAGAAAACCCCATGGCCAGTACTAAAATAATAAAAGAGAAGATATCAAAAGATAAACCCCTCAGATTAGAAGGTGTCCAATACAATACTGGGGAATAGTAGAGGACAATAATAACTACCTCCAGTACTAATGAAGCATTAGAGCCAAAGCCAAAAGGAAGTTCAACTGTGAATATGTCTACTGATGAAAGGGAAGTATGATGCTGTGAAGATCAATACAGGCTTTGAGAAATAGTAGAGGATAGATAGGCTTGGCATGCTATGGTCCACAAGGTCATAAAGAGTCAGAAATGACTGAACAACAACAAAAGCAAAAAGGTCAAGATGCAGCCCAATGAGACAAATCCTGCAAGGTTGAACTTAACCATTGATGAAAAATATGCATGTGTAACAAAAAAGAGGGATTTGAAGCATAAAAAAAGACACTCAGAGATATTTGCAAATATCTCAGATAATAGAAACACAAGAAAAGTAAATACATCAAACAAGGTAGACACAAATAACAAAATAAATCACTTCAGAAAAAAAGGAGAAAACTGGAAGGAGAAATAATAACTAGCCTTAATAAAGCACTTTATATGATATGCATATGTATATACATATGCAACACTATATATGTGAAGTATTTTGCTAATATTTTATCATTTGTTCCTCATAACAACACTGAGAGGAAGTACTGTTATCCCCACTTTACAGGTGAGGAAACTGAGGCACAAAGATTTTAAGTAATTTGCTCAGAATTGCATAATTACTAAGTAAAGCTAGATTTGAACTCAGGTCTTACTGAGTCCAAGTTCAGCACTCTATGCACTGTGTCACTTAGCTGATTTTATGGGATTAAAAAAATAACAAGAAACAAAAAACAACCAGAAAAACACAACAGAGGAACCATCAAGAGATTAATTTCTCAAAATACACAAAGATCAATGTGAAAGTGGAAATTAAATGGAAATGATAGTGGAACAACAGACCTGAAAGATTATAGATTAAAGCATTCTACCTAACTTCTACGAGTGAAATAATGTATTTTATTTTTATTTTTTTGTGAGACTATATTGCAGAGTGAGAGAAAACATGAAAGATGAGAGGGGAAGTAGTATGTTGAGGGTACTTGTGTAATATACCCTAATCAAGTCAGTGTTAAACAATGAAGGGAAAATATCTCCTGCAATCTTGTGGGAAGAAAAGGAGTTTTAGGATAATGTTCCAGATGGTAAAGAGAGGAATTAGAATGGGAGGAAAGAAAAATAACTATCTTAATAGAGTGGTGGAAGAGATTCCACAGAAGAACTCTCTTTTGGGGGAGATTCAATGGTGAGAGATAGGGATGTTACAGTGATTGTGATCTGCAAGGATTTGGTTATAAGAAAGAGAAAAATACCTTTGTGTTAGTGTTTTCTTTCCACAAAGAGCATTCTGCATCAGGAGACAGAGAATCAGAGCTACTGGGGATAACCAGCATCCAAAAGGGTAGAAGAACATGGACCCATTAAAAAGATACTGGGGCAGAGCCAAGATGGCGGAGTAGACACAGCATTTCCAAGGTGCTATCTCCCAAACCACTTCAAAATCATGTAAAAGGGGACTCTGAACAACTTCTGGAGCTCCAGCACCCACAGATCAACACAGAGAAGCTAACCTCCCACTGAAGACAGCCCTGCAGACCTGCAGGGAGCAGCCAGCTCAGGGCTCTGAGAGCTGTAGCTCAGGCCCACATGAGCTGTGGTTTTAGCTTCAGGGTGGCCAGGCCAGCAGCCGGCTGGAGGGACAATAGAACACCAGCAGCTGTGGCGATTCCAGAATTATCAACACAGACATGCCTAGGACAAAGTGAGAGGTTAGTGCCCTATGGAATTTGGGACCAGTATTTGGAGAATGTGTCGGCTTCTTCACCTTGCAGCAAGAAGCAACTGAGGAGACATGGCACAGATGCCATTTTGCAGCTTCAGTGGCAGCTTCAGCTCCTGGCCTGTAGACTGTACTGAGATCCAGTGATCAGTCTTAGGGGTTAATTGTTCTTGCGTTAACCTCCTGGATATGGATTGCAGTCTGGGGTGGAGGTCTTGGGGTGGGTATCCAGCTTGCCAGAAGCCACCCAAAAATGCCTCCGGAAGTTGTGAAGACCCCAGCATTTCAGATGGAAGCTAACTTGTCTGGTGGCAGAGTCCTACTGTGGGAACAAGCCTAAAAGTCAAGTAATTAAGTGGCTACATGCCTAGGCAAAGGAAAGAAAATAAACAGAAAAATGCAATATTAGACTCCTATTTTGGGGGAAAAGAGGATCAAAGCATGGGATAGGAGGAGGACAGTGAGTTCAGAAATGCTGCTCCAAAAGCCCCAAAGGAAAATATTAGTGGGTTACAGGCCATAGAGGACTTAAGAAGGATTTCAAAAACCAAATAAGAGAAGTGGAGGAAAAATTGGGAAGAGAAATGAGAAGGATGCAGGAAAAGTATGAAATGAGAGTCAACAACCTGACTGAGGAAAATAACACCTTAAAAAATAGACTAACTCAAATGGCAAAGAAGGCTCAAAAGGGCACTGAGGAAAAGAATGCCTTAAAAAGCCAAATTTGTCAGGTGGAAAAAGAATCTCAAAAGCTCACCAAGGAAATTCATTCCTTCAGAGTTAGACTGGAGCAAATGGAAACTCGTGACTTTATGAGAAATTAAGAAGCTATTAAACAGATCCAAACAAATGAAATGATAGAAGGCAATGTGAAATATCACTTGAGAAAGACCACTGACCTGGAAAATAGATCCAGGAGAGATAATTTAAAAATTATTGGACTACCTGAAAGCCATGATCAAAGAAAGAACCTAGAAATTATCCTTCAAGAAATTCTCAAGGAAAATTGCCCTGATGTTTTAGACCCAGAGGGAAAAATAGAGGTTGAAAGAATCCACAGGTCACCTCCTGAAAAAGATCCCCCCCCAAAAAAAAAAATTCCCAGGAGCATTATAGCCAGGTTCCCGAATCCCCAGATCAAGGAGAAAATACTACAAGCAGCCAGGAAGAAACAATTTCAATATTGTGGAAATACAATCAGAATAGAGCAGGACCTGGCAGCTTCTACGCTGAGGGATTGAAGAGCATGGGATATGGTATTCCACGGGGCAAAACACCTGGGATTAAAACCAAGAATCACATACCCAGCAAAACTGAGTATTTTGTTTCAGGGGAAAATATTCAGTGGAATAGAGGACTTTCAAGCATTCTTGAGGAAAAAAACAGAGTTGAATAGAAAACCTGATATTCAGAAACAAGAAGCAAGAGATGCTTGAGAAGGTAATCAAGGAAAATAAATCAAAAGGAACTTATCAAAGTTGACCTATTTACATTCCTACATGGAAAAACAATAACTGTGACTGATGAAACTTTTCTCAGTATGAAAATAATTGAAGAAGGGTATATGGGCATATGAATACATATGTGAATGTGTGTATATATTTACAGGTATACATGGATAAAGGGCACAGGTTGAATTTGGTGGGAAGGAATGGTACTTAAGGGATGAAGTTAAGAGATGAGAGAGGAAAGTGCTAAGAGGAGATGGGGAGAGACAGGGTAGGGTAAACTATCTCATGTAGAAGAATCAAGGGGAAGTGGTTGCAGGGGCGAGGAAGAACAGGAAGGCAAAAAGGCAAGACCATATTCTCATTGATTTTGGCTCAGGTAGAGAATGACATACATACTAAATGGGATATCTAACCCTGCAGGAGGGTAGGGGGAGAGGGAGTAAAAGGAGGGATGATGGATGGGATGGCATTCTGGGGGGAGGGGAGGTTGGAAGTACCCACTATAGAAGAGGGACAGGATCAGAGTAGGGAATGGACCAGGTGGGGGGTGGGATGGGTGGAAGCAAAATATAAGCAGTCTTTTACAATATATCTACTATGGTAATGTTTTGCACAGCTATACATGTACAACATATACTGAATTGCTTATCTTCCCAGAGGGAGTGGGTGACAAGAGAGGAAGGGAATGGATCTGAAATTCGAAGTTTTAAAATTAAATGTTTCAAATATATATATAAATACCATTACTAATACTATTTTGCATGTAATTGGGAGATAAGATGCGAAGGCATTGGGGCACAGCGATTCACCTTGCCCTAATGGTAAAGTGGAAGGGTGTTTGGGAGAAGATATGGGAGAGAGCAGATTGGATGAGGGGATATCTTGTGGGACTGCTATTCTGGAGTGGTGGGTAGGGAAAAAATGGGGAAACATTTTAACTCAAAATCTGGCAGAAATGAATGATGTAAACCAGAAGTTAATAAATCATTTATCAAAAAATAAAACAAAAGATTCCATGGCAAATGGGAAATAAAATGATCATGGGGAGATCAGGGAGGTAGAAATTTTCTCCACAATGAATGACTTCTGAAAATTTCTATCACTAGGCATTGCTTCTTATTTCTGCATCTCCTATACCAATTATACTTCTAAGAGTGAGGCACAGCAGACAACAGAAAAGGGGGCAACATCTACAGTACAGTAAAATAGAAATTATTTAGAATTGGGTAAGCAATACATATTTTGGAAGCTTTAATTCCATAAGGAATGCAGAAACTAAGAATAAAGAATCTGAGTATAAGTACCATGAATCAAAGAATAAAGTTAGAATAGACAGGAAAGGAAGAGAATTAATGAAGAGAAAAGGGAAAGGAATCTTTTTTAGTGCCTCTTTCTGGGAGGAATCATACACTTAATGAGGATATCACGTTGCAAGAGAATGGATCAGATGCTGAGGGAATAAAGGCAGGCAAATCGAAACTCTAGGGAGTCAGATTATCTTGAGGCTAAGGGGATTACCATACCCCAGTTTGAGGGATGGAAGTTTGAGAGAAAAATAAAGGAATGGAATTGACATTTATAAAACACCTAATATTCAGGCACTGTGCTACATACTTTACAAATATTATCTCAACTGATCCTCACAATGATCCTGAGAGGTAGAGGCTCTTACTTATCCCCATTGTACAGTTGAAGCAACTGAAGTAGGCAGAGTAACTTGATCAAGATCACATGGCTAGTAAGTATCTGACTCCAGATTTGAGCTCAGTTCTTTCTGACCCCAGGCCAAATCTTATACTCACTGTGCCACCTAGCTAGATAGGATAAGATTGTGGTTTGGAGATGAGAGATTTCATTATGGGGAGGGACACTTAGATTCTAAATGGAAGTAAAAAGGAATTAAAATTTACACAAAGAGTTGGGTTCATTTGCCTCAGAGGGGAAAGCGAAACTTGAAAATCCTTGTATTATTTTATCTGATTGTGGTCAGAGACATGATGTGGGCATCGTGTGAGTTCCCTGAACTCCCTGGATCAAATTCCCTAAAAGTGCACAGTTCAGGGAAATGGATTGGGTGTGCCCTTCATTAAGTACAGTTAGACACTGAGTTCAGGGTGTGTGATATGGAAACTGATGTTTGGAGATGTATTTGAGTGAAGGTATCAGTGTAATGAGTGTACCTGCCTGCACAGAATATCCCTGGAGCAAGCATCTTTTAGTTCCTGGTTACTCTCTTTGCGAGGACTGCAAAAGTTGATTTCATCACTAGGGCGGAGGATCTGGCTGCCTGCCCTGTGGATGAGCATTTGGCTGTGTATCCATGGATCCCCTTATAAATGCCACTTGGGGGCCTCAGGCAGGCACTACACCATTGAATTCTCAACAGACCAGTCACCACACATTGCCATGACTTCTTCACGTAGTTCAATGATTCTGCTCTACTTGACCTGTACCTTCTTAATCGTGGGTGAGTGTGAGATCTTTTATTTCTCAGTTCTACCAGCAATGGGCTTATGGACCTTATGGAGCAACTATATATGCAACAGATAAGGGCTAGACGGTGAGGTGAAGTAGATAGAGTGCTGGGCCTGGAGTCAGCAAGTTGTTGCTTTGTTGTTCCTGTCATGCCTGACTCTTTATAACTCCATTTGGGGTTTCTTGGAAGAGATACTGGGCTGGTTTGACATTTCCTTTTCCAGTTCATTTTTACAGATGAGGAAACTGAGGCAAGAAAGATGAAGTGATTTGCCCTGGGTCACACAGCTCGTATTTGTTTGAGAACAGCTAGGTGGCCCAGTGGATAGAGTGCTGAGCCTAGAAAGACCTGAGTTCAAATCTTTCCTCAGACAAATAAGAGCTATGTCTGGAGTCAGGAAGTTGTTTTGTGGTTTCTTTCATTCCTGACTCTTTATGAATCCATTTGGGAGTCTCTATTTCCAGGGTTTTACACAGTGCTCCACACTGCCTCAGAAAGTAAGCTTTCTTTTGGGAAAAATAGCCTATATGTCCAGCAACTGGGAGTCTATTGTCATCATATAAATGCTTTCCAAAATGGCATGACTGATGTTCAGGGATGAGCATAATGCTTTGTGTAAAGGATGTATTAGATGCTACATGAGGCTCCTATTTGCTCTGTGATATGAGAGGCTCTGTATATCAGAACAATCTCATGATTCTTTTGCTCTATGAGACCGTATTACATGAATGCATATAGATTAGTTGCTCCCAAGAGGATATCACTAAAAATATAGACATTATTGTCACTTAGCTACATAAGAAAAATGAAGATAGATACAGTTCCATAAGAAAAACTCCCTTTACAAAGACTTAGAATATCTGGAAGAGTATTTATTAAACTCAGTAATGCGTGGCACTGTGTAATAGAGAGGGAATTTCACTGGGAGTCTGAAAAGGCAGGGAGACAGCATGATGTGATGGGAAGATACTATATTCTTGAGTCAGAGGACCTGGGTTCAGAGCCCAGCTCTGACATTTACTATCACTGTGACCTTGCACAGATCACTTTGTCTCCCCTGGTTTCAATTTCTTCATTTGTAAAATGAGAGGATTGGACTAGATATCGCTTTCAACTTTAGGTTTATTCTAGTCTTGTTCTGTGATAAACTTATTCCATGATCCTGCACATGTCACTTCTCCATTCCAGGTCTCAGTTTTCTTTTATGAATTGAGGAAATTAATACTTGTATTACCAAAACAAGGCTGTTACAAGGGTTGAGCACTTTATAGCCATGTGCAAATGACTTATTGTAATTTATTGACAGTGGCCTAATTTATCAGTTTTACTGAGTCTTCCAAGAGTCAATTATTGGCATAATTTTCATAGACCTATATTCTAAACATTATTCTTTTTCCATAGTTGATTTTTGCCTCTTTTGCTTTAAGAGTGGTAATGGGGCAACTAGGTGGTACAATGGATAGACTGCTGGGCCTGGAGTCAAGGAGTTTCATTTCCCTGGATTTAAATCTGGCCTCAGACACTTAACTAGCTGTGGGGCTATGGGCAAGTCTCTAAACCTTGTGATCTGGAGAAGGAAATGGCAAAACACTCCAGTAACTTTGCCAAGAAAACCTCAAATGGGCTCATGGAGAATCAGAGATGACTGAAACAACTGACCCGCCAGTAAGAAGAGAGCAGGGTCAGGGTTCATTCATAAAAGTGAATTTGATGAAGCTCAAATCCATACTCTCTGTACTTCACTTTGTCCATATCTAAAATGAATAGATTGGATTGGTTTTTTGAACCCTTCTGGCTCAGATATTCTGCATTCCACATTGTTTCCTCTAACTCTGAAATTCTGTGATTCTCCAAAACCATAGTCAGTATCTCATGAATATCTGATGTTTCCTTAATTTCAGATGCTGTAAGTCAAGGAGGCTATCAGGTATGTACTACTGTCTCTCTTTTAGAGGCTTCATTCCTTTCAAGGCAGAAGATAAATGGCCAATCATCCATTGGTCCTGCAACTTGTTTGTCATTTGGATGATCCAAGCCTATTTGGATGAACTCATTGATGCTGGCAATGACACATAGAAGCATGAGGCCAGATCCCTATTGTATGAAAATTATAATCTTATGATAGGAGAATAAAACAGGGATGCATAGATCTGCCAACAAGGGAGAATATGAAAATGAATTTAGAATAACAAGATATTGTGAGGAAGAGGTCCCTTCTGACTGGAGAATACCAAGGAAGACTTACTAGGAGAGGTGACATTTCAGTCAGTTACCCTTGGAATAGAGCATATTAATTGAATATTCTCTTATACAGTGAGATATTTTCCAGCTTTAAAATTCTATATTCTTAGGTTTTAAGATCTCTCTCAACTTGAACACTCTTTCATTTAGGTTCTAAGTCCTTAATACTTTCAACATTCAATATCTAAGAAACCCTTCAGAAGTAACATATGATAGTCTGGGTTCTAAAGGTCTGTTTTAGCTTTAATGGTCTATTTTGTAAGATTCATCCTGCACAACGTGTCACTGCACAAACTCTTCCAATGGTACTGTAGGTATAAGAATAAAAACAATATTGTTCTTGCCACAGAGACTCCGTTTCTCCTTTTCTGGAAATTACTCTTGCATGGAATTATACTGAAACCTTACACTATATTACTTAGGGTTTTAATTTTTTAAAAATAATATTTCCCTCAATTGCATGTTACGACAATTTTAGCATTCATTTAAATTTTTTTTTGAGTTGCAAATTTCCTCCTTCCCTTCCTTACCTCTCCCCTCCATGAGATGGTTAGCAATTTGACATAGGTTATACATGTATAATCATGCAAAACCAATTTCTGTATTAGTCATGTGAACAAAAGAAAAAAAAACAAAAGTAAAATGAAAAATAATACATTTCAATCTGAAGTTAGACCCCATCATTTTATCTCTTTATATAATTTATTAAATATTATATTAGAAATTATAGAATCTTTTTATAGAATTTAGTCTTTTTAAAAGTGACTACCAGTGACTACAAGTCACTACCAAAGGGAGAAAATCTTAAATTTGAAATAAAATTTTATCACCCACTGTTGAGTGGAACTGTCCTGCAGATAAACTTAAACTTGCCTCCCTGTATGCCCACCCACACCACCTACTTCTGCCTTCTGGGGCCTTGCTAACCAAGTCTAACTTCCCCTCCCATTCATAGTCCTTCACATATAGTAAGCCATTGACCAAGCCCCAACCCCCACACTAGTCCAGAACTATCAGTACTTCTTAGAACTGAATATCTTAGAACTGTAAAATCCTCCGCTTGTCTCTATTGCTCTTAGGTACAAAATATTATTGTGAAAAGACCTACCCCAAATTCATGCTGAGGAATCTCTACTTGATCAGCAGTGCAACAGCTATTTCAAATCTCCTTTTTTCCTCAGATTCACAATTCTACACAGAACATAATTCACTCACTTCCTTACAACCTTCTTGACTATATCCTTTTTAACGCTCATCCTTTCATTTGGGATATGAATTGTGTTTTGGAAAGAGATATAGATTTAAACTCAGAAGACCTAAACTCACATTAGCATTCTACTATTTATTGCCTTTGTGACATCGAGCCAGATACTTCATTTCTCTGGACCTCAGTTTGTGTATGCTTCCAGTATTGTCTTTTTTTTTCTTCCATTATCTGTGCGGGCCAAATAACATCGATAATTATGCATGTAGTTATTTCTACATGTAACACTTTAGGAGGAACACAGAATTTGGACATAACCAGAGTAGGGAAATCACAAATGGTGAGAAGTGTAGAAAACATATTTGAGAATCAGTTGAAGGGGTTTGTCTGTGTTTAGCCTGAAAAACTGAAGATGTAGAGGTCACAGAGGAAGGGTCTAATGGTTATAGTTAGCCATTTTTAGGACTCTCAAAAGGAAAAGGAGTTGGACCTTTTCTGTTTGACTCCTGAGGGTGGAGCTAAGAGTAACAATAACTGTGAAAGGTGAGAAAGGAAGGGAAGTTTCAGAAAGGCAGGTTTTTAACAATGAGAGTTTTCCAAAAGTGGAATGGGCTGCCTCAGAGAGTAAGAGTGCTCTCTCCTTGTAGGTCAGAAGCTGAAGGAAAACATATCAGAGCTAGTATTGAGTGTATTCCTACTCAGTACTGGTTAGACTAGATGGCTTCTAGTGTCTCTTCCAGTTCTAAGAGTTTATGATTCTATGAAACTTTCCCAGAGAAGTCTAAGATCTACAAACACTCTGTAAATGCTAATTGTAATTAATCATACTGCAAATTTATTGAGTCTGTAAAAAGAATTGTCCCCTGTGGTGGTTTGAGAGTAAGTGGACTTATGGAGTTAGGCAAGCAGAAGGTAAACCAGGTCTCTATCTATTGGTACCTTTTATGGGGAGCTAGCTATGAGGTAGTGGAAAGAACCCTGGGTTTTAATTAAAACCTAGCTTCAAATCCTGGTTCCTAACTACTTCTATAGCCTTGGACAATTTCTCCGTTGATCTCTCCTATTTTGTAAATAGAATGGTTAAAGACTAAATTATTCCTAAAATTTCTCTAGTTCTAATTCGTAGTATCTTATTGGGTGCAGAACTGAAAATATTGTTTTGCTATTACAGGCCCAGTGCAAAAAATTCCAGACAACAACCCCAGGAGAAAACACTCAATGTCCCAATATTAAAAAACCAGTGTGTGGCACAAATGGCCAGACCTACAAGAACCTCTGTGAATTCTGCAAGGCAGCTATGTGAGTATAAGTATACACGACTTTTGCATTCTGTAGGTTTGGAGAGAAGTGGGAGGGAATGGTAAGGGAAACTGCTTTCTTTTAAACTCCACAAATTTAGTTTTTTATTCAAAAGTATCCATCTGTTATATTTTAATAACTGGTCATCCAGTCTCTACTCCGATTATTCTTTTTACTGAAGATTCACTATGATGGAGACAACACATTCCAATGTGGAACACCACATACCTACAACACTAAGCCTAGTCTTCTTTCCTCTAGAGCATGTTACCCACCAAGAAAGGCTGTAGGATGGGAGTCATGAGGAGAAACAATAACAGAGGGAAAAAGACTAGGGAACCTGGGGCCTATTGATATTCAAAGGCAATCTATGAAAACTCCAGTAATATATGATGACATGGGCTTTGTATCTAAGAAATATATCTATTTCTTCTAGGGAAGAGAATGGACAGATTGGCTACAAACATGATGGAAAATGCTAAACCTCCAATTGGCTATAATTTTGCCTCACTAACTCACTTTCAATAAAAATAACTTGACAAATATTTTAGGATCAGCTTGTTTATTTCTTTGATTTATTTTGTTTTGTTTATTGTATTGTTGATAAGACTGAAGAATTATTTTAAACAAGACCCTGCTGAGGAGACAAGGAGGGCAAAACCATGGCAAATACAGTACTTTGGGCTTTGTATTTACCTGATACTGAATCATAGGATTTTCAAATGGAAGAGACCTTAAAGATCATCTGATCCAACTCTGATGGGAAAGGCTTTGGTTGAATCATCTGGCTCCCAGAAAACTGCATGCTTTTTTATTTGAAAAAATATTAATTAGTATATGAATTATTCCAGTCAATTAACCAACAATCTATTAAGCACCCACTGTTACCAAATAGGGGTGAAACATACAAAATAATGAAGCAATCTTCGCTAACATGAAGCTTAGATTTGAATGAGGAAGACAAGGAAATATCTCTCCATACATGGAGAATCAACGTAAAGAGATGAATACAAAGTAGCTACGTAAAAGTAGTTTGAGAGGGAGAACAGTTTGGTGGTGCTAAAGAAAGACTTTCATCGTGTTTTATTTTAATATTTCTTTTGAATTTAAATACAAAAAGAAAAAAGAACATTTCAATGTATAGAACACAATGTAAAAAGAGGATACGCTATAAAACAATGAATTTCTATTCATACTGCTTACTTATGCACACCATTTTAAAAGCCACTGTGCATTTCTGTGTTCCCTTCTAAGTTTTCTTTTCTTCTCTGTGCACTTTTAATTTTTTCTACCTCTCTCCACACCCCACCTAAGAGAAGGAAAGTATTAGAAACAAATATGGGTTTGTATAATATATAGATTGATGGATATATATGTATATAGATATAGATATACAGATATAGATATGTATATATGTACAGATATATACATACATATGTGTATGTGTGCATTGTGTGTATGTATATATGTAAAACTTCTAATTATCAGTTCTTTATCTGGAGGGGGTAGTATCTGCCTTCACAGATCCTTCATAGTTGATTTGAGTATTTGTAATACTTAAAATGACTTAGTCATTCAAAGTTATTCTTAGAATAATTATTGCTCTTTGTGTGTATAATGTTCTCTTGGTTCTGCTCATTTCACCCTTCATTATTTTATGCAAGTCTTTCCATGTTTTTCTAAAATCAACCAACTCATTGTTTCTTATAGCACAATAGTATTTCATCATAATCACATACCATAATTTCTTTAGCCGTTCCACAACTGACAGGCATCTCCTCAATGTTCAGGTTTTGCCCATCACGAAGAGAGCTGCTATAAATATTTTAGAACATACAAATTATTTTCCTTTTCCCCAATTACCTTAGGAAACAGACCAAATAGTTGTATGGCTGGGTTAAAGGGTATACACAGTTTCATAATTCTTTGGGCGTTATTCCAGATTGCTCTCCAAAATAGTTGGATCAGTTCACAGTTCTACCAACAGTGAGTTAGTGTCCAGATTTTTTCACAGCCCCTCCAACATTTATTCCTTTCCATTTCCATCACTGTAGTCAATCTGTGAAGTTGAAGATGATATTTCAAAGTTGTTTTAATTTGCATTTCTCTAATCAATAGTGATTTAGAGTATTTTCTCACATATCTGACTCTTGAAGGGATTCTATGAAGCAGGTTAGTAGGGAGAAGAAGAAATGCAGAGGCAGTGATATGGAAATGGAAATGTTGTCCCTGAAGGACACAGAGAAAGCCAGTTTCACTGGATTGCAAAATACTGGAGGCAGGGCAGAGAGAGGCTAGGCAGTGCAGTGAATAGAACACCGGCCTTGGGGTCAGGAGGATCTGAGTTCAAATCTGGCCTCAGACACTTAACACTTACTAGCCATGTGACCTTGGGCAAGTTACTTAACCCTAACTGCCCCTCCAAAAAGCAAAAGCAAAAAAAAAGAATACTGGAGGGGCAATAATGTACAATGAGTCTGGAAAGAATAATGAGAGTAAGGATGCAAAGGAATTTAAAACCAAAACAGAAGAATTTACATTTTATTCTAAAAGCAAAAATAAACCATTAGTTTATTGAGTAAGGGATTGGTCAGATCTGGTTTTGAATAAAATTACTGTGGCAACAGCTTGGAGGATGGACTAGCATGCAATTATTTCTGAAGATACTACCTGACATTTAATAGACACAAGTTTATTGAATGAGCTATTAAATTAATAAGTTTATATTAATATATTGCTTTGATATTTTAGACTGCTTTGTAATTATTCTCTTATTTGAGTCCCACAACATCCTTATTAGATAAGTAATATTTAGTGTTATTCCTCCCATTTTATAGATGAGGAGACTAGAGCTCAGAGGAGTTAAATTGGACAAAACCACACAGCAGATTAATGGCAGAAACTGAGTCCTAAATTGCATCATGAAAATTGCGATAAGGATTCAAGGAAAGTGGAGATTAGGAGGCTGGAATAAAAAAGGGAGGCTTCATGGTGCATCTAGGTTGTGAGGAATGGATGGACTTGGGATTAAAAGTTATTAATCCCTCTAAGGGTACTTGGAATACAAATTGGGAATGTGGAGAGGGAAGAGGTAAACTATGGATTTTTTAAAATTAAGAATACATATTTTATTTTTAATTGAAGAAATAAAACAAGCATTTCCATTGTGTCTAATGAATGCATTTTGATGTAGTAGTAAAAGCACAGGACTTGGAATCTAAGAGATCTGGGCTTTAATTCCAGTTCTGACACATTAGTTATGTATCCATATGCACTTCATATGTCATCATTGTGCCTTAGTTTCTTCATCTGTAAAATGTGGGCAACTTATATTACCGACTGCATAGTACTATTGTGAATAAAATGATTTGTAAAGCTTAAAACATCATATAAACATCCACTGTTCATGTCTCAAGAATATGCCAAACAAGGACTAACTGTTAAACAAGGGGGTTAATTTGCCTGTGTATATATGTGCATGCCCCTTGCAATCTGCTTCTTCTTTGAATGACACATATTTAAAATGATTATAGGAAACACTACATTTTAGTTAAAGGTTAGTGAAAATAAAGATGTTAAATCTTTAAAGATTTTAAATTTTAAATTTCAAAATTTTCAAAATAAAGTATTTCTTCTTATCCAAGTTCACAGACCCTATCAAATTTATTATATGGAGAAAACAAGAATAAGAAAGGAGCAGATCAGGCAGCCAGAGCAAAGTGTGAAGTCTAAATCACTGAATTCCAAATCTGAGGTTCTTTGCCAGACCACGGAAACACTGTGATATAAAGCACTGGCTGCGAAATCTGAGAAAGCGTGTTTATACCCCACTTTGCATACCTATGCAGTGGGAAACTGGCAAATAAGGAGTCAATCCTTAGCGTTGAAGAATGTTTCAGGAGCCTACTTCTGGGCTAAAGACCTGTTCTCCCCACTTAACATCACATGTAGCCATGATGATGTTGTGCCTCTGTTCTTCATCTCTATGTGTTTATTTTCTTATGCTCTAAGGTGAAGGAATATTAAATATTGCCTACGAACTTTGAAAGTTCAGAAATTCTAGGTACTAATAGTCCAGAACCTGGAGGTCATAACTGACTTCTCATAACTAAACCAGATGAAGTCCCAGGAAACATGAGGTATGACCTTCTTGGGAGATTGTACTGCAGAAAGGAAAAGAATCATCTACAGGTTATGCTAAATTCAGAAGTGAACTAGGAGGAGTAGATGATTTATAAAAACATCTTTAAGGGAGAGCCCCATTATTGCAATTCTATTGGTATAATACAAATTGTTCTCCTGATTCTTTTCACTTCACTCTCTGTTAATTCAAACAAGTCTTAAGAACTCTGATCAATTCAATGACCAGCCATGATTTCCTAGTACTCATGGTAAATGAATCTGTCACCTCTTGAAAAAGAGGTGACAGATTGAATATGTAGAATGAGACACAAATTTTTGTGCATTTCCTTGGAAGGAAAGCTAAAGCAAATCTGAAAAACGTAATAAAAAGAAATATTTTATTGCTGACAAATGTCCATAAAGTTGGTTTTTCTAGTAGCTATGTGTGGTTGTAAGAGTTGGATTATGAGGAAACTTGAGTGCCAAGAACAGATGCTATCAAAATCTAGTACTGAAGACAAGTTTTTGAGAGTCCCTTGGACAGCAAGGAGATCAAATCAGTCAATAATTGAAGAAATTAATTCAGGCTATTTCGTGGAAGTTCAAATACTGAATCTGAAGCTTAAATACTTTGGCCACATAATGATAGGACAAGATCCAGTGGAAAAGACCTCGATTTTGGGAATAATTGAAGGCTATAGAAAAGGGTGATGGTAGAGGATGAAGTGGGATATATAGTGTCATCGAAACAATAAACATTTGAGACATAGTAGAAAGTAGAAGAGCCTGACTGTGGTCCATGGGGTCATGAAGAGTTGGACTTGAGAATAACTAAACAACAAATGTAGGAGTTTGTGTTGTTCAACTATGCATAATGGAGGGCAGATGAGGGATTGAGTGGATAGAATGCCCAACACAGTCAGGAAGACTTGCATTTCAATCCTGCCAAATTCCTAGTAGCATTATTTTCCCAATTTCTGTGACTCTGCACAATTCATTTAACCTCTTTCAGCCTCAGTTTCCTCATCTGTAAAATGGGCATTTCATTTATTTTAATGGAAAGAGGGGTGGAGGAAAAAATCCCTGCTAATTAAAAATAATTTGTAAAAATTTGAATACAGAGACTGAGTTGGGAGAAGAAGGAGTGTGCTAATATTATTTTCAGGGAAATATTTTTGGACTTGTGTTCCTTCTATATTTTCTTAATAAATACCATTTTATATAAGTTAATTAACATTAATTGGTAGATGCTACATTATTATCAATGCTATGAGAGATGTATTAATTGTAATTGGTCATTGATATTGGAAATAACACAAGAGAATAAGGGTTAATCTGATGGCATTAGAAAAAAAAAGAATAGCAATTACCCATTGGGTTACCACAAGAATACTCGATAGGTAGATATCCCCAGCGCTCTGGGAAGCCAATCTGATGATATGTAGGTGAAGAGACTAAAGTCAGAACAGAAAATTGTTACATATGAGCAAGTCACTGCAATTCCTTGGATCTGAGTTTCCTTATATGTAAAATGATACAAGTCAACTCAGCCTCCTTTCATTTCTAGAGCAATGATAATAAATCAGGATAAGAAAGTCAATCTGGGACAAAGTAAGGAATAGTCATAGCATACAGAGTCATGTAATTGTTACTCTGCCTCTAACCCATGAACTACCAGGCCTATAAAGTTTTTAATGAGACTTTTTATAACCAAGTGTCAAATAACTCTCAGACATGATAGGCAACATAATAACCTTTTAAAGATGCATTATGTCTCTTAAGGCAATAATAATTACATTTCAAAAGGTACAGACCAAATTCAAATACTGGTGACAGACAAGGCTTAGTTATATAGGAGTTAAACCCATTTAATTTCAAGTTCTATTATAGCTGACAGGAGACATCAAAAGCACCACTCTCTGAAATTGCTAGTCTCTCCCTAGACATGTTTCCTGGGGTTTAGTCTATGGAAACACTAAACAAAATTAATTAGCCCATTTATTCATTAATGTCTCAAGGATTTATTAAACATTCACTAAGTGCAAGGAGGATGTGTCTTAAGGTCTGGGGATAAAAATACGGAATGGTTCTAGTCCTCAAAGAGATTATATTTTATTGGTGGAGTCAACATGGAAACTAGGTGGCTCAGTGGACAGAGTGTCGGACCAGGGGTCAGTAAGACTTGAATTCCAAATCAGAATTGGACATTTAATAGCTTTGTAACCTCAGTTAAAGTCACAGCCTCTATTTGCCCCAGTTTCCTCCATTGTGAAGTTGAGATAATAGCACCTACTTCTCTAGGTTGTTGTATCAAAGGTTATAATATTTGTAGAAAGCTTAGGACAGTGGGTAATACAGGTAGATACTAGACAAATAATTATTATTATCATTAATAAAATAAATATGTGTGTATGTCTTGATAGATACAAATAATACAAAATAATTTTTGCTGGGATAACTAACCCTGAGAAGAATCAAGAAAGGCCTCCTTTAGGGGGTGGCACATGGACTGTGTCTTAAAAGGAAGGTAGAGACTTTAAAATGGAGGTAAAGAAATAGTAAAATCTAGATTGAGGGGAGAGGGTGTTGAAAGGAATGGAGAACAAACAGATCAGATGTCAGGTACAGGAAATATAAGTAGGCCATTATGTCTGGAATATAGACTCCATGAGGGAAGTGATATGAAATTCTTGGAAAGATAGATTGTCAACAGAATGTAATAGGCATTGAAGGTAAATAAGAGGACTTTGAATTTTACTTTTTTGTCTTTATTAATTTGTTTGTTTATTTTTTGCTTGCAAGATTCAGTTCCACAATTCCTTGAGTTTCAAATTTCCTTCCCCTCTCCTCTCCCCCTGCCCAATGGCAGCATATAATCAACTATAGGATCTGCATATACTTTCACATTAGACATTAGTTAGGTTATAAAGAAGGGTTATAATGGATGGAATAAACAATGGAAAACAGGGAACAACACTGAAGAAGAAAAAGAAAGATAGCAGGTAGTTTGCTTCAGTCTGCATTCAAACTCTTTTTTCTAGTTCTTTCTCTGAATGTAGACATCTATCTCCATCATGAGTCTTTTAGAATTGTCTTATTACCATGTGTTGCTGAGAAGAATCCAGCCTATCAAAGTTAGTCCTCTCATATATATTGTGTCTGTAATTGTGTACAGGGACTTTGAATTTTTTTACTTAGAGGCAATATGGACCTCTCAAAATGGAGTATCATGTACATGTTTGTGCTTTAAGAATAGCAGTTTGTTCAGCTACTAGACCGTATATGGAATAAGGTAGAGGATAAACTTAGAGAGATCTGGGAAGCAATGAAACACTGAGCTAAATGTTTATGGGAAGTAGAAAGAAAACAGACAGTATGGGTCTTTCTAGCATAAGAACTGGAAAATATCTTAGAATTCATTTATTTTAATTGATTATTTTAACTCCCCTTTGAAGGAACTCACAGGTCCTTCCTCATAAGCCAATAGTATTTAGAAATGGTCGTGAAAGACCATCTGATTCAACCTGCACAATTTAGAGATGGGAAAATAATATTCACACAGATTAGGGGGTGGAACCAAGATGGCAAAGTAGGAACAGCATTTCCACAGTGCTCTCGCCCACTCCAATTCAAAATTATGTAAAAGGGGATTCTGAACAACCTCTGGAGCTCCAGCAGCCACAGAACGACACAGAGAAGCTAACCTCCCACTGAGGACAGCCCAGCAGCCTGTCAGGAAGAGGAAAGCACAGTGCTCTGGGAGCTGATATCAGGACCACTTGAGTCAGAGGTTTTAGCCCCATGGCAGCTGGACAAGTAGCCAGCTGGAGAGACCCCAGAACACGAGCAGCTGTAGCTTTTCCAGAATTACCAATACATAGATGCCTAGCACAAAGCGAGTGGTTAGAGCACTATGGATTTGGGACCAGTATTTGGGAACACATAAGCTTCTTCCCCTGGGGGTGAGAGGCCACTGAGGAGCCGTGTCACAGCCACCATTTTGCAGCTTCAGTTGCAGCTTCAGCTCCTGGCATGTGGACTGTAGGGGGATCCAGCGATCAGTCTTGGGGATAATTGTTCTTGCATTAACCTTCTTAGATCTGGATTACAGTCTGGGATGGAGGTCTTGGGGAGTGTGACCACTTTTCCAGAGTGTGTGGGGTCTTCAAGGAGGGCACCAGAGTAATACCTCACACAGGTGAGAAGACCCCAATCTTTGGGATGGAAGCTTCCCTGTCTGGTGGCAGAGTCCTACTGTGGCAACAAGTCCAAAAGTCAAGTAATTAAGTGGCAACATGCCTAGGCAAAGGAAAGAAATATAAACAGAAAAATTCAAAATTAGACTCCTATTTTGGGGGCAAAGAGGATCGAAGCATGGAACAGGATGAGAACTGTGAGGTCAGAACTCCTGCACCAAAAGCCCCAAATGAAAATATGAATGGGTTACAGGCCATAGAGGACCTTAAGAAGTACTTTAGGGGGCGGAGCCAAGGTGGCAGAGTAGAAAGAGCATTTCCAATGTGCTCTGCCCCAAAAAAATTTCAAACAATGTGAAAGGGAGCTACGAACAACTTCTGGAGCCACAGCACCCACAGAACAGCACAGAGAAGCTAACCTCCTGCTGAGGACAGCCCAGCAGCCATGCAGGGAGTGGCCAGAGCACTCTGAGAGCAGGCATCACAACACGCTGGGAACCAACAGAGCAGCCTGCAGAGTGGAGCCCAGGTCCGCGGTTTTAGCCCCAAGGCAGCTGGGCCTTCAGCCGGCTGGTGGAACCCCAGAACACCAGCAATTGTGGAGATTCCAGAATTATCAGCACAGATATGCCTAGGACAAATGAGAGGTTAGTGCCCTATGGACTTTGGGACCAGTATTTGGGGAACATGTGGCTTCCTCCCCTGGGGGCAAAAAGCTGCTGAAGAAACAGCTGCACAGAAGCCATTTTACAGCGTCAGTAGTGGCTCTAGCTCCTGGTCTGCGAACTGTAGGAAGATCCAGCAATCAGTCTGGGGGTTAATCGATTTTGCTTTAAACTGACTGGATCTGGATTGTGGTCTGGGGGGGAAGTTTGGGGTGGGTATCCAACTTGCTAGAGTGGGTGGAGGCTTTACAGAGGCCACACAACTGGCAGAAGTTGTGAAGACCCCACATTTGGGTGGAAGCTCCCCTGTCTGGTGGCAGAGTCCTACTGTGGCAACAAGCCCAAAAATCAAGTAATTAAGTGGCAACATGCCTAGGCAAACGAAACAAAATAAACAGAAAAGTTCAACATTGGATTCCTATTTTAGGGGCAAAGAGGCTCAAAGCATGGAGGAGGACTGTGAGATCAGAACTCCTGCACCAAAAGCCCCAAATGAAAATACAAGCTGGCTACAGGCCATAGAGGACCTTAAGAAGCAGATAAGAGAAGTGGGGGAAAATTTGGGAAGAGAAATGAAAAAGATGCAAGAAAAGTATGAAATGACAGTCAACAGCCTGACTGAGGAAAATAACACCGTAAAATATAGACTAACTCAAATGGCAAAAGAGGCTCAGAGAGGCAATGAGGAGAAGAATGCCTTAAAAAGTCGAATTTGCCAGATGGAAAAAGAATCTCAAAAGTTCACTGAGGAGATTCATTCCTTTAGAGTTAGACTGGAGCAAATGGAAGCTAGTGACTTTATGAGAAATCAAGATACTATTAAACAGATCCAAACAAATGAAAGAATAGAAGGCAATGTGAAATATCTCATGGGAAAAACCACTGACCTGGAAAATAGATCCAGGAGAGATAATTTAAAAATTATTGACCTACCTGAAAGCCATGATCAAAGAAAGAACCTAGAAATCTTCCTTAAAGAAATTCTCAAGGAAAATTGCCCTGATGTTTTAGACCCAGAGGGCAAAATAGAAGTTGAAAGAATCCACAGATCACCTCCTGAAAAAGATCCCCAAAAGAAAACTCCCAGGAATATTATAACCAGGTTCCAGAATCCCCAGATCAAGGAGAAAATACTACAGGCAGCCAGGAAGAAACAATTTCAATATTGTGGAAACACAATCAGAATAGCCCAGGACCTGGCAGCTTCTACATTGAGGGATAGAAGGGCATGGAATATGATATTCTAGAGGGCAAAAGAGCTGGGAATGAACCCACGGGTCACCTACCCAGCAAAACTGAGTATCTTGTTTCAGGGGACAATATGGTCATTCAGTGGAATAGAGGACTTTCAAGCATTCTTGATGAAAAAACCAGAGTTGAATAGAAAATTTGACATTCTGACACAAGAAGCAAGAGATGCTTGAGAAGGTAATCAAGGAAAAGAAATCCAAAGGAACTTATCAAAGTTGTACTATTTACAGTCCTACATGGAAAAACAATAACTGTGTTTGATGAAACCTTTCTCATTATGAAAATAATTGAAGAAGGGTACATGGCATATGTTCACAGATATACCTGGATAGAGGACACAGGTTGAATTTGATGGGAAGGGATGATTATTATTTTTTTTGGAGGGCAATTGGGGTTGGGTGACTTGTCCAGGTTCACGTGGCTGGGTTTTTGTGTGTTGGGTGTCTGGGGCCAGATCTGAGCTTGTGTCCTTCTGGCTCCAGGGCTGGCTCTCTGCTTGCTGCGACACCTAGGCGCCCCAAGGAAGGGATGATTCTTAAGGGGTGAAGTCAATAGGTGAGAGAGGAAAGTGGCAAGAGGAGATGGAGAGAGACAGGGTAGGGCAAACTATCTCATGTAGAAGAGGCAAGGGGAAGTAGTTTCAGGGGAGGGGAAGAACAGGAAGGCAAACAGGCAAAAGCATATTCTCATTGAAGTTGGCTCAAGGAGAGAATCACATACATACTAAATGGAATATCTTACCCTCACTCACTCTCCTGAGTAGGGGAAAGGGGGATGAGAAGGGGGATGATGGAGGGGAGGGCATTCTGGGGAGAGGGAGGTTAGAAGTACCCACTATCAAAGAGGGACAGGATCAAAGTAGGGAATGGACCAGGTGGGAGGTGAGACAGGTGGGAGGGAAATATAAGCAGTCTTTTACAATATATCTACTATGGTAATGTTTTTCATAGATATACATGTACAACACATACTGAATTGCTTATCTTCTCAGAGGGAGTGGGTGACAAGGGAGAAAGGGAATGGATCTGAAAATCGAAGTTTTAAAATTAAATGTTTCATAAGATGTCCAGGCAGTGGGGCTCAAAGATTCACCTTGCCCTAATGGCAAAGTTGAAGGGGGTATGGGAGAAGATATGGGAGAGAGCAGATTGGATGAGGGTATATCTAGTGGGACTGCTATTCTGGGGTGGTGGGTAGGGGAACAATGGGGGAAAATGTAACTCATAATCTGGTGGAAATGAATGATGTAAACTAATAAAGTTAATAAAGCATTTGTAAAAAAAAGTATTTTAAAAACCAAATAAGAGAAGTGGAGGAAAAATTGGGAAGAAAAATGAGAAGGATGCAGGAAAAGTATGAAATAAGAGTCAACAGCCTTACTGAGGAAAATAACACCTTAAAAATAGACTAGAGGAGGAGTCAAGATGGTGGAAAGGAAGCAGTAACTTCTCTAAGCTCCTCAGTGAATCCCATCAATAAACTTTAAAAAACTGAATCTGAATGGATTCTGGAGTGACAGAATCCACCGGGAAATGCAGCATGGAAGAATCCAGCCCAGGAAAGTGCCCAGTGGGTCTGGACTGGGGGAGTGTGGAACATGTGAGGTCTGCACAGCTCAGACTTGAGAGCAGAGAAGCAGACTACATAAGAGAGAGAAGAAGCCCCAGCCTGCCGACTAACCAAGGACGAATCCCAGTCATCTCATGGACATATCATGAGGGGAAAGGTGGAATCATTGGGGCCAGGTAAGAGAGGGCTTGGGGCCCCCAGCAGATTCAGCAGCTTCTCCTGGGTCTATCAGCACCCAGCCTGGAAGTTTAGAAGTTGCCGGACTATATATGCAGGGGCTAGAATGGAAAAGTAAATTTGAGTGGCTCTGATCCCTCATCCCTCCTTCATGAAGTAGAAAACCCAAAGATAAGTCTTCCACCCAGAATGAAATCCTAAATTAGTGGAAATTGCCTCATGCTTGGGAGTCTTTAAGAAGGGGTATAACTGAGACAGCCAGGAGTCTGAAGAAAAGAGAGGGAAGGGTCCCAACAAGCCCCAACTCACCTGACCAACAAAAGCCTGCCTGATCTAGAGCCCAGGGGAATAGAGGCAGAAATTTGAAGTGACCAGATCACCCCACCTCCACAGACTACTCATTCTCATCTGCATACCTCTCTGAGAGTCTGCTTTAGCCACAAACTAGACACCCAGAGGTTACAGCATTCAAAGTCAATGACTAGGCCCTTAGCTCACAGCCTGAGAAATTAAGAAATGGGAAATCACAATGGGAAGGAAGGAAAGGGAAAAGGAGAAGGGGAAGGAAAGAAAATCAATAAGAGCTTATTATGTAGGTTAAGAACACAGTACAACTTGACTCTTTACTCACACCTGAGACCACAGAAGGAAATATGAACTGGTCTCAAGCTGAAATAGCATACATGGAGAAGCTTTGGAAAGCTTTTAAAGACCAAATCAGGGAGGCAGTGACCAACTTGGAAAAAAAAGTTTCAGTGAAGAAAACAAATACTTAAAAGGTAAAATTATTGCAGTAATTGGAGAAAATACCTCCCTAAAAAGGACCTTAAAAAACGAATGGAAGACTAAAATTCACTAGAAATTAGAATCAATCAAATCGAAACTCAGAACTCTATGATGCACCAAGAGTCAATCAAAAAAACATGACAATTGAAAAATTGGAAGAAAATGTAAAATATCTCACTGGAAAAACAACTGATCTAGAGAACAGATCCAAGAGAGATAACTTAAGAATTATTGGTCTACCAGAAAACCATGATGAAAAAAGCAGCCTAGAAAAATCCTCCAAGAGACTGTCAAAGAAAACTGTCCTGAAGTCCTGGAATCAAAAGATAAAATGGTTATCGAAAGAATATTGTTATCGAAAGAATTCACCAGACTCCTCCTGAAAGAGATCCCAAATTGAAAACTCCAAGAAATATAGTAACCAAATTGCAGAATTACAAGATTAAGGAAAAAATTCTGCAAGCAGCCAAAGACAAACAATTCAAATATCGAGGAACTACAGTTAGGATCACACAGAACCTTGAAGCTTCTACATTAAAAGATGAAAGGGACTAGAATTTGATATTTCATAGGGCAAGAGAGCTAGGATTACAACCTAGGATTGACTACTCAGCAAAACTGAACATAATATTTCAGGCAAGGAGATGGTTGTTTAATGAAATAAGGGACTTCCAGAATTTCCTGATGAAAAAGCCAGAGCTCAATGGAAAATTTGATCTCCAATTACAAGACTCAAGAAAGACATATAAAGGTAAACAAGGAAAACCCAGACTCACACATACATACATGCACACATCCACACTCATACACACATGCACATAACATAAGAGCAAAATGTTTACATCCCTATATGAGGAACTGATAACTGTCAATATTGAAAAATTTATTATTATCATGACCTTTATGAAAATAAGTTATAAGTGTTATACTTAGGTAGAGGGTGTGGGTATGAATGCACTAACCTGAAGACACACACACACAAAAAAAACTGTTAAGGGGATCAAAGGGACTGTAATGGGATAAAAGCAAAGGATGAGATAGGAAAAGGTAGAATATGCCATTCTAAGAGGCATAAAAACACACTATAGTAGAAAGGAAAGAAAGAGGCAAAGGAACATCATTGAAACACTATTCTCACTGGTGCTGGTTCAAAGAGGGATCAACTTAATCAGGAAAGTTTAAGATTCTAATGTGAATAGACTCATAAAATCATTAAATAGAGGAAAAGGAGGAAGGGAGAGGAACAATGTTTGAAATTTACTCCCATTGGTTTGGTGTCAAAAGGGAAGTAACTTACTCTGATAAGTATAAAATTTTATTGTGTCCTATAGGCAGTGGGAGGGTACGGGGGGTTAAAAAGGAGGAGACTAAAGGGAGGATTAGAGGGGAGGGAAATAGTAGTAGTAAGGAGAGAGGGCACATTAAAAAGGGGGGTCACCGGCCGGGAACACTGAGGGAGGGGGCAGTCAAAAGGGAAAACTGCAAGGAGGGGAAGGAAGAAGGAAGAAACAAAATCATAAGCAGGGGAGGGGATAAGATGGAAGGGAAGTGACAGTCATCATTACTGTGAATATGAATGGTATGCACTCTCCCATAAAACAGAGTCTGATAGCAGAATGGATTAAAAGCCAAAATCCTACAATATGCTGTCTACAAGAAACATATTTGAACCAAAGGGATACCCACAGGGTAAAGGTAAAAGGTTGGAGTAAAATTTATTATGCCTCAGCTAAAGTAAAAAAAGCAGGGGGAGCAATCCTTATCTCAGATAAAGCAAAAGCAAAAATACATATAATTAAAAGAGATAAGGATGGAAACTATATCCTGCTAAAAGGCACTATCAAGAATGAAGCAATATCATTATTTAATATATATGCACCAAGTGCTATAGCATCCAAATTCCTAGAAGAGAAGTTAAAAGAATTAGAGGGAGAGATAGATAGCAAAACTATACTAGTGGGGGACCTTAATCTCCCCCTTTCTGAACTTGATAAATCTAACCTCAAAATGAACTAGAAGAAAGTATAAAGGATGGTACTGTAAGCTATCTGGGAAAGCATGGAATAGTTTACCTGTCAGATTTGTGGAAAGGGAAAGACTTTAGGGCCAAACAAGAACTAGAGAGCACTATAAAATGCAAAATGGAAAATTTTGATTATATTAAATTGAAAAGATTCTGTACAAACAAGCCAATATAACTAGGATGAAGAGGGAGGTGGGAAATTGGGAAAGAATTTTTACAACCTATGTGTTTGATAAAGGATTCATGTCTAAAATATACAGAGAATTGAGTCAAATCTATAAGAATACAAGTCATTCCCCAATTGATAATTGGTCAAAGGATATGTACAGGCAGTCTTCAGAGAAAGAAAATAAAGATATCTATAAGCATATGATGAAATGCTCTAAATCACTATTGATTAGAGAAATGCAAATCAAAACAACTCTGAGGTACCACATCTCTCCAGTCAGATTGGCTAAGATGACAAAACAGGACAATGACAAATGCTAGAGAGCATGTGGACAAATTGGAACACTAATGCATTGCTGGTGGTGTTGTGAACTTATCCATTCATTCTGGAGAGCAATCTAGAATTATACCTAAAGGGCTATAAATAATTTCCTACCCCTTGACCCAGCAATAGCACTTCTAGGGTCATATCCCAAAAATATCATATAAGAGGCAGGAAGACCCAAATGTACAAAAATATTTAAAGCAGCTCTTTTCGTGGTTGCAAAGAATTGGAAATTAAAGTTGTACCCATTAAATGGGCAATGGCTAAATAAGTTGTGGTATATGCATGCCATAGAATATTATTGTGCTATGAGAAATGAGGACGAGGCAGTTTTCATATTTACCTGGATAGGCTTATACAACGCGATGCTGAGTGAGAAGAGTACAACCAAGAGAAATTTGTATACAATCACAGACACAGCATATGTGTGATGACCAACTATGACAGACTGGACTCTCTTCAGCAAGCAGTGATATATGTCAATCTTGAAAGACTCATGAAGGAAAGAGATGTGACATGCAGAGAAACAACTAGAAATAACTGAGCTTGAATCCTGATGGAAGCAAGCTAATGGATCTTTTTCTTTTCATTTCTTGGTTTTATTTCTACCTTACCATTTTTCATCCCACCTAGTACAATATGCCTTTGTAACTTGACTAATGTCTAATATGAAAGTTTTTGCAGATACTATGCTGGACTATATGCTGTCATGGGGGGTGGGAGGAGGTAGGGAAAGGAAATTTGAAAATCAAGGAACTATGGAATTGAATCTTGTTAATGAAAAATAAACAAATAAATAAAAAAAAAACAGACTAAGTCAAATGGGAAAAGAGTCTCAAAAAGGCAACGAGGAGCAGAATGCCTTAAAAGGCCTACTTTCCCAGATGGAAAAAGAATCTCTAAAGCTCACTGAGGAGATTCATTCCTTCAGAATTAGACTGGAGTAAATGGAAGCTAGTGACTTTATGAGAAATCAAGATGCTGTTAAACAGATCCAAGCAAATGAAAGAATAGAAGGCAATGTGAAGTATCTCATGGGAAAATCCTCTGACATGGAAAATAGATCTAGGAGAGATAATTTAAAAATTATTGGACTACTGGAAAGCCAGGATCAAAGAAATAATGGACAGTTTTGCTCCTCTTTTTGTCTTGCTGCCAGCTGAAACCTTTGGGCTCCTGCTCTCTTTGCCAATATGCCTGAGGAAATGCAGATCCAGGACCAACCCATGGAGGAGGAGGAAGTGGAGACTTTTGCCTTTCAGGCAGAAATTGCTCCATTGCTGTCTTTAATCATTAATACATTCTACTCTAATAAAGAGATCTTCCTGAGAGAGTTAATTTCAAATTCATCTGATGCCCTGGACAAAATCAGGTATGAGATTCTGACAGATCCAAATAAACTAGACTCTGGGAAAGAGCTGAACATTAGCATCATTCCAAACAAAGATGATCGCACCCTTACCATCGTGGATACTGGTATTGGAATGACCAAAGCTGATTTAATCAACAATATTGGTACAATAGGAAAGTCTGGAACCAAAGCTTTTATGGAAGCATTACAGGCTGGTGCAGATATTTCCATCATTGGTCAGTTTGGTGTTGGTTTTTATTCTGCCTTTCTGGTTGCTGAGAAGGTGACCGTCATCACTAAACATAATGATGATGAACAGTATGTCTGGGAGTCTTCAGCAGGAGGGTCATTCACCATTATGACTGAGGTAGGTGAACCTATGGGTAGAGGAACAAAGGTAATTTTGCGTTTGAAAGAGGACCAAACTGAGTACTTGGAGGAAAGCAGAATAAAGGAAATTGTGAAAAAGAATTCTGAATTCATTGGCTATCCAATTACACTTTTTGTGGAAAAAGAATGGGATAAAGAAGTCAGTGATGATGAAGCAGAGGAAAAGGAAGAGAAACAGGAGAAGGAAAAAGAAGAAAAGGAGTCTGAGGACAAACCAGAAATAGAAGATGTTGGCTCAGATGAAGAAGAAGAAAAGAAAGATGGTGACAAGAAGAAAAAGAAGATCAAAGAAAAATATATAGATCAAGAAGAGCTTAACAAAACAAAGCCAATCTGGACCAGAAATCCTGATGATATTACCAATGAAGAATACGGTTAATTCTATAAGAGCTTTATAAATGACTGGGAAGATCATTTAGCTGTGAAACACTTCTCAGTGGAAGGACAGTTGGAATTCAGAGCCTTTCTCTTTGTTCCAAGACGTGCCCCCTTCGATTTATTTGAAAATAGAAAGAAAAAGAATAACATCAAATTATATGTGCACAGAGTTTTCATCATGGATAACTGTGAAGAGGTGATTCCTGAATATCTGAGTTTCATCAGAGGTGTGGTGGATTCAGAAGATCTTCCTTTAAATATTTCACGTGAAATGCTGCAGCAAAGCAAAATTCTGAAAGTGATAAGGAATAATTTGTTAAAAAAAAGTTCTTAGAACTCTTCACTGAACTGTCAGAGGAAAAAGAGAATTATAAAAATTTTATGAGCACTTTTCTAAAATCATTAATCTTGGAATACATGAAGACTCCCAGAACCGAAAGAAAATTTCAGAATTGCTGAGATACTATACTTCCGCTTCTGGTGATGAGATGGTTTCTCTTAAGGACTATTGCATGAGGATGAAGGAGAACCAGAAACACATCTATTACATTACTGGTGAAACCAAGGACCAAGTGGCTAATTCAGATTTTCTTGAGCGTCTTCAGAAGCATGGTTTAGAAGTAATACATATGATTGAACCTATCAATGAGTATTGTTTGCAACAGCTAAAGGAATTTGAGGGCAAGACTTTAGTGTCTGAAACCAAAGAGGGTTTGGAACCCCCGGAAGATGAAGATGAAAAAAAGGAACAGGAGGAAAAAAAGGCAAAGTTTGAAAATCTTTGCAAAATTATGAACGATATCCTAGAAAAGAAAGTTGAAAAGGTAGTTGTATCAAACCAATTGGTTACTTCCCCGTGCTGCTGGATTCAGTCTGGAAGATCCCCAGATACATGCCAATCGAATCTACAGGATGATCAAGCTTGGTCTTGGAATTGATGAAGATGATTCAACTACTGAAGAAACCAGTGCAGCTATAACTGAGGAAATGCCACCTCTTGAAGGAGATGATGACACATCTTGCATGGAAGAAGTGGACTACAGCATTCCAAAACATGGAACTATAGCATGTTTCCTAGAGTAGTCTGAATAAGTTATTTTGTAAAAGGTGTTGAAAAAATACTTGATATCTTCATTCCCTCTGTTGTATATTTTCAGATACGTTCTCTTTATTTTTGTTAAATCACTTTTAAAAAAAAGATGTATGGCATGAACATGCTGTTTAAGGGGAAGTTTAGTATTCTCTTCCCTTCTAAGCATAATCAATACCGTGATACCTTAGACATTCAAGCAAGAACTAGTAATCATTGTAGTTTACTTTGGTTTTATTTTAGGGAGGGAGAAATAATATCCTTAATATATGTCCAAACATTGTATCTAATTTAACTCACTAACACACTTGTGGTCTGAATACAGTATGTAACAAAAAGCTGAATAATGGTATTGAATTACTCCTTGGTCTCTAAAATACACTGTTTTGAGGTATATTAAAATGTTTATGAAATTGTCTTTCTTTTATATATTTAAAAGAATTGAGTTCCATTCTATTCCATCCATTTTTGCCTGTATAAAACCCTGAAGCCTAGGAAAATAAAAGTGTTCACACCAAAAAATTAATAATAATGGAGAAATCATCCTTCAAGAAATTCTCAAGGAAAATTGCCCTGATGTTTTAGACCCAGAGGGCAAAATAGAGTTTGAAAGCATCCACACGTCACCTCCTGAAAAAGATACCAAGAAGAAAACTCCTAGGAATATTATAGCTAGGTTCCAGAATTCCCAGATCAAGGAGAAAATACTAAGCAGCCAGGAAGAATAATTTCAATAATGTGGCAATACAATCAGAATACCACAGGACCTAGCAGCTTCTACACTGAGGGAATAAAGGGCATGGAATATGATATTCCATAGGGCAAAGGACCTGGGATTAAAAACAAGAATCACTTACCCCACAAAACTGAGTACCTTGTTTCAGGGGAAAATATGGTCCATCAGTGGAACAGATGACTTTCAAGCATTCTTGAGGAAAAAAAAAAACAGAATTGAATAGAAAATTCGACATTCACCCACAAGAAGCAAGAGATGCTTGAGAAGGTAAACAGGAAAAAGAAATCAAAAGGAACTTATCAAAACTGAACTTTTTACATTCCTACATGGAAAAACAATAACTGTGAGTGACAGAACCTTTCTCAGTATGAAAATAATTGAAGGGTATATGGCCATATGAATACATATGTGAATGTGTTTATATATGTTTATTATAGGTATACAGGCATGGAGGGCACAGGTAGAATTTGGTGAGAAGGGATGATACTTAAGGGGTGAAGTTAAGAGGTGAGAGAGGAATGTGGTAAGAGGAGATGGGGAGTGACAGTGGGGGTAAACTATCTCACTTAGAAGAGGCAAGGCAAAGTAGTTGCAGGAGGGGGAAGAACAGGAAGACAAATAGGCAAACCATATTCTAATTGAATTTGGCAGAGGGAGAGAATGACATACATAATAAATGGGATATCTCACCCTGCAGGAGAGTAGGGCGCAGGGGGATGAGAGGGCGGATGATGGAATGTGTGGGTGACAAGGGATGAAGGGTATGGTTCTGGAATATGAAGTTTTAAAATCAAATGTTTCAAGTATACATAAATACTATTATTAATACTATTTTGCATGTAACTGGGAGATTAGATTGCAGGCTTTCGAGCACAGAGTTTCACCTAGCCCTAATGGAAAAGTCGAAGGGGGTAGGGAAGAGAGCCGATTGGATGAGGTGATATCCTGTGGTACTGCTATTCTGGGGTTGTCAGTAGGGGGAAAATGGGGAAAAAATTGTAACACAATCTGGAGGAAATAAATGATGTGAAGCAGAAGCTAATGAAGCATTTGGAAAAAAAAATATTCATACAGATTAAATGAGTTACCCAAAGTCACACAGGTAAGAAGTAGCCCTGCAGAGTTAATAATGATCATAGCTCATATTTCTTATATAAGATTTTTCTTTTTTTTAAACAAATGTTTTATTAACTTCTGTTTTACATCATTCATTTCCATCAGATTTTGAGTTACAATTAGACCCCCCCCTGTTTTTCCCCTACCCACCCTCCCAGAATAGCAGTCCCACAAGATATCTCTTCCTCCAATCTGCTCTCTCCCATATCTTTTCCCATACCCCCTTCGACTTTTCCATTAGAGGATGGTGAATAATATTTTTCTTATATATTATGATGGAAACCATAATAACTCATCAAATGCTCATCAATTAATATATACAAGGGTGTGCTGGGGCTAGCTCAAGTTGGCTCAAAACAATTGTTAAATTTTCAATGTAATCATTTACACTTCAGAAAGCAATGAAAACCAGGAATCAGGGCTGCTTTATTGTTTTGTTGATTGTCTAGGCTTAAGGATGTAGTGGAGGAAATGCTAAAAAATTTTATTGGACATAAAAGTATGTCCCGAAGACTTTTTTAAGACTGTTTTTTTTTTTTAATCTCCCAGCATAAGACAGAATTCAAAAAACCTGGAAAGACTTATGTGACCTAAAGCTGAGTGAAGCGTGCAGAAACAGGAGAATACTATACACAGTATTGGTATTATATATTGAATTAGAATTAGTATAATAGTATTATATTGAAATAGAATTAGCACTAATTAGTACACAGTATTAGTATTACATATTGAATTAGAATTAGTATAATAGTAGTATATTGAAATAGAATTAGTACACAGTATTTTCCCCCCATTATTCCCCTACCCAACCTCCCAGAATAGTAGTCCCACAAGATATCGCTTCCTCCAATCTGCTCTCTCCCATACCTTCTCCCATACCCCCTTCGACTTTTCCATTAGAGGAAGGTGAATCTTTGTGTGCCAATGCCTACACATCTTATCTCCCAATTACAAGCAAAACAGTATTAATAATAGTACTTTTATATATTTGAAACATTTAATGTTAAGACCTCGAATTTCAGATCCATTTCCTTTCTCCCTTGTCACCCATTCACTCTGGGGAGATAAGTAATTCAGTATATGTTGTACATGTCTAGCTATGCAAAACATTATCATAGTAGATATATTGTACAAAGCTGCTTATAATTCCCTCCCACTCATCCCACCCCCCACCTGGTCCCTTCCCTACATGATCCTGTCCCTCTTCTATAGTGGGTACTTCCAACCTCCCCTCCCCCAAGGATGCCCTCCCATCCATCATCCCTCCTCTCATCATCCCTTCCCCCCATTCTGCTGCAGGTTGAGATATCCCATTTAGTATGTATGTCATTTTCTCCCTGAACCAAATTCAATGGGAATGTGGTTTTGCATTTTTAGCCTTCCTTATTCTCCCCCTCCTTTGCAACCACTTCCCCTTGCTTCTTCTACATGGGATAGTTTACCCTACCACGTCTCTCCCCATCTCCTCTTGCCATTTTCCTCTCTCACCTCATAATTTCATCCCTTGAGTATTCTCCCTTCCCAACAAATTCAACCTATGCCCTCTATCCATATATAACTGTAACCATATACACACACATTCACATATGTATTCATATGACCACACACCCTTCTTCCATTATTTTCATAGTGAGAAAGATATCATCAGTTCCAGTTATTGCTTTTCCCTATAGGAATGTAAATAGTTCAACTTTGATAAGTTCCTTTAGATTTCTTTTCCCTGATTACCTTCTCAGGCATCTCTTCCTTCTTCTGTCTGGATGTCAAATTTTCTATTCAATTCTGTTTTTTTCCTCAAGAATGCTTGAAAGTCCTCTATTCCACTGAATGACCATATTTTCCCCTAAAACAAAATACTCAGTTTTGCTGGGTAGGTGACCCTTGGGTTCATTCCCAGTTCTTTTGCCCTCTGGAATATCATATGCCATGCCCTTTGATCCCTCAGTGTAGTAGCTGCCAGGTCCTGGGCTATTCTGATTGTGTTTCCACAGTATTGAAATTGTTTCTTCCTGGCTGCTTGTAGTATTTTCTCCTTGATCTGGGGATTCTGGAACCTGGCTATAATATTCCTGGGGGTTTTCTTTTTGGGACATTTTCAGGAGGTGATCAGTGGATTCTTTCAACCTCTATTTCGCCCTCTGGATCTAAAACATCAGGGCAGTTTTCCTTGAGAATTTCTTGAAGGGTGATTTCTAGGTTCTTTCCTTGATCATGGCTTTCAGGTAGTCCAATAATTTTTAAATTGTCTCTCCTGGATCTATTTTCCAGGTCAGTGGTTTATCCCATGAGATATTTCACATTGCCTTCTAATCTTTCCTTTGTTTGGATCTGCTTAACAGCATCTTGATTTCTCATAAAGTCATTAGCTTCCATTTGCTCCAGTCTAACTCTGAAGGAATGAATCTCCTCAGTGAACTTTTGAGATTCTTTTTCCATCTGGCAAATTCGACTTTTAAGGCATTCTTCTCCTCATTGCCCTTTTGGGCCTCCTTTGCCATTTGAGTCAGTCTATTTTTTAAGGTGTTGTTTTCCTCAGTCAGGCTGTTGACCCTCATTTTGTACTTTTCCTGCATCCTTCTCATTTCTCTTTCCAATTTTTCCTCCACTTCTCTTATTTGATTTTTAAAGTCCTTCTTAAGGTCCTCTATGGCCTGCAACCCGCTCATGTTTTCCCCTGGGGCTTTTGGAGCAGGACTTCTGACCTCACAGTCCTTTTCCTGCTCTATGCCCCCAAAATAGGAGTCTAGGGTTGCATTTTTCTGTTTCCTTTGCCTTGGCATGTTGCCACTTAATTGCTTGACTTTTGGGCTTGTTGCCACACTATGGCTTTAAGGCCAGATAGAGGAATTTTCGTCCCGAATGTGTGGGGGGCAACTTCCGTTTCTGGCAAGCTGTAAACCCACCCACGACTTCCACCCTAGATCACAATGCAGATCCAGGGAGGTTAAAGCAAGAGCGATTACTCCCCAGGACTGATCACTCGATCTCACTACTTGCAGGCCGGGAGTTGGAGCTGTATCTGAAAACTACAAAATGGCATTTGTCCTCATCGGCTTCTAGCCCCCAGGGGAGGGAGCTGACACATTCCCTAAATACAGGTCCCAAAGTCCATAGGACACTAACCTCTTACTTTATCCTAGGCATGTCTATGTTGATAATTCTGGAGTTGCCACAGCTGCTGGTGTTCTGGGGTTCCTCCAGCCAGCTGCTGGCCCTGCCGCCCTGGAGCTAAAACCTTGGCTCACACAGACCTGGGCTCGGCTCGGCTGCCAGGTCCCAGATCGCTGCTCTGTTCCTTCCTGCAGGGCTGTCCTCAGCGGGAGGTTAGCTTCTCTGTGTCGTTCTTTGGGTGCTGGGGCTCCAGAAGTTGTTCAGAGTCCCCTTTTACATAGTTTGGGGGGAATCTGGGGTCAGAGTGGCTTGGAGGAGCTGTTTCTATTCCGCCATCTTGGCTCCACCCCCCCAGCAGCATACTTTTAACAGATGACTCCTAGTGTCTTAGAATTAGTAGGATTAATAGTCGATGACAACTCATATCTATCTATCTATCTATCTATCTATCTATCTATCTATCTATCTATCTATCATAATATGCATATACATAGAGAGATATTTACTGTGTTTATTTGTGTATATTCTTATCCAGATTTGACATAGTTAAAAATACATACATTTCCAAATGTAAAGAGAAAAAAATATTATATATGAAACCATATATCTCCTTATATTGTTTGATTTTATTAAAATAACGCTGAATTTAATAAATTAGTTTCTGAAGCTTTACCACTTGTTTTTACTTTCCTCTGAACTTTTTGTTCTCCTCTATGAATTTTAAATGCTCATTTTATAATCTTTTCATTGTTCATTGCTCACTGTTTGTTGATAACCTTATTTATTTCTGTTTTCTTTGGGGGGGTTGATATCATAACTCCTTATTTATCTCTCAATTCTCCTTTGCCAAATAAATAAAATTTCCCTCGTAACAAATTAGTATAATCAAGCAAAATAAGCCTACAGTATAGCCATGTCCAAAAATATATTCCTCATTGTGAGTCTTTTTCTATCCCCCCTTAATCAAGAGGTTTGAGGTATCATCCCTGGTACAAGGAAGGCCATTGTATTAATCAAAATTTTTAAGTCTTCCAAAGATGTTTCTCTTTAAATTGCTATAGCTGTATAAATCTTTTATCCTTATTCTTTTTACTTTACTCTGCAATAGTTTGTAAACATCTTCTCAGGTTTATCCGAATCCATACTTTTGAATATTTCTTACATTGCAATAATATCTCATCATGTTTATGATATACTATTATTTGTTCACTCACTCCAAATAATTGAGTAACTGCCTTAAATTTGATCTTTTGCTTCAATAAAATGAGTTGTTATGAATACATTTATATACCTGCGTCCTTTCCTTCTTTCTTTTATCTCTTTGTGGTGTGTGTTAGTAATGACATAACTGGGTCATGGGATATGAAAAGTTTAGTGACTTGGGGGGGGGGCGGTGTTTACATTCCTTTCCAGAATAGCTGGATCAAATCACAGTTCTACCAGCAGTGAAGTAGTGTGCTTCTCCTCCCAAATTCTCTTCAACAATTGTCATTTTCATTTTGTTCATCTGAAAATATCACAGATATAAGGGGAAATTAATAACAATATTAATTTCTCTTATTTGTGGTTGAGAACATTATCAACCACCCCCTCCTTCCTCCACACATGCCAGAGAAAGAGGACTACTTACAGGATTAAACAGTAGGCCTGGGCAAAACTGAAACAATTTCACTTTACCACCATCCCACACATATGTAATCTTCCATTTTCTCTTCCCTAATATTTTTCAACCATATTGCACTCATATCTCATTACAATCTCATCCACTTCCTTCTACTGTGCCCCCTGAAGTTTCTGTTCCATAATGTAATCTGTTTCTAGATTTATAAAAACCATCTCCAACACTCTGGCTTAGATGAGGAGTCAGAATACTATTGTCTCTTTACATTAATTTTTCACTAACCTCATATTCTTTGAAGTCCACTCAGCCAAAAATTTCCACCCACTCTAAATCAGCATATTAATTGTGTTCTATCTCTTTCTTTAGGAATTCAACACCTGCCTCAACATGTTACACACCTCCCAAATGTCCTCACTTGTTCTTTTCATGTTAATGTTCCCTTCAACTATCTAACCTCCAGTCTTTAAGTCCCTTAAATCACATGATTTATTACTTCGCTCTACCTATGTCACATATAGAGATGATCACACAGTAGATCTTACCATTGATAATAAATATTCTACCTACTTAATGGGAAGCTCTGACATTATTATTTTTTAATTAATTATTTTATTTTTAGTTTTCAAAATTCATTTCCACAAGATTTTGAGTTCTAAATTTTCTCCCCATTTTCCCCTCACCCGCACCCAGAGATGGAATGTATTCTGGTAATTGCTTCCCCTTGTCTGTCCTCTCTTCTATCACCCCACTCTCCCTCTGATCCCCTTCTTTTCCATATTCCTGTAGGACAAGATAGATTTTTATACCCCATTGCCTGTATATCATAATTTCCAGTAGCAGGTAAAAAGAATTTTTAAGATTTGTTTTTCTAAAAATTTGAATTCCAAATTCTTTCCCTTCTTCCCTCCCTACCCACCCTCACTGAGAAAGCAAGCAACTCAATATAGGTTATACATGTGTAGTTTTGCAAAACAATTCCACAATAGTCATTTGAAAGGCTCTATTTCACTCCATCCTATCCCACTGCTCATATATTTTCTTTTCTCTTTTGACCCTGTTCCCTTTCAAAAGTGTTTGCTTCTAACTACACCCTCCCTTAATAGGCCCTCCCTTCTATTATCCCCACCTTTTATCTCCTCCCCCTCTACTGTCCTATAGGGTAAGATACCAATGGAGTGTGTATGCTTTCCCCTCCTTAAGCCAAATCCAAATCACTCATTCCCTCATTTACCTTTTCTTTTTTTTTATTTTTATTTTTTATTTTTTTAATTAAACAAATGCTTTATTAACATCTGGTTTACATCATTCATTTCCACCAGATTATGAGTTACGTTTTTCCCCCATTTTGCCCTATCCACCACCCCAGAATAGCAGTCCCACTACATATCCCCTCATCCAATCTGCTCTCTCCCATATCTTCTCCCATACCCCCTTCGACTTTGCCATTAGGGAAAGGTGAATCTCTGAGCCCCACTGCCTGGACATCTTATGAAACATTTAATTTTAAAACTTCAATTTTCAGATCCATTCCCTTTCTCCCTTGTCACCCACTCCCTCTGTGAAGATAAGCAATTCAGTATGTGTTGTACATGTATATCTATGCAAAACATTACCATAGAAGATATATTGTAAAAGAATGCTTATATTTCCCTCCCACCTGTCTCACCTCCCACCTGGTCCATTTCCTACTTTGATCCTGTCCCTCTTTGATAGTGGTTACTTCTAACCTCCCCTCTCCCCAGAATGCCCTCCCCTCCATCATCCCCCATCTCATCCCCCTTTCCCCTACTCAGGAGAATGAGTGAGGGTAAGATATTCCATTTAGTATGTATGTGATTCTCTCCTTGAGCCAACTTCAATGAGAATATGCCTTTGCCTTTTTGCCTTCCTGTTCTTCCCCTCCCCTGCAGCTACTTCCCCTTGCCTCTTCTACATGAGATAGTTTGCCCTACCCTGTCTGTCTCTATCTCCTCTTGCCACTTTCCTCTCTCACCTCTTGAATTCACCCCCTTAAGAATCATCCCTTCCTTGGGACGGCTAGGTGGCACAGAGAGCAGAGAGCCAGCCCTGGAGCCAGAAGGACCTGAGCTCGGATCCGGCCCCAGACACCCAACGCACAAACAATAACCCAAGCACGCGAACCTGGGCAAGTCACCCAACCCCAATTGCCCTCCAAAAAAAAAATAATAATCATCCCTTCCCATCAAATTCAACCTGTGCCCTCTATCCAGGTATACCTGTGAACATATGCCATGTACCCTTCTTCAATTATTTTCATAATGAGAAAGGTTTCATCAAACACAGTTATTGTTTTGCCATGTAGGACTGTAAATAGTACAACTTTGATAAGTTCCTTTGGATTTCTTTTCCTTGATTACCTTCTCAAGCATCTCTTGCTTCTTGTGTCTGAATGTCAAATTTTCTATTCAACTCTGGTTTTTTCATCAAGAATGCTTGAAAGTCCTCTATTCCACTGAATGACAATATTTTCCCCTGAAAAAAGATACTCAGTTTTGCTGGGTAGGTGACCCTTGGGTTCATTCTCAGTTCTTTTGCCCTCTGGAATATCATATTCCATGCCCTTCGATTCCTCAGTGTAGAAGCTGCCAGGTCCTGGACTATTCTGATTGTGTTTCCACAATATTGAAATTGTTTCTTCCTGGCTGCTTGTAGTATTGTCTCCTCGATCTGGGGATTCTGGAACCTGGCTATAACATTCCTGGGAATTTTCTTTTGGGGATCTTTTTCAGGAGATGATCTGTGGATTCTTTCAACCTCTATTTTGCCCTCTGGGTCTAAAACATCAGGGCAATTTTCCTTGAGAATTTCTTGAAGGATGATTTCCAGGTTCTTTCTTTGATCATGGCTTTCAGGTAGTCCAATAATTTTTAAATTATCTCTCCTGGATCTATTTTCCAGGTCAGTGGTTTTTCCCATGAGATATTTCACATTGCCTTCTATTCTTTCATTTGTTTGGATCTGTTTAATAGTATCTTGATTTCTCATAAAGTGACTAGCTTCCATTTGCTCCAGTCTAACTCTAAAGGAATGAATCTCCTCAGTGAGCTTTTGAGATTCTTTTTCCATCTGGCAAATTTGACTTTTTAAGGCATTCTTCTCCTCATTGCCTTTCTGAGCCTCTTTTGCCATTTGAGTTAGTCTATTTTTTAAGGTGTTATTTTCCTCAGTCAGGCTGTTGACTGTCATTTCATACTTTTCTTGCATCTTTTTCATTTCTCTTCCCAAATTTTCCCCCACTTCTCTTATCTGCTTCTTAAGGTCCTCTATGGCCTGTATCCAGCTTGTATTTTCATTTGGGGCTTTAGGTGCAGGAGTTATGACCTCACAGTCCTCCTCCATGCTTTGAGCCTCTTTGCCCCTAAAATAGGAGTCCAATGTTGAACTTTTCTGTTTATTTTGTTTCGTTTGCCTAGGCATATTGCCTCTTAATTACTTGATTTTGGGGCTTTTTGCCACATTAGGACTCTGCCACCAGACAGGGGAGCTTCTGCCCAAATGTGGGGTCTTCACAACTTCTGCCAGTTGTGTGGCCTCTGTAAAGCCTCCACCCACTCTGGCAAGTTGGATACCCACCCCAACCCTCCCCCCCCCCCAGACTACAATCCATATCCAGGCAGTTTAAAGCAAAAGCGATTAACCCCCAGACTGATTGCTGGATCTTCCTACAGTTTGCAGACCAGGAGCTAGAGCCACTACTGACGCTGCAAAATGGCTTCTGTGCAGCTGTTTCTTCAGCAGCTTTTTGCCCCCAGGGGAGGAAGCCATGTGTTCCCCAAATACTGGTCCCAAAGTCCATGGGGCACTAACCTCTCACTTTGTCCTAGGCATATCTGTGCTGATAATTCTGGAATCGCCACAATTGCTGGTGTTCTGGGATTCCACCAGCTAGTTGAAGGCCTGGCCGCCCTGGGGCTAAAACCGGGGACCTGGGCTCAGCTCTGCGGGCTGCCCTGTTGTTTCCCAGCGAGCTGTGCTGCCTGCTCTCCGAGCACTGCGCTGGCCTCTCCCTGCAGGGCTGCTGGGCTGTCCTCAGCAGGAGGTTAGCTTCTCTGTGCCGTTCTGTGGGTGCTGTGGCTCCAGAAGTTGTTTGGAGCTCCCTTTCACATTGTTTGAAATTTTTGTGGGGCAGAGCACATTGGAAATGCTGTTTCTACCCTGCCATCTTGGCTCTGCCCCACCTCATTTACCTTTTCTTACCCTCCATTTTAATAACTTTTTCTTGCCTCTTTAAACATGAGCTAATTTACCCCATTCTATATCTCCCTTTCTCCTTCTCTCTCACCCCTTAATTTTATTTTAGATAGCTTCCTTTTCATATTCAACTCACTCTGTGCCATCTCTCTCTCTCTCTCTCTCTCTCTCTCTCTCTCTCTCTCTCTCTTTCTCTCTTCCTCTATTCCTTCAACTACCTTAATACTGAGAAAGATCCCTTATAATTTCTCTTTATTGCTTACCTTTTCATGCTTCTCTTCATTCTTGTATTTGAAAGTCAACTTTTTATTCAACTCTGGTCTTTTCAATGAAAATGCTTGGAAATTCTATATTTCATTGAATGTCTATTTTTCCCTTGAAGTATTATACGCAATTTTGCTAGGTAGCTGATTCTTCGTTTTCATCCTAGCTCCTTTTGCTTCCAGAATATCATATTCTAAGTCCTTCTTGGAATAAGTAGAAGCTGCGAGATCTCCTGATTATCTCTTAAATTATCCTGATCATATTTCCACAATACTCAAATTGTTTCTTTCTAGCTGCATGGAAAATTTTCTCTGTGACCTAGGAACTCTGGAATCTGGCTACAGTATTTCTAGGAGTTTTCTTTTGGGAATCTCTCTCAGGAGGTGGTCTATGGATTCCTTCCATATCTAGGTTCTTTTTTTTAAATCATGGCTTTCAGAGAGTTCAATAATTTTTAAATTATCTTTCCTGTATCTATTTTTCAGGTCAGTTTTTTTTTCCAAAGAGATACTTCACATTGTGTTTTATTTTTATTTTTCTTTTGGTTCTGTTTAATACATTCTTGATTTCTCATGAAGTCATTAGCTTCCATTTAATCCATTCTGGTTTTGAAATATTTTTTTCTTCAGCAAGTTTTTGGACCTCCTTTTTCATTTAGCCAAATCTGTTCTTTAAGCCATTCTTCTCATTAGCATTGTGGACCTTTCTTGTCATTTAATTTTAAGGGGCTACTTTCTTCTGTATTTTTGGGTTGTCCAAAGCCGTTAACCAAGCTGTTAACTTGTTCTTCTTTTTTTTTTATAAACAAATGCATTATTAACTTCTGGTTTACATCATTCATTTCCATCAGATTTTGAGTTACAATCTTTTCCCCATTTTCCCCCTACCCACCATCCCAGAATAGCAGTCCCACAAATTATCGATTCCTCCAATCTGCTCTCTCCCATATCTTCTCCCATAAGCCCTTCGACTTTTCCATTAGAGCAAGGTGAATCTCTGTGCCCCAATACCTGCACATCATATCTCCCAATTACATGCAAAAGATTTTTAATAATAGTATTTATATATATTTGAAACATTTAATTTTAAGACCTCTAATTTCAGATCCATTCCCTTCCTCCCTTTTCACCCATTCCCTCTGGGAAGATAAGTAATTCAGTATGTGTTGTACATATCTAGCTATGCAAAACATTACCATAGTAGATATATTGTAAAAGGTTGCTTATAATTCCCTCTCACCAATCCCACCCCCGCCTGGTCCATTCCCTACTTTGATCCTGACCCTCTTCTATAGTGGGTACTTGCAACATCCCCTCCCCACAAGAATGCCCTCCCATCCATCATTACCCCTCTCATTCCCCTTCCCCCTATTCTGCTGCACGTTGAGATATCCCATTTAGTATGTATTTCATTCTCTCCCTGAACCAAATTCAATGAGAATGTGGTATTGCCTTTTTGCCTTCCTATTCTTCCCCTTCCCTGCAGCCACTTCCCTTTACTTCTTCTACATGAGATAGTTTACCCCTGAACCCATCTCCTCCCATCTCCTCTTGCCACTTTCCTCTCTCACCTCATAATTTCACCCCTTAAGTATCATCCCTTCCCAAGAAATTCAACCTATGCCATCTATCCATGTATAACTGTAAACATATATACATACATTCACATATGGATTCATATGACCATATACCCTTCCTGCATTATTTTCATAGTGAGAAAGGTTTCATCAGTCACAGTTTTTATTTTTCCATGTAGGAATGTAGATAGGTCAACTTTGATAAGTTCCATTTGCTTTCTTTTACCTGATTACCTTCTCAAGCATCTCTTGCTTCTTGTGTCTGAATGTCAAATTTTCTATTCAACTCTGGTTTTTTCCTCAGGAATGCTTGAAAGCCCTCTATTCCACTGAATGACCATATTTTCCCCTGAAACAAAATACTCAGTTTTGCTGGGTAGGTGACCCTTGGGTTCATTCCCAGCTCTTTTGCCCTCTGGAATATCATATTCCATGCCCTTCATTCCCTCAGTGTAGAAGCTTCCAGGTCCTGTGCTATTCTGATTGTGTTTCCACAATATTTAAATTGTTTCTTCCTGGCTGCTTGTAGTATTTTCTCCTTGATCTGGGGATTCTGGAACCTGGCTATAATATTCCTGGGAGTTTTTGTTGCTGTTGTTGACCTTTTTAGGAGGTAATCTGTAGGTTGTTTCAACCTCTATTTCACCCTCTGGGTCTATATCATCAGGGCAATTTTCCTTGAGAATTTCTTGAAGTGTGGTTTCTAGGTACTTTCTTTCTTCAGGCTTTCAGGTAGTCCAATAGTTTTTAAATTATCTCTCCTGGATCTATTTTCCAGGTCAGTGATTTTTCCCATGAGATATTTCACATTGCCTTCTATTCTTTTATTTGTTTGGATCTGTGTAACAGCATCTTCATTTCTCATAGAGTCACTAGCTTCCATTTGCTCCAGTCTAATTCTGAAGGAATCATTCTCCTCAGTGAGCTTTTGAGATTCTTTTTCCATCTGACAAATTCGGCTTTTTAAGGCATTCTACTCCTCATTGCCCTTTTGGGCCTCCTTTGCCATTTGACTTAGTTTATATTTTACGGTGTTATTTTCTGCAGTCAGGCTATTGACTCTCATTTCATACTTTTCCTGCATCCTTCTCATTTCTCTTCCCAATTTTCCCTCCACTTCTTTTATTTGATTCTTAAAGTCCTTCTTAAGGTCCTCTATGGCCTGTAACCGGATCATATTTTTTCTTTGGGGCTTTTGGAGCAGGATTTCTGACCTCACAGTCCTCTTCCTATTCCATGCTTTGATCCTCTTTGCCCCCAAAATAGGAGTCTAATGTTGCCTTTTTCTGTTTATTTTGTTTCCTTTGCCTAGGTATGTTGCCACTTAATTACTTGACTTTGGGGCTTGTTGCCACAGTAGGACTCTGCCACCAGACAGGGGAATTTCCATCCCAAAGTCGGGGTCTTCACAACCTCCGGTTCTGGCAAGCTGGATACACACCCCACAACCTCCGCCCCAGACCACAATCCAGATCCAGGGAGGTTAAAGCAAGAGTGATTACCCCCCAAGACTGATCGCTGGATCTCCCTACAGTTTGCAGTCCAGGGGCTGGGGCCACCACTGAAACTGGAAAATGGCATGTCTCCTGAGTGCCTTCTAGCCCCCATGGGAGGAAACCAACTCTTTACCCAAATACTGGTCCCATAGTCCATAGAGCACTGACCTCTCACTTTTTCCTAGGCATGTCTGTGTTGATAATTCTGGAATGGACATGGCTGCTGGTGTTCTGGGGTCCCTCCAGCCCGCTGCTGGCCTGGCCACCCTGGGGCTAAAACCGGGGCTCATGTGGGCCTGGGCTTGGCTCCCAGTGTGCTGCGCTATCCATTCCCAGGTCGCTGTGCTGTGGGCTCCCAGAGTGCCTTGCTGGGTGCTCCCTGCTGGGCTGCTGGGCTGTCCACAGGGGGTGATTAGCTTCTCTGTGTCGTTCTGTGGGTGCTGGGGCTCTAGAAGTTATTTAGAGTCCCCTTTTTCATGGTTTGAAGGTGATCTGGGGGGAGAGCACCTTGGACATGCTGTTTCTACGCGTTAACTTGTTTTTCATGGTTTTCTTGCATCACTCTCATTTTTCTTCCCAATTTTGCCTCCACTTCCCTTACTTGATTTTCAGAAACTTTTTTTGAGCTCTTCCATGTCCTGCATCCAATTCACATTTTTCTTGGAGCCTTTTGATGTAGGAGTTTTGACTTTGTTGTTTGCTTCTAGTTGTATATTTTGATGTTCTTTGTCATCAAAGTAACATTCTATAGTCTGAGCGTTTAACACTGTTTTCCCATCAGCCCAGCCAAATATTGACTTTCTAATTCTTTGTCAATGTAGTACTCTGCTTCCAGTGTGCATGGGGGTGGGCATGAGAGTTCAGCCTCAGATTTCAGGGATTTTGTATCAGCCACTTGATCTCCCACCATCCATGGGCCTGAAGCTTGGGAAGCAGCCAGTGCTGCCACTGCTGCTGTTGCCACACCATCTTCTGTCATGGAGCTGGGGCCAGACAATGCTTGTCTTTCATCTAGTTTATACAGAATTTTCCCACTGACCTTCTATGTTGCTTCCATTGGGAGTGGAGGTTGAGGTGGGTATACTATTCCAAGCTTCAGGGGTATTGTGCAGCAATTTTTTAGGAGATACTTCTAGGGGAATGTAAATTTTCAGCTCTTCCAAGGTGGTATGGTCAAAGGAGACATGTTTATTCCTTTCCTAACCTTTGCTCTGGGCTGTGAGTAACCACAAGCACTCTTTTCTACCTTGGAACTCTGAAGATAATTCCCTCTCTACCACAGTCACATGTTCTGTCACACCAGTGCTCCTTCTCAACCCAGGACTGCCAACCAGGACTGCAACCCAGATCCAAGGAAGGCAAAGAAACAAAATTCTGCCTCAGCACCAGCAAAGAGATCCTTGCAATCCCCATCAGATCAGCTCAATCCCACACCATCTGTTACCCATAAGTTCTGGAAACAGCCACTGCTGCTGTTACTGCTACTGCTGCTTCAGCCACTTGCACTGTGCTGGTGCTGAACCACACTCCCCTCTCACCCAGATCCAATAGTTTTTCTGTTTATTTTCTATTTCTCTCTTTGTTGTCTGTGGGCGCAAAAGTCTGGAAATTGTCACAGCTGCTAGTGATTCATACCTCTGAGGTCTGCTTTGGCCCTACCTATGCTGGCATAGGGCACACCGGACTGTGCTTCACTCCCACTTTGGTTCAATAGACCTTCCTGTCAACCTTTCAGGAGGTATTGGGCAGGAGATTTGCTTCACTCTAACATTTTGTGCATTGTACAGGTATGGAATTTGTTAAGGGTCATTTTCTAAATGTATTTGGAGGGTTTTGGGGAAGAACTGAAGATATTCGCTGCTTTTACTACACCAACTTGGCCAAATTTGACTATCAAATATAGGAATCAAGAGAAGCATGGAAAGGTAAACAGGAAATAGAAATCATAAGGGATTTATTATTTGGAAAGATGATATTTGTAGCTCATGAGACCTTTCTCAGTTTTAGGGTAGTTGGAGGGAATTTGTGTAATACATACATACATACATGCATACATGCATGCATGCATGCAGTTATATATGTAAGTATATGTATATATGCGTGTATATGTATATGTGTATACATATATTGCTATATGTGTATATATATATATATGTATATTCATGTGTATGCATATATCTGTATGTATGGGTATATGTATACATATATGCACACATATACATGTATAAATATGTACACATATATATGTATGTGAGTATGTGTTTCTGTGTGTGTGTGTGTGTGTGTGTGTGTGTGTGTGTAAGTGGTGTGGGGAATGTACTGGGAGAAAAAGAAAGGGAGAGGAAGAATGTAGCAAATCATCTCACATAAAAGAGGCAAGAAAGAGTTTTTACAATGGAGGGGAAGAGGAAGAAGGTGAGAGGCAATAAGTGAGACTTAACTCTCATCAGATTTGACTTAAGGAGGGAATAACATATACATTCAATTGGGTATGGAAAGCAGAAGAGAAGGGGATAAGGAAGAGGGGAAGATAAAAGAAGGGATGGCAGATTGGGGGAAGGAGCAATCAGAAACAAACACTTTCATGGAGGGACAGGCTAAAGGAGAGATTAGAACAAATGGAGGGTGAACAAACAGAATAAATGGAGGGATAAAGGGAAATATAATTTCACTCACAACATGGCAGCTATGAAAGTGTTTTGCATCACTACAAATGTATAATCTGTGTTGAATTGTTTACCTTCTCAATGAGGGTGGGTGGGGAAGGAGATAGGGAAAGGATGTTATACTCAAATCTTTAAAAACAAAAGTCAAGTGGGAGTCAAGATGGCAGAGTAGAAACAGCACTTCCATGGAGCTCCAGCCCACACCACTTCGAAATTATGTAAAAGGGGCACTATGAATGACTTCTGGAGCTCCAGGACCCACAAAATGACATAGAGAAGCTAACATCTCACTGAGGATAGTCCTGCAGCCTGGCAAGGAAGGGCCAGCGCAGAGCTCTGGGAGTCAAGCCCAGGCCTGCATGAGTTGTGGTTTTATCCCGAAGGCAGGCAGACCAGCAGCCGGCTGGAGGGACCCCAGAACACCAGCAGCTGTGGAGTTCCCAGAATTCTCAACACACAGATGCCAAGAACAAAGTGAGAGGTTAGTGCTGTATGGACTTTGGGACTGGTTGGGAGAATGCATCAATCTGGGGGGTAAGCACTCTTGCTTTACCCTTCTTGGATCTGGATTGTGGTCTGGGGTGGAGGTCTTGGGGTGTGTGACCAGCTTGCCGGAGTGTGTGGAAGCTTCACATAGGACACCCAACTAATACCTCTGGAAGTTGAGAAAACCCCAATTTTGGGGAAGTTCCCCTGGCTGGTGGAAAAGTCCTACTGTGGCAACAAGCCCAAAAGTCAAGTAATTGGGTGGCAACATTCTTAGGCAAAGGAAATAAAATAAACAGAAAAATGCAATATTAGACTCCAATTTTGGGGACAAAGAGGATCAAAACATGGAATAGGAGGAGCATTGTGAGGTCAGAACTCCTGCACCAAAAGGCCCAAATGAAAATACAAGTTGGATACAGGCCATAGAGGACCTTAAGAAGCAGATAAGAGAAGTGGGGGGGAAATGGGAAGAGAAATGAGAAAGACGCAAGAAAAGTATGAAATGAGAATCAACAGCATGACTGAGGAAAATAACACCTTAAAAATAGACTAACTCAAATGGCAAAACTGGCTCAAAAAGGCAAAGAGGAGAAGAATGCCTTAGAAAGCCAAATTTTTCAGATGGAAAAAGAATCTCAAAAGCTCACTGAGGAGAATCATTCCTTCAGAATTAGATTGGAGCAAATGGAAGCTAATGACTTTATGAGAAATAAAGATGCTATTAAGGAGATCCAAACAAATGAAAGAGTAGAAGGTAATGTGAAATATCTCATGGGAAAATCCACTGGCCTAGAAAATAGATCCAGGAGAGACAATCTAAAAATTTTTGGACTACCTAAAATCCATGATGAAAGAAAGAATCTAGAAACCATCCTTCAAGAAATTCTCCAGGAAAATTGCCCAGATGTTTTAGAACCAGAGGGCAAAATAGAGGATGAAAGAATCCACAGACCACCTCCTGAAAAAGATCCCAAACAGAAAACTCCTAGGAGCATTATAGCCAGGTTCCAGAATTCCCAGATCGAGGAGAGAGTATTACAAGCAGCCAGCAAGAAACAATTTCAATGTTGTGGAAACACAATCAGGATAACACAGGATCTGGAAGCTTCTACACTGAGGGAATGAAGGGCATGGAATATGATATTCTGCAGGTCAAAGGACCTGGGATTAAAACCAAGATTCACCTGCCCAGAAAAACTGAGTATTGTGTTTCAGGGGAAAATATGGTCATTCAGTAGAATAGAGTACTTTCAAGCATTCTTGAGGAAAAAACCATAGTTGAATAGAAAATTTCACATTCAGATACAAGAAACAAGAGATACTTGAGAAGGTGGATAAGAGCAAGTCCCTCACTGCGACATAAAATAACAGTTATCAAGACAAGAATTGCCTCCTTTATGGGTAGGATATGTATGGAGTTCTTTACAGAAGCCAGTCCTTGGTTTAACTCTCACTTTCATGTTGAGTAGAATCTTTACACTGAGAATGGCTAGTGGCTTGATCAATACCACTAGTAGATTTGTTTCTAAAGATGATTAGGAAAAAAGGAAAAGAAAAGGAAAAAAAGGAAAAGAACCTATTCTAAAATATTTATAGCAGCTCTCTTTGTAGTGACAAAAAACTGGAATTTACAGGATTGCAGGGATGCCTATTAGTTAGGCAATAGCTGGAAAAGTTGTAGTATATGATTGTGATGGAGTTCTGCTGTGCTTTAAGAAATGATGAAGTCTATCTTACAAAAACATGGATAGACTTGTGGGAAATAATGAAGAGTGAATTGAAGAGAACCAAGGGACATTGTAGATGTAACAGTAATGTTGTTTGAAGAGCAACTTTGTCATTTTGACTATTATAAATACCAAATTAACTACAAAGGATATATGAAGGAAGATGCTATCTGCATCCAGAAAAAGAACTGATAAAATAGAAGTATGGATAGAAAAATTGTGTGTGTGTGTGTGTGTGTGTGTGTGTGTGTGTATATATATATATATATATATATATATATAGTGTGTGTGTATGTGTGTAATATTAACTATCTTTAGGATAGGGAGGAGGGAAAAGAAAAAAGAAAAAAAACAAGAAATGTACATTATCACTTTATTATATATTTAAAAGGAATACCACTTTATGCCTAATATATTTACAGTTTCATGCACAATCATTTCTTACTATGCTCTTTTATAGAAATGCTCTCCTACGGTGGGATAGGGGAGAGATGGGAGAAAATTTTAAATTCAAAATCTTGTGGAAGTGAATGTTGAAAAGTGAAAAAAAATAGATTTAATAAAACAAAACAAAAGAACAAAGGGCAAACAATAACAACAGATTGATTTGTTAATATTCCAATTTTAAAATGATTCTTCACTTCATTTATTCTCTTTTTCTGTTCTATAAATGCAGGTTTCTGCCAATATGTTATTTCCCTGAGGATTTCTTTACTTGAATGGCTTTAATCTCTTAACTGCCAAATACCATGGCCTTGTCTCAGTTCTCATACCCCTTATTATATCTGATACATTTGACACTGTTGACACCCATCTCCTCCTGTAAAGTCTCTCTTTGTGTTTTCATAACACTATTCTCTCTTCATACTTGTCAACCAAATCTGACTATTCATTTTCTACTTTCTTGGCTGAGCTCATCACACACATCCTACCTGTGAATGTTTCTCTAATGTTTTGTCTTGGTCCCCTTTCTCTTCTTCATCTGCATTCTTTTACTCAACAGAGTCATTAACTCCCATGGGTTTTAAATATCATGTCTAAGTAGATTTTTGGCTCAAAATTTTGTATATCCAGTCTCTTCCTTGATCAGGTCTCTGTGTCCAGCTGACTAATGGACATGTAAATTAGATATCTTAGAGACATTTCAAGTACACTAAGTCCAAAACTTAACCCATAGTTTCTCCAAGCAAGGTGGCACAGTGGATAGAACACTGAACTTGGATTCAGGAAGATCTGAGTTCAAATCTGTTCTCAGATACTTAGTAGATTTGTGATCATGGTGAAGTTATTCAACCTTTATTGCCTCAGTTTCCTCTACTAAAAATGGGAATAATGCTGCCTACCTCACAGGGTTATTATGAGGATCAAATTATATAACATTATACAGCACTTAGCTCAATATCTGTCACATAGTAGCCTCTATATACATGATTATTCCATTATTTTCCTTATACTTAACTTCTATTCCCTACTCTCAACCTAGACCCTCATCCAACCTTCACTAATTCTGTAAAAGGAAGAAAGTAGACACTGCAATTTTCAATTCTACCATGTTTATTACATCATCCTCAACTCCTTATTATCCCTCACACCACACCATATTTGAAAATATTGTTATTTCAACATTCACAACTGGCCCATTTTCCTTACCAGTATTACTTTTGCTCAGGCTTTCATTATATCTTAGCTAAATCATCACAAAAATATCCCAATTGGTTTCCCTTTCCCAAATCTCTTCCCATGTTTGTTCATACTTTATACTAATTCCAAAGTAACCTTTACGAAGTTCTCTAAACAGATCTACTCAGCTAACTCTAATAACTTCCTTTTGACTCTTGATTAAAATATAAATTTCCCCTATTTATCTTTTAACTTACTTCACAACTTAGCTGTAAACCTATGTTTCTCGTCATAAGGGACGTTATTCATTCTCCCACACACTGTACTATAACCAAACTGGACTTCTCCTTGTTCTTCATACACAGCATTCTAGTTGCTCACAACTGCTAGTGTCCTCCCTCTAAACTTCATTGTATTTAACTACTTTTCATCTACTCACTTAATATTAATTCTGTATTTATTCATACCTGTATTTGCCTTTATGGTTAGAATGCAACTCCCTTATGATTATGGATTTTTAAAAATAGTTATATCCATAGAACATGATATACTTCCTGGCACATAATAGGTTCTTAATAAATGTTATTGATTATTCTTTGACAGCTTGCCTCTCTTTTTGAGAAGTGGATTTTCATGTCCTTTGATCACACACACACACACACACACACACACACACACATGTGCAAATGAATCTTGATCTTATGAATTGGTTCCCAAGAGATTTTGAGTATCAAAACTTTATTAAAGAAACATACTGCATAGACTTCCCCCCTAATTTCATTTCCAATTTTAGCTATGTTTATTTTGTTTGTGGAAAAAGCTTTACCATTTTATCTTATCAAAATAGTACATTTTATTTCTTGTGTTTTCTTCTATCCTAGGTTTATTAAGAACTTTTCCTTTATCCACAGATGTGAAGGCTGTTTCTTTCCTTTCTTCTACAAATATTTTATTATGTGACATTTTATATTTAGGTCAAAGCTCATTCTTATGGAACTTTATGTATACATAACACTTTACTTACAATAACAATATTTATTTATACTATATGTACTACAGTATTCTCAGTTTTTACAACATGAAATAGATCCAGCACAGTGAGCGCTATTAAGCTGTACACCAGAGACCCCAATACCGATCCCTTTTTCTAGGTATGTCCTCTTCTTGTCACCTCACTTTTCTATCTCAGAGAAAACTCTTCCTTGATACTCTCTGCCTTCTTGGTGATTTTCATCAGGAGCCATGATTTTAAGAAAGACGTTAGTAATACTTCACCTAACTCATGTCTAAAATTACTCTCCAGATTTCTTTTCTCCTTTCTTCTCTTTGTGTATGATTGTTTTCCTATGTTAGAACATGAGTTCCTTAAGGGGAGATATAATATTATTTGTTCATATTTGAATCCCAAGCACTTCCCATAGCTCCAGACACAATGTTAAGATCAATAAAGGCTTTATCTGTTTCCCTTCTGACTCTAAAGTCAATTGTAAATTGATTAATTGAGTTGTACCCAGAAAGTTACCAAATTGTGTATACCCTTTGATCAAGTTATATGAATATTAAGCTTATATCCCCAAAGGATATCAAATAAAGCAGAAATAGTTCTACATGAGCAGAAATATTTATAGTAACCTTTTGTTGTTGTTGTTATAGAAAAACATTGAAATCTAAGGAACTGTCCTCTTGGTGAATGGCTAAACAATGGCTAAATGTGATTATTCAAAATAATGGGATATTATTGTACCTTAAAGAATGATGAAATATACAGTTTAAGAGCTGATGCAGAGAAAAGTCAGCATAACTAGGAGAAAAATTCATACAATGATACATTCATACAATGATAGGGGGAAATAACTTAGAAATATTTTAAGAATGGTTGTTGACTCTTGTATATAAATAAAAGTCCCAAAAGCTAAAAATGAAACATGCCACTTACTTTCTGCTAGAAAGATGAAGAGATACACTTTTTTCACAAATGGATAGTATGGATTTTTTTCTAGACTATGTAGCTATCTATTGAAGGCTGAGTTTGTTCTTTGTTATGTGTTCATTTGGGAGGGAGGAGAATGGAAGGGATAGATAGTATCTTCTTCAAGAAAGGTTAGTCTGGTTTGAAATGAATAAATCCATGTAATAAATATCAATAGACTATGTTAGAATTTCCAGAGATACTTCCTGTTGTAAAGTACCATAGTGGAAAAAAAATAGTCAATTTAGTTTCAGAGAATCTAAAAATTCAAGGTTCAGTTTTTATTTTGATTGTGTGACCCTGTGGATGTAATTTGATCTCTCTCTTCTTAGTTTCCTCATCTGTAAAATGAGGGGGTTGAACTTGGGTGCCTCCTACATCCTGTTCAACTTTTACGTCATGATCTTGTGATATTCCATCAGACAACTCTTTGAATTCTTGAAGTTAGTGACTATATTCATAAAATCAAAGATCTAGACCAAGCAAAGACTTAAATGATGACTTTTCCAAGCTAAATCTTCCCTTTTAACTGAGAATCTCATAAACTGGGTTTCAAACCATGCACCTTTTTTCCACCTCTGGTCACTCTTCCATGGTGTCATCCCATCTTGTCTACATGGTTCACAAAACACAGCATCTAGAGCAGAACAAAACACGCAGAATATTTTCTCATCAAAGCAGATATAGTGAAGACCACTAGTTCCCTCATGCTATACATTCTACAAATATCAGTGAAAACTAAGTTTAAATTAACTATTTGGAGACAACATACCATTCATTCAAACTGAGTTTGTAGTCATTGAAACCTTCCAGGTCTTTTTCACTTAAATTTCTATTTAGTGCATTGGTTAGAGAGAACAATGCCATTATTACAATTTGGTTTTATGTGTCTACCAAAAGACCTGTGTCTACATGGTATGTCATTAAATTAGCATCATTGCTCTCATTTAAAAAACCTCACTCCTATACCTAATGGTCCCTTCTTAGTCCTTTCTCCTTAATTCCTTCATAAAAATGTTGAATAAAAATTTTATGGAAGCATAGACAGGATTTAACCCTGAGTATGATGTTGGAATCAATGAACTATAAGCTTACTTTGACTTCTAAAACCATATGTTTCCAGGAGCCCACGATTCAACTGCTGGTAGTTGATTATATAAGATTATCTCTGTCTCCTTCAAATCTTGAAGTTCATAATTCTGAGAATTGAAGCATAAGCCACAGCCATTTTTGTTACTGAATAATATATTTTATAAGTTTTATTGATGACTTTTGTTTTTATATAAATCATTTTTTGTTACAAAGCAATACAATTTAGGAAAACAACCAATACCTTAACCATGTCTGACAATATATACACTTTTCTTACCTCATAGTCCACCTCTCTACTAAATTGAAAGAGAAGCATTTCACTATTTGTTTTCTGTGACCATCATTGGTTTTTCAGCTACTCAGAGTTGGGTTCTCTCTTAGAGATCTTTTCACATACCTTGTTATAGTCATTGTGCATGTTATTTTTTCCTGGTTCTTAGTATCATTGGTTTAGTGGTCTTTTCCCTTAACTCTACATTAGTTTATATAAATATTCCCATTTTCCTCAAAAAAATTAGTGAATAATTCTTGAGAGAAGAAAGAATACCTCAAGAGCCTATTTAGTGAAAACATTAAGCCAATATGTCAAGGAGAGTCGTGGCCTCAGGGCATACCAGAGTTCACTGTCATTTAACTTTGTTTCAACATTTAATTGAGGTAGCAGGGTACTCTACTTCAAGGTCATCCATTATAAATGTCTATAATTTTATAGGACTCTGGGTGTGAAGTGGGTTTTAAACAAGGCCTTGTACTTAGGAATGTTCCTTCCTAACTGTGAAGGCATCTTCATAAAATAAGCTTTATTGCAGTTTTGAGAAAAAGGGGAGTGGGGAGGTGGAGTTGTTTTGAAGTAATAGCAATTTTTAAAAATATGGGTGGAGTATATTTTCCAATATATAGCACACACAGTACTCAGATTATTCATTCTGACTTTCTCCTATAGAGAGTGTCACTGAAACCATTACTCTCTGAAGAAATTACAAGAGCTATGGCCAGCCCCATGATGAAGATAGCAATTGCATGCATGCTCTTCTCCTTAATACTGGGTGCCATATTCGCAGGTAAGATGGTTTGAATGGATAATATCCAAGGTCCTGTCTAATTCTAAGAAATTATGTGTGTTACCATGGTATAGGAGTCAGGAGGATTGACTTGAATCCTGATCCTTACAGTTAATAGATGTGTGGACAAAGAACTTAAATCTCTCTGTCTGACACTTGCCTCCTTTATAAAAGAAGGAAACTAAACTTAATGGTTTCTGTTATCCCTTCCATCTTTAAGATTATATAGGGGTGGCTAGGTGGTGCAGTGAGTAGAGTGTTGGCTCTGGAATTAGAAGGACCTGAGTTCGGATCTGACCTCAGACACTTAACGCACACACAAATAAAAACCTAGCAGTGTGACCTTGGGCAAGTCACTTAATCCCAATTGCCCTCCAAAAAGGAAAAAAAAGATTATATTATTCTGATGATCTCTAATTGTATGGTTAATGTGGGTATAAGGTATAGAAAGCCTACTATCTAATATCTAATATCATTTAGGTAAAATTTTGATAGTTAAAATATAATAAGAATATGATTTTACCTGTGTAGGGAAATTCCTTTTGCACATGGAGATCAGAAAGTTTCATTTTACTTGTTTTTTTTATTTGAAGTTATAGAGTACTGCCTGAGACAATGAAAGGTTTAATGATTCAAGTAAGGTTAAACAGGCAGAATGTGTCAGAGGCAGGGCTTGATGCCAGGTTGTTCTGATGCTGAAGCCTGCTCTCTATCTATTATGAAAAATGTTCCAACATTTTCATCATCATTCCCAATAATACCTTGAGAGGCTACATGATATAGTGAGCTAGCTTCAGTGTTAAGGAGACCTGGATTCAAGTCCCCACCTTTAACATCCATTAACTGAATTACTTAAGTCGCTGCCCAGGAAACTTTAAGACTAAATTATAGATGACTAATTTAGAAATATGTATAATATAAATGTGTGTGTGTATATATGTGTGTGTGTGTGTGTGTGTTTGTGTGTGTGTGTAGTTGTATAGCTTATATCAGATAGGGGAGAGGGGGGTGGTGGAAGTGGGGGGGGATTAGAACTCAGAATCTTATAAAAGTGAATGTTAAAAAGTAAAAATTAATTAATTAAAATACATAAAAAGACAAAGTTACAGATGATTTGTCAATATGTTCCAGTAGAGGAAGCTTTGAAACTGGGATTTTTCTATATTGATAAAACCCCAGAGTGAATCCTGCAATTATGTAGGATTTTACTTATATATAATCTATAGGAAACGTTTAGATTAGATTTTGAGTTCCCTTAAGAACACAAACTGTCTTTCCCCTTTATTTGTATCCCTAGCACTTAGACTAGTACCTGGCACATAGCAGGAACTTAATAAATACTTATTGACTGAGTTAAAATACAATTCAATACCATTCAAAGGATCATATAGAACCTGGCATGTCCTATCTAAAGATCTGTTGAAGTCTAGTAGTAATATGCGCATGTCTGTAACACTAGACTGTTTATAAACTACTTTCCTTACTAAAAACACTAAAATAAACTCAAAAATTTGTAAGATAGGCATTGAAAATGTGTGTTGATTTTTTTAATTAATGTTTAACAAATTCTGAGACTGAGGGACAGAAAAGTGAATATGCTCCTATAATCAGGAATTAGAAGAACTTGTTATTGAATACCTGGACATTATTTTTAAGTCTTAGGATCTTTCCAATGCAGATTATCATTATTTAAATGATTCTTTATATCAATTATCTCATTTTATCTTTCCATCACACTGTGAGGTAATCAGTGTAAATCACTGATAAGTTATTGTGGAAGAAAACAAGATGGCAAAGGGTCTTGAGTTCATGTCATGTAAAAAACTGGTTGAATGTGCTTGGAATATTCGTCTTGGAGGAGATAGAGAAGGGGAGTGGGAATACTATAACTGTGTTCAAGTATTTAAAAGGCTATTTTGTGAGAAGAATTAGATTTCTTCTATTTAGCCTGTGTAGGTAGAGCCAGAAATAACCAGTGAAACTTATTATGAGGCAAAGTCAGACTTGATGCTAGGGAAAATGTCCTAAGAATAGAATACCTTAAAAGTGGAATGGGTTGTCTTGAGAGGTAGGTGTGGAAGGAGGACCTGCTCCCTGGGAGTCAGGCAGACTGAATAAGGACTTGCCAGGTGTGTTGTTATGGAAGGTATGGTTTGTATAAAATGGCCACTGAAGTTACTTCCAACTTTCATATACTTTGATATTTAGTCTTATCATCACTTTATAGATGAAAATGAGATCCATAAGGAGAGGAAATAACTGATAGGTTCAGAAAATGATGGATCTAAAATCTGAAGCCAGGCCTTTTAGTGCTAAGCATAGTGCTTATGCCAGAGATCAATAGATAATTGTAACTGGAAGAGCCTTTAAGGAATCAACTATTCAAACCTCCTTGTTTCACAAATGGAAACTTTGGGACTCTTAAAGAATTGATTGGCCAAAGGTCATTTAGGAAATCAGTGGCAGTCAGGAGAAGAACCCAGGTCTTAGAAGGGAAAGGACTCTAAAAGAACGCTGTATTTAGAGTTAGAGGAGAGAATGCCACAATTACAGAAAAGGGAGGGATGTCAGTGGTCACCTAGTACTGTCCTTACCTGAAATCTTTTCTATGAAACACAGGCTTCTGGTATTTGCATCTGTAGCAGCAAGCACCCCAATATCCCCAGGGTAGCTGCCAACACAGGTTCTTGGATCTGCTTTTGTAAAGGAAAGCAACTCAAAATCAGTTAACAAGCTTACTTTAATAAAACAAACACACATTACCTAGTTCAGGGGAAAAAGGTCAGCGCCCCAAACTTCAGAGTTACAGAACTTCAGAGTTACACAGCTATCACAACTGGGAAACAGACAATTATCCCAGCCCCCATACTTTCCTTTTACTCAGCAGATCCCATCCTCGTCGCCATTTTGTAGCAGCAAGCACCCCAATATCCCCAGGGTAACTGCCAACACAGGTTCTTAGATCTGCTTTTCAGAAGGAAAGCAACTCAAAATGGGTTAACAAGCTTACTTTAATCAAACAAACACACATTACCTAGTTCAGGGGAAAAAGGTCAGCACCGTGAACTTCAGAGTTACAGAACTTACAGATCAAACAGACAGGCTTCCAAACTGTCCAACCATTACATCCATACCAAATCACAGTTACCAGAGAGGGAAGCATCAACATCTGGGTTTTCAAAGCCGGGGGGCTCTCAACAACGGCTTCCCAGAGTCTCACCTGGTCAAGTCACACAACACTTCTCAAAGTGAGCCCCAAAGCAAAGCCCCTCATCAGAGTTTATATAGCCTTCTCCTGGCTCAAAGAATGTAACCACCCTTTTGATCCACTGCCCAATCACACAGCATCAAGGTGTAGTCATTCCTGAAAACCAAGCCTCCCACCACAGGCTCCATGTGACCACATTCAGCCTATTAGGAGGTGGAGCATATTTTCAAATCAAGGAAGGTTTTCAGAGTCTCTTAAAGCCAATCAAAGTCTCTTAAGCCAATCAAAGGGCCTAGGGGCAGGGAAGATCTTTTAAATCTGCATTTCCATTACAGCATCTTGACTCTTTTATTTATTAAAAGTGTGACTTCTAAGATTCCTTCCACTTCTAAAATCTTATGTGTCAGATTAGACAAGCCACTCCTCTGCCTTTAGGAAGACAAGGACTCATATCTCTTTGAAATATCAAGTCATACATGCCCACTTTATCATTTGGACTACTAAACCAATTACAAGGAGAGGGAGAGGAAGAAGCATTTTGTGTGTGTATATGTTTAACTCAAAACACATTTATTAAATTATTTTTCCCAAAATATTCTGATTTTAAAAAGGAAGATTTATTTATCCAAACACAGGTAAAGCAACTTTTCTACAGAAACACAAACTTGGAAAGGAATTTGATAAGAGGCTAGTTCAAACAATTCATAGGAGATAAGCAACTCTCTCAAATTCAAAGAACTAACAAGAGACAAGGCTTTTATTACATCTTTTGACAAAGTTCAGCTCTCTCTCTGATCACAACTACCCACAAGTTTCTGTTATTGCTACTAAGTTGCCCAAAATATAGATGTTTCATACATGAACAAACATAAAAATAAAATTGATTTGCTTTAATCAATAAAAAGAAATATGATATCATCTAGAAGATAATAAAATAGATAGAAAGCAACATAAGGTCAGCATTTTGATTAAGTATTCCTTCCTGATTCTTGAGCTCTATCTGTTAACTCAAATGTGATTTGGTCCTGGATATATTGAATTAACGCTACTAGTAAGAGGTGAAAATACCGAAAGGAAGTTGGAAGTGTGGATCTGAAGACAGTAAGGACGTTTGGGGCTTGAATGAATGGATCTAACAAAGGAGACCATATATAGTGTTTGCTATGGAGGGATTTTCTGCTAACGTGTTATGGTGGGAAGAACACTGGATTTGAACTCAGAGGACCTGAATTTAGCAACCATCTCTGTTACTTTGTGACATTGAGGAAGTAATTTATCTGTTATCATTTTTCTTATCTGTAAAATAAGGAAGCCTACAGCTCTAGATCTTTGATCTTAGAGGATTACTGATATGCCTTTTAGTCCTAAAATTATGATATTCTGATTCTGTGAAGTCAGTCAGTCCACAAGCATGTAAGTGCCTATTATGTGCCAGGCATTGTGCTAAAAGCTGGCCAGTAGTGTAGACTAGGTAATCATGGGAGAACATTGAGGAACTATTCCTATAATAGGTGGGAGGTCTAAAGAGAGACAAAGGAAGAACAAACACAAATTTAAGGGAAAAAACTCTGGATAGCTCAATGTTAACAAACACAATTGAGAACAAAGTTTTTAGGGGGAATATGTTACAATTATAATTAGTTAGTGAGGGGAGTGTTAAATTAAATATTCCAAAAGATAGTTTCAACTTAACTTTTTCATCTACGTTTTATCTTCAGATGCTGCTAGACAAATGGGGAAGGCAGGTGGATCCAATAAAAATCAGAAGCCAGGTACCTCTAACCAGAAAGTGAGACCAGGGGCTACTGCTGATCAAGAAGAAGAAAAGAATATGGGTAAATCTCCTGCTGGTAACATAGTGGAGGTCCAAGTGAGTACCACTGATTTTTATTTGTTTGTTTCATTGATGTCACTAAAGGAAACACCCAGTCAGGATCTGGCAGGGTCATGACTTTAAGCAGAAAAAAGGGGAAAATAATTCTTAAGATTACAGATACGAAAAAATTAAGTCTAACACAGTAATAGAAGGGAATAAAACTCTAGAGACTGAGTCCAAATCCATTGTTAATAAGTGAATCTCTAACAAAATATAGACTATCAAAACTGGATATAGAATATAGAATATAAATACAGAATATAGAACAGAGAATGCCAGAACTGGGATAGTTGTTAGAATATAGCTTGGCAAAATTGACTTGGTGGCACACTCCTGTAATCCTACTACAAGGAGAGGTTGAGGCTGGTAAATCACTTAAGTTCAAGGATTCTGTGCTAAAGTAGGACAAAAACAAATTGGCTGCTCACACTAGGATGGAACTAATGTAGTGAGCCCCTTCTACCTTAGGAGAAATGACTCTCCAGGAGTTAGGTTATTCAAACTGCTTGAGGAAGGTGAAATTGATCCAGGTTGGAAGCAAAACAGAGCAAGTTGAGGATCCTCTACCAATCAGCATTGAGAACATGCAAGTGGTTGCTGTGTTTCCCACCCTGGTAAGATTCAATCTAAAAGAAGACTCAGCAGTACAGCTAGAATAACACTTACAGATGACCTATTACAAGCCTTTCCTTTTGCACTGGAGGAAACTGAAAGACTTTTGAAAAGATGAAGTTTTCCAAACTCGCTTGAGGCACTATGTTCACCAGCTTGTTTGTAACTGCCTCTTTCCCAACCTTTTGACTTCTTAAACAAAGCTATTATAGATTAGCCTCATCATATTTCTCTTTCCAGAATAGCAACAAGCAGGCATCACAGGACCAAGGTAACTGTCCAGCACTCGTTGACCCTGTCTGTGGCTCTGATGGAAAAACTTATAACAACATGTGTTTGTTTGGAGAAGCAAATAAGTAAGCATGGGTTGATTCCTTCTGGGAGATGGATTGTTGATCCTTTAACTTTCAGAATAGAACATGACCCTTAACATTAGACAAGGAGTCTCTCAATTTCAGACTGGTGCTGGTGAGAAAAGCAGTCCAGGGAAAGTCAACTTAACCTTCAAGAAATAGGTGGCAACATTCAAGACTAGTAGCATCTACCTTTTCATTGAATCCAGACCTGTGATTTCATGAGAGTATTAAACTTTAAAATTGGAAATGTCTTCCATCAATGGACATAATAATTAATTTATAACTTTACCTTAGAGCGTCATTTGGGGACACTTAGAAGTTTAGCAACCAGCGTCGGCCCTGGAGTCAGAAGGACCTGAGTTCGGATCCAGCCTCAGGACACTTAGCACACACAAACAAAAACCTAGCTGTGTAACCTTGGGCAAGTTACTTAACCCCAATTGCCCTCCAAAAAAGGCAAAAAACAAACAAACAAACAAACAAAAAAGAAGTTTAGCAATCTATCTCTGGTTACATAGTCATTATATGAGAAATTCAGGATTTGAACCCAAGGCTTACTAACTTCAAGATCAGTCTTCTAGACATTATGCTATACTGCCTTTTAATTAACAATAGCCCACATTTCTACAGTGATTTGGAGTTTACAAAACAAATTCTATATAATACTCTTTGTGAGTCAGGTATTGCAAGTCTACCCCCCCCCCATTTTACATAGGAAAACTGAGGCTCAGACAGATTAAGTGACTTGACCAAGGGAATAATCCTGGTGTATGACTGAGCCAAAAACTGAATTCAGGTCTTCTGACTCCAATGTCAGGTCTCTCTATACTAAATTACATATCAGTATCAGTCTAAACACTTAATATAAATGTTGCACTTTGCTAAATATTAGGGTTATAGAAAAAGTCAAAAAGTATCTGTGTCCTATAGCCTGCTGGGAAAATGTAGCAGTAGCTAGAGTCATGACCACCCCAAAGATATACTAAGGTTCATGGGAGCCTGACATTAGTACCTGGAAAATAAATACATATACATATATGTAGATAGATATATATGAGTATACATGCACACACATGTATACATATATATGGGTGTGCGTATTTATAGACTATATACTGACTGTATGTATACACACTATATAGGTATTTACATAGATATAGATATATATCATCATTTACACCATTAATTTTAATATTAATTAATGTAGTTGTTTATACTATTAATCATTGTCATCATCATTGCTTTTATTTTTTTTTCAGGAAAAGTAATGGAAAATTAAGCCTGAAACACAAAGGAAAGTGCTGACCCTTTGAAGTGGTCAAATATTGGGTGAATCATTATCGACACTTTCCTTTAGCTCAGTGCTTCCTAGAGTCTTCTTTTGTGCTCACTTTGAGGAGTTGGGGACTTCCCTGATTTCAATAATCAATAAAGTCAGCTCTACACTGGCCTTTGTTCTTTTATTTTTTTAATTTTATTTTTTTAAAGCAATTGGGGTTAAGTAACTTGCTCAAGGTTACACGGCTAGTCATTATTTATGTGTGGGTGCTCATTTTCTGAGGCTGGATTTGATCTCGGGTCATCCCAACTCCGAGGCCAGCGCTCTTACTCACTGCGCCGCCTAGCCGCCCCTTTTAGGGCAATTGGGGTTAAGTAACTTGCCCAAGGTCACACGGCTAGGTTTTTGTTTGTGTGGGTTAAGTGTCTGAGGCCAGATCCGAACTCAGGTCCTTCTGACTCCAGGGCCTGTGCTCTACTCACTGCACCACCTAGCCGCCCCTGTTCTTTTCTTTACTGGGAAATTCTGAACTTGGAAAATCCATGTAGAACCACATTGCTATCAAAACATCTGTGTTACCTTCTAAATATGAACTTCTACCAAGGCATTTGCCCCTCCAGAAGTCTCTCAATATAAAGGTTAACTGTGATTATACAATGAATCTAGGAAATCAGTTTTCCCTCTCCATTCTTTCTAGTGTGAACATAAGTACCCATGCCATCTTAACTGCTATTAACTTCTATTCATTTCCTTCTAGAAGTGCTCATTAGATTATCCACCTAAATTCCTGGTAACATTCTTGTAGGACCTAGAGTCTAGGTCTTCTGGAATAAACACATTTGAACTCAAATTCAGTTCTTCTATTTGTTATTTGTGTGACATTAGGCAAGTCATTTAAACTCTCTGGGATTTAGTTCCACCTCTCTAACATGACAGGTTGAACCAGAAAGCTTTGGGCATGACTTCCAACTCTAAATCTATGAATTTATAAAAATTTTACATATATTAATGCAGAAGTATCTGTTACTCAATGTTTCAGTTCCGCAGCAATCTAGATAACGTTAAATTATTCAAAACAGAATATAGCATATCAAAACTGGAGGGGGTAGAACATAGAGCTTTGAGTCCAATCCTTTCATTTTAAAAAAGACAAAACTGAAGTGCCATATGATAATATGATTACACAGCTGAGTACAGGACCAATTTCTCCTGTTGTGCAAGGGAGTATTCATTTAACTCTACCAGTATGCTTCCTTCTCACTCAAGAAAAATGTAAAGGAAGTCAATTGTCTCCTACACTCTCACAACCAGAACTTGTTCTATATACAAAAACCACAGGGAGGTAGTGTGGCACAGCAGAAGAACTGTGGCATAGTAGAAATGTTCCTGAATTTAGAACCAGGAGACCTTTGTTTATGCCCTGGTACTATCATTCACTTTGTCACACCATGCAAGTAATTTAACCTCCTGGATTCACAACTTCCTCACCTACAAAATAAGGTACTAGATGACCTCTAAGGTGTCTTACAGTTCTAAATCTATGATCTTGTCACATCCTTCTTTGGGATGTTTCTGTGCATCTATTTTAGGGGAAAGGGGAAGAATAGACTCATGGTTCTTTGTTTCAAAATTCATGACTCTTTTCAATATAATATAACTATGTAATTGTTTGTAAACTCTCTCTAGGGCCAAGAAAAAAGAAAAGAAAAGGAAAAAAAGAGGCATCTTTCAATTATTCAATACCTCAATCTCATTATATAACCCATTTTTCTTCTAGGCTATGACAACACTTAAGCTTCACCAGAGGATCTAGTCATATTTGCAGGTCAGGAATTAATGATTTAATGAGTAAGAATACACGAGTCATACAGTGAAAGATAAATAGCATGGGATAAGAAGAATCACTTCAGCAATAGGAAATAGCACAGTTTAGTTCCAGGAATAGGGAATTAAGTTGGAGGAGATCAAAATTTAAGCCCATTCTCTAAAACTCACTAGTTTTGCGACCTTAACCATATCATTTGACCTCAATTTACTCATCTATAAAAGAGTGTGGAGGATAGAGTCACGATTTTGGAATAAAGATGGGGACTCACCTGAGCTCTCCCCCAAGTCCCTTCAAATAACTCCTTTAAAATGATTCTAAACACATTCTAGAGCAGAAGAACCCACAAAAAGACAGAGTGTAACAAAATTCCAACCCAAGACAATCTGGAAGATCAACAGGAAAGGTCTGTTACATCAGGCTGATAGAGGAGCACAATCCAGTGCAGACTAAGCCTCAGCAAACCCAGAGCAGGCTTCAGAGGACTGAATCACTGGCAGTTGTGACAGTGTCCAGACTTATTAGCCCACAGACACCAAAAACAACTTAGAAGGTCAGCAGGAAAGTCGGTCACACCTGGGTGAGAGAGGAGTGCTGTCTAGTGCAGGTTGTGCCATCACAGCCCCAGCCCCAGTAAACCAGGAGCAGGCATTGGGAGTGATTGAATTAGCAGTGGCAGTGGCAGTGGCAGTGGCAGGAGCTGATTCTAGACCTGCCAACCCACAAAGAGTAAGGACTGATCAGAAGGAGATTACAGGGGTCTCTTTTCTATGACTGGGGCAGGACTCTATTGCTTTATCCATACTTGGATCTAGTTGGCAGTCCTGGGTGGCAGTCTCAGGGTGAGAAGGAGAACTAACATAGCAGATCGTGTGGCAGCAGTGGAGAGGGGACCATCCCAATAGTTCCAGGGCAGAAAACCGTGCTTATGACTGCTCACAGACCAGGCCACAGGCCAGGAGAGGAATATATACCTCATCTTAGATCATACAAACTTGGAGGAACTGAAAATTTGCAGGGATCTAAAAATATCGATGAAAACAGCTGCACAAAACCCCTGAAACTTGGGATAGTTCATTCTCCACAGTGGAAGCAGAGATCTACCTTGACAATGAGTCAAAAAGTCAAGTAATAGGCTGGGGAAAATGAGCAAACAATAGGGGAAAAAATCCTTGACTATAGAAACTTACTTTGGAGAATAGGAAGATCAAAACACATGCTCTGAAAAAGACAAAAAGTCATAGCTCCTGCATTAAAAAAAAATCCAAAACCAAAACAAAAGATATAAATGGGTCTCAGTGCATGGATGACCTCAAAAAGGATTTTTAAAATTAAGTAAGAAAAGTAGAGGAAATATTAGGAAGAGAAATGAGAGCAATACTAGAAGTCTGGAAACCACTACAACTGCTGGTGATTTACTCTTATAAAGTCTGCTCTAGCCACCTCTGGTTGGGGCCAACCTGGGGCTAAAACCATGACTCAGGCAGGACTTCCATCTGCTCTGAGAATGCTATGGTGGGCTCTTCTGCTGACCTGCTGGGCTTCCTTCAGCTGGAGATTTGTTTCTTTCTGTCACTTTGTCAGTTCTGTAGCTCTAAAGATTGTTTAGAGTTATTTTTGACATGTACTGGGGGAAGTGGAAGCCAGAGCCATGTGGAAGTCCCGTATCAACTGCACCATCTTGCCCTCTCCCCTGCGATGTTACTTTTAAAATCTGTAAAATGTAAAACATATGTCCGAGATTCTAAATAATAATTGAGTAGCTCATAAGAAAGACTGAGGGAAATCTGAGTACAACCTGAATTTAAAAGTAAAACCAATTAAGAAAAACTAAAAAAGTTATTATTTCACACAAATGAGGTGCAAGAAGAAAAACTGATAAGGAGGAATTAGATGGGGGGGAGGGCTGGTAGTTCTAGAAACATACTTTCATTGAAAATGGCTTTAAGAAGGAAAAATAGGGAGGTGGAAAAAAGATGGCAGATTAGAAACAGGAACTTGACATGACCCTCCCCCTCCAACCACCTCCAATACCTGTAAAGTATGAATATAAACAAATTTTAAAACTACAGAACCCACAAAGTGACAGAGGGAAACAAATTTTCCCCTGAAGACAGCCTGGCAGGCTGAAAGGAAGGATCTATCACTCCAAGCTAGGAGATGCAGACAGTCCCATGAGAGTTGTGTGGGTGCTGGGGAAGCACTGACCAATGGCAAAGACCAGGCAGAGGAGACTTCAGGAGAGTGAATCACCAGCAGATGTGGGAGTTTCCACACTTCTCAACATATAAACACCAAAGAGAAAGTAAAAGGTCAGTGGGGACCTCTGTTGGAACTGGATGATGGACGAGCATGGTTCAGCCTCTACCCCTAGGGCAAGAGGTGACAAAGGCACAGAAGCTTCAGCTGTTGCCATGTGGCTGCGTCCTGACCTCCTGGCCTGCATATTGTAGGGGGAACAATCTACCATCCAGAGGGCAATCACTCTTTTTTTCCAAGTGCTTTATTAACTTCAGGTTTACATCATTCTTTTCCACCAGATTTTGAGTTAAAGTTTTTTTCCCCATTTCCCCCCCACCCACCACCCCAGAATAGCAGTCTCACAAGATATCCCCTCATCCAATCTACTCTCTCCCATATCTTCTCCCATACCCCCTTCGAGTTTTCCAGTGGGTCAAGGTGAATCTCTGTGCCCCAATGCCTGTATATATTATTTCCTAATTATATGTAAATTAGTATTAATAATAGTATTTATATATATTTTGAAACATTTGATTGTAAAACTTCGATTTCCAGATTCATTCCCTTCCTCCCTTGTTGCCCACCCCTACTGGGAAGACAAGCAATTCAGTGTATGTTGTACATATGTAGCTATGCAAAACAACATTGTAAAATTGTAAAAGACTGACTATATTTCCCTCCCTCCTATCCCACCTCCCACTTGGTCTATTCCCTATTTTGATCCTGTCCCTTTTCAAAAGTGGGTGCTTCCAAATTCCTTCTCCCCCTTCCCTCCCATCCTCCCTTCCATCATCTCCCCTGTAATCCCCTTCCCCCTACTCTCCTGTAGGGTGAAATATCCTATTTAGTATGTATGTCATTCTCTCCCTGAGCCAAATTCAATGAGAATAAGGCTTTTCCTTTTTGCCTTCCGATTCTTCCCCTCCTTTGTACCCATTTTCCCTTGCCTCTTCTATATGAGATAGTCCACCCAATACTGTCTCTCCCGATCTCCTCTTGTTATACCCCTCTCTCACCTCTTGATTTCACCTTTCAAGTATCATCCCTTCCTATTAAATTCTCCCTGTGCCCTCTAACTATGTACACCTGTATACATATATAAACGTATTCACATATGTATCCATATACCCATACATCCTTCTTCAATGATTTTCATACTAAGAAAGATTTCATCAGTTACAGTTATCACTTTTCCATGTAGGAATGTAAATAGTTCAACTTTGATAAGTTCCTTATTATTTCTTTTCCCTGTTTGTCTTCTCAAGCATCTCTTGCTTCTTATATCTGAATGTCAAACTTTCTATTCAATTATGTTTTTTTTTTTTCTTCCAGAATGATTGAAAGTCCTCTATTACACTGAATGACTGTTTTTTCCCCTGAAACATGATACTCAGTTTTGCTGGGTAGGTGATTCTTGGTTTTAATCTCAGCTCGTTTGCCCTCCAGTATATTATATTCTATTCCCTTTGATCCCTCAGTGTAGAAGCTGCCATATCCTGTGCTATTGTGATTGTGTTTCCACAATAGTGAAATTGTTTTGTCCTGGCTGCTTGCAATATTTTCTCCTTGATCTGGGAATTCTGGAACCTGGCTCTAATATTCCTAGGAGTTTTCTTTTTGGGAACTTTTGCAGGAGGTGATAATATAGGGGAGGGGGATATTACTTTAGTGAAGCTGGGGGGACTTCTGAAAGTTCTCTACACTAAGTTCTTTGCCAAAAATATTCAAGAGACATTTAGAAGACCATCAGTTAAGGCTGCCATAAAAAAGATTCCTCTTTGCTTATGGAATTTATTGCATGGCCTCTAAGGTTACCTCCAGTGGTGAAATTCTACCATACATCAGTTTTATGAATTCAAATACTCCTGTCATAAAGTTCATTTTTCTTTGTGTACTTTCCAACTTATCAATATTCTTCTTAAAATATGTAGTTGAGAACTGACCATAACCTCCCAGAAAATGTCTGAGAAGGAAATTTGAACAGTGGAATTGTCACTTTCATTTTTTCTGGTCTCAAGACTTCTCTTATATGTTGCAGTGTTGGTGGTATGTGGTTGGCAAATCACCCAGATTTCATGCCAAGTAGGTGAACATCTCATTTGAGGAAGGAAATAAGCATGCTTTCAGAAAGGCCTACCTCCCCCTTTTCCTCTCAGCTACATTGCTCCTGAACACCTCTTTGAGACTTCATGAAAGTCTTCAAGCTAATTTCTATGTAAGCTCCAATAAGCAACTAAAATGCATTTGGGACTTCATTCCCTCATTAATTATTAGCTAGTAGCATGCCAACATGTTACCTTTTCTGTCAGCCTAAATTCTAGAAATGTTCACTATTTATCAATCAATTCATCCATCAACAGCACTTACTAAAAACCTACTAAGGGCCAGGCCAGGTGCTATATATAGGCAATTTAAATACAGATTTAAACCATGTAGAGTCTCATAGTTATTAACTATATATCAATTACATATAATGGAGAATTGAACTGATTCTTAATAATTAGGCATTTTGAGTAGGAGATTGCACTAGATTACATTTAGGAATTTGCATTTTACTCTCAAAAATCACAAGTTACTCACTGATGCAAAAATCCATCTTCTTAGTGTCATTATGTTTCAGTGATCCTAATATTCCTCTGAATTACAATGCATAAGTCTTTGGGAATAATCACAATGACAGGGTCTACAAAGGGTGATGGAAAGCAGCATGATACAAATAAGAAGGCTATAATGTATAACCAATAATGATTTGTGCTTGAAAATTTGACAGCAGGGGGTGGAGCTAAGATGGCAGAATGGAAGCAGTAACTTTTCTAATCTCCTCCATGAATACAGTCACTAAACTTTAAAAAGTGAATCTGAACAGATTTTAGAGTGATAGACTCCACTGAAAGATGGAATGTGGCAGAATTTAGCCCAGAAAAATGCCCACATGGGTCGGGGCAGTGGGAGTGGGGAATATGTGGGGGCTGCATCCACACAGACTAGAGAGCAAACTACAGTGGATTGAGCGCCAGACAACAGACTCACCCACCCCAACGGTGACTTGCAGCCGTGTCACCTGCATCTCACTACAGGACAGGAGGATTCATAAGAGCTGGGTAAGAGAAAGCACAGGGCCCTAAAAGAGACAGCAGCTTCTCCTGGGGTTATCAGCCCATAGCCTGGAAATTGAACAATCACATACCTGATTTTCCAGAGGCCAAGATAGCCAAATAAACTCTAACAGCTCTGATTACCCCTCCCTGATCAAGAAAACTCAGAGATAAATGTCCCACCTAGAACAAAAGCCTGAAATAGTGGAAAAAGCCTCAGGCTCAGGTGTCACTCAGAAAGAGTGCAACTGAGGCAGTAAGGAGTCTGATGTGAAGGGTGGGAGGGGTCTCAACAAGCCCCACCTCACCTGACCAGCAAGAGCTCCCAAAACCCTTGGGGGGGGGGAGCCAGCAAGTGCTAACAACACAAGCCAAGGTGGACCTCAACACTACCAGGGGAATCTGCAGACACCAGTACTGCCAGCTGCCAACTGCTGAGCCTGCCTGAGCTGTAGCCCAGAGGCATAGAGGCAGAAATATGAAGTGGCCAGACTACACCTAACTCACGGGTTACTCTGTAAGCCTCAGGGGAAATCAGGGGAAACACTCAGAATACTGGCCTTGGCCTCAGTCTAGACACCCAGAGGCTACAGTCCAACCAAGCTCTTAGCTCCCAACCTGAGAAATTAGGAAATAGATCACAATGGGAAAGAAGGAAGCTGAGAAGGAGAAGGGAAAGGTGAGACAATCAATCTAAGCTTATTATGGTGAGCAAGAAAAACCAAATATAGAGGACAAAATGGACTCTACTCACAACTGAAACCACAGAAGGAAATAGAAACTGGTTTCAAGCCCAAAAAGCATTCTTGGAGGAGTACAAGAAAGATTTTAAAAGCCAAATTAGAGAGTTAAAAGATAAATTTAAATCCAGTAAGCAAATTAGAAAAAAAAAGTCTCACTAAAGAAAACAAATACTTAAACAGTAAAATTTATGAACTGAGACAAAAGGTCCAAATCTAACTGGAAAAAAAAATACCTCCCTAGAAAAGAACCTTGAAAAACTAACTGAAGGAAGTAATTCACTACAAATTAGAATTCATCAAATCAAAACTCAAAACTCTATGATGCACCAAGAGTCAATCAAGCAAAACATGAAGACTGAAAAACTATAAGAGGGGGAGGAGCCAAGATGGCAGAGTAGAAAAAGCACTTCCACAGCGCTCCAGCCCACACCACTTCAAAATCATGTAAAAGGGGACTCTGAACAACTTCTGGAGCTACAGCACCCACAGAACAATACAGAGAAGCTAACCTTCACTGAGGACAGTCCGGTAGCCTGGCAGGGAGCAGGCAGCACAGTGCTCTGGGAGACAAACATAGGATGCTGTGAGTCACAGATTTAAGCCCCAGGGCAGCTGCACCAGCAGGTGGCTAGAGGGAAACCAGAACACCAGTAACTGTGGCTACAGAATTACCAACACATAGATGCCTAAGACAAAGTGAGAGATTAGTGCCCTATGGACTTTGGGACCAGTATTTTGGAACACATCAGCTTCTTCCCCAGGGGGAGAGAAGCCACTGAAGAGATGAAGCACAACTGCCATTTTTCAGCTTCAGTTGCAGCTTCAGCTCCTGGCCTGTGGGCTGTAGGGAGATCCAGTGATAACTCTGGGGGGTAAATGCTCTTGCTTTAACATCCCTGGATCTGGATTGCAGTCTGGGGTGGAGGTCTTGGGGTGTGTATCCAGCTTGCCAGAGGGTGTGGGGGCTTCAGTGAGGGCACCCAACTAATACCTCTAGAAGTTGTGAAGACTCCAACATTTGGGATGGAAGCTCCCCTGTCTGGTGGCAGAGTCCTACTGTGGCAACAAGCCCAAAAGTCAAGTTATTAAGAGGCAACATGCCTAGGCAAAGGAAAAAAAATAAACAGAAGAATTAAACATTAGACTCCTATATTGTGGGCAAAGAGGATTGAAGCATGGAACAGGAGGAGGACTGTGAGGTCAGAAATCCTGCACCAAAAGCCCCAAATGAAAATATGAGCGGGTTACAGGCCATAGAGGACCTTAAGAAGTATTTTAAAAACCAAATAAGCAAAGTGGAGGAAAAATTGGGAAGAAAAATGAGAAGGATGTAGGAAAAGCATGAAATGAGAGTCAACAGCCTGACTGAGGAAAATAACACCTTAAAAATAGACTAACTCAAAAAGCAAAGGAGGCTCAAAAGGGCAATGAGGAGAAGAATGCTGTAAAAAGCCGACTTTGCTAGATGGAAAAAGGATTTCAAAAGCTCATGAGGAGATTGATTCCTTCAGAATTAGACTGGAGCAAAGAAAGCTAGTGACTTTATAAGAAATCAAGATGCTATTAAGCAGATCCAAACAAATGAAACAATAGAAGGTAATGTGAAATATGTCATGGGAAAAACCACTGACCTGGAAAATAGATGCAGGAGAGAAAGTCTAAAAATTATTGGACTACCTGAAAATCATCATGAAAGAAAGAATCCTTCAAGAAATTCTCCAGGCGGAGCCAAGATGGCAGAGTAGAAACAGCTCTTCCAAGCCTCTCTGCCCCCAGATTCCCCACAAACTATGTAAAAAAGGACTGTGAACAACTTCTGGAGCCCCAGCACCCACAGAACGACACAGAGAAGCTAACCTCCCGCTGAGGACAGCCCAACAGCCCTGCAGGAAGGACCAGCGCAGCGCTCTGGGAGCCGGCAGCGCGCAGAGCGCAGGAGCCGAGCCAAGCCGAGCCCAGGTCCGCGTGAGCCGAGGTTTTAGCCCCAGGGCGGGAGGGCCAGCAGCCGGCTGGAGGAACCCCAGAACACCAGGAGCTGTGGCGATTCCAGAATTATCAACATAGACATGCCTAGGACAAAGTAAGAGGTTAGTGTCCTATGGACTTTGGGGCCTGTATTTGGGGAATGCATCAGCTCCCTCCCCTGGGGGCTAGAAGCCGCTGAGGAGACACGCCATTTAGTAGTTTTCAGAAGCAGGTCTGGCTCCCAGCCT